>OU342700.1:75000-77500 GCA_910589285.2 Mythimna ferrago | reverse complement strand
GTCGGTTGTTCTCGTACCGTCCATCCGTCCGGTCGTCGCGTGTCTGGGGATGGGAGGAGGGGTGGGGGGGGGGGGGGGGGGGGGGGGGGGGCGCGCTCCCTAAACCTGACCTAACCTGTCCGAACCGCCCCCCCAATTTGGAGACAGACAGACAGACAGACAGACAGACAGGATAGGAGACGAGAGGAGCGGATGGGGGGGGGGGGGGGGGATTCCTGGGCTCGGTCGGTTGTTCTCGTACCGTCCGTCCGTCCGGTCGTCGCGTGTCTACGGTTGGGGGTTGGGGGGGGGGGGGGGGGGGAGAAGGGGGGGGGGTGCGCGCCCTAACCCTGACCTGACCTGCCCGAACCCCCCCCCCCCGCCCCAATTTGGAGACAGACAGACAGACAGGAGACGAGAGGAGGGGGGGCGGAGGGGGGCTGGGGGGGATCACACCCCCCTTTACGGGATACACGGGGTGGGAGTGGCGTCACGTGGGGACTTAGGGTTGACTCTCGACTTAGCTCGCTCAGACTTTGACATGACACACCCCGCCGGTACCGTAGACGCCGATCACATCGTTTCGTAGCGCCGTATACTTGTCATGCGACGCTACGGACCGCTGTTGGGACGGAGCGCGCGCGTGACAATGTGGCGGAGAGAAGTGTGTTTTCCGAAGATGAAAGAAAAATAAGAAACAATTTCACTGTTGTGTTTACGGGAACGGTGTTTCAGAAGAGAGTGCGCGCTGATGAGGAAGAAGACTTTTGTTTTGTTCTTATTGCGTGTTCTTCGCTTGTGCTTGTCCCGTGTGCTGCGGTGGTATGTTTCTTTTTTTTTTTTCTTTTCTTTTTCAACTGTGTGGGCCGACGGATCGTATTTTATGCGTGTTCGTATGTAACGGTCGTTGTATGAAATTTTTTGAAACGACGTGACGCTACCGACGCTCGGACGCGTGCAGTGTTCGTCACGTCTCATTGAGTAAATGCTCTCAATTATTGTTTTGTGAGGCGCTCTATAGATTCCGGGCGGAATCGTATATGTTTCAACGATTGTGTTAACATAATTTAAACACGTGAACTCGTCTCGTTACGAACGTTCCAATTTGGGGCTTTCTCCGTTTCGCGACATTCGTCGTGTTACGGTCAAACGCCCTCATGCTCGCGCAGCGCGTCTTTACGGATTGAGATATATACGTTCAGACGTTCGCGCTTGCGACCCAGAAATAATAAAAATAAGAGCTCGCCCTTGTTGCGCGCGTTATAACGCGCAACTCGGGAATGAGGGTATCGATTCGCGCGCCGCTTCTACGCGTCGTGGCGCGCGTACGATCTCGCTCGTTACAACGAAGCTCCCTGGTTGATCCTGCCAGTAGTTATATGCTTGTCTCAAAGATTAAGCCATGCATGTCTCAGTGCAAGCCGTATTAAGGCGATACCGCGAATGGCTCAATATATCAGTTTTGGTTCCTTAGATCTTACTCAGTTACTTGGATAACTGTGGTAATTCTAGAGCTAATACATGCAATCAGAACTCTGACCAGTGATGGGATGAGTGCTTTTATTAGATCAAAACCAATCGACGGAGGGCCTCGCGTCCGAAGTCGTTAATTTTGATGAATCTGGATAACTTTTGCCGATCGCATGGTCCAGTACCGGCGACGCATCTTTCAAATGTCTGCCTTATCAACTTTCGATGGTAGTTTCTGCGACTACCATGGTTGTCACGGGTAACGGGGAATCAGGGTTCGATTCCGGAGAGGGAGCCTGAGAAACGGCTACCACATCCAAGGAAGGCAGCAGGCGCGCAAATTACCCACTCCCGGCACGGGGAGGTAGTGACGAAAAATAACGATACGGGACTCTTACGAGGCCTCGTAATCGGAATGAGTACACTTTAAATATTTTAACGAGGAACAATTGGAGGGCAAGTCTGGTGCCAGCAGCCGCGGTAATTCCAGCTCCAATAGCGTATACTAAAATTGTTGCGGTTAAAAAGCTCGTAGTTGCATTTGTGCGCCGCGCTGTCGGTGCACCGCATCCGCGGTGATACTGACACGTCTGCGGAGCATATCGTCGGTGAGCCGTCGGTCAAACGTCGGTTCAATATCAAAATCCTATCGCGGTGCTCTTCAATGAGTGTCGAGGTGGGCCGACAATTTTACTTTGAACAAATTAGAGTGCTCAAAGCGGGCTCAAAATGCTGCTTGAATATTTCGTGCATGGAATAATAGAATATGATCTCGGTTCTATTTTGTTGGTTTTCAGAACTCCGAGGTAATGATTAATAGGGATAACTGGGGGCATTCGTATTGCGACGTTAGAGGTGAAATTCTTGGATCGTCGCAAGACGAACATCAGCGAAAGCATTTGCCAAAGGTGTTTTCATCAATCAAGAACGAAAGTTAGAGGTTCGAAGGCGATCAGATACCGCCCTAGTTCTAACCATAAACGATGCCAGCTAGCGATCCGCCGACGTTCCTCCGATGACTCGGCGGGCAGCTTCCGGGAAACCAAAGCTT
>OU342700.1:47500-70000 GCA_910589285.2 Mythimna ferrago | reverse complement strand
AGTGGCATTTGACGTTACGGATAGTGTCATCTGTCAGTTGGCTGTCAGTGACATCTGACATCTGTCAGTGTCATCAGGGTGTCAGCTGTCAGGTGTCATCGGTGGGTGACGTCTGTCACTGTCAGTTGACGGTGTGTGTTCCCAGCACAGTAGTCATTTATTTATTACCTAGTTACACCATTTTGGTAGTTTGGTAGTTTATTTGTTAGTTTTTGGAACCAGAGGTTTATATCTTTGATAGTTTTAATTTCTTTAGGAGTTCATATCTCTTTGGCAGTTTAGTAGTTTTATCTCTTTAGTAGTTTAATAATTTTATTAGAAGTGGTAGTTTTATATATATGGTAGTTTTTAGTACTTTGGGAGTTTCTGTCTCTTTGGCAGGTTAGTAGTTTTATCTCTGTGGTAGTTTAGTAGTTTTATCACTTTGGTAGTTTAGTAGTTTTTATTAAGTGGGTAGTTTGGTAGTTTCATGGTATATGGTGGAACTCGTTAGCCATGTCGCAGGGCAATAGTCCCTATCCCGGGCCGGACGGGGTCTTTGCGGGCATGCTCAGGGCTGCGAAGCGGAAGGAGAAAGGGGAAGATTTATTTGAGGCCGTCCGTCTTCCCGGGGAGCCTCTGGAAGGCAGGGCATTCACGCCTGGTAAGACCTTAATGAGAACTCCTCCGGGGGGTTTTGCAGACGCAGGGGTCAACACTCCTCCAGTAGGGATGGAGGTGCAGTCGTCGGTGGCCGAGCCAGGGGCATCCAGTGTCAGAAGGGCGTTGAGCTCTCCTCAGGAGACTCAAGGTCCTCAAAAGGTTAGACGGGTAGCTGTGCAGGAAGGGGTGCCACCCATTAGTGGTATCATGACATCGGCTGGTACCAGCCAGGAATCAGGTGAGCGTCGGGAATCAGGGTCCCAAATGGAGGAATCTAACGCGGCAGGAGAGGCGCGCAGGACGGAGGAGGTCAGCAAGCAAGATCTGATAGATCAGGTGTACCAAGCGGTAACAGGTATAACCGGGGTGGCCCATGCCACAAATAAACTGAATATGGCTGACAAGGCGGAAATTAATGCTCATGGCCAGGACATTTTGGCGGCGATGTCGGTGCTCACTGTCCGTCTGGCGGAGACTGAGCATGCAGTGACGGCGATGAAGCTTAAGGTAGCTTCGATGGAGCTGCAGCTGATGCAGGCCAGGTCTGGGGGTGCGACGACGGTAAGTAGGACTGTAGCTCCGGAGTTATCTGGAAAGGCTGACTATGCGGCCATTCTCAAGTTGCCGAATGGCAAACAACGAGTAGCGGTGGAGCAGCGTGGTCCAGCGGTCTTGTTCTATCCCAACAGTGAGGAGATCAAATCCTCTGAGGCGACTCTGAAGGAACTCAGGGAAAAGGTGCAGCCAGGTCAGAACGGCATCCAGGTGGAAGGAGTGAGGCGTGTGGGGAATGCGGGTGTTGTTGTGCAGACGGCGTCGTCTGCTGCTGCAGAAAAGCTGAAGGCGGCAGCTCCCTCGACCTTGAGGACCGCTGACCCCAAGGCTCGGAGGCCGCTTGTGGCTCTCCGAAACCTTAGCGGGAATCCGAAGGCAGAGGATGTTCTGGAGGATCTGCACAGGGTTAACCTGGCAGACGACCCCTCATGGCCAGCTGAGAAGGTACAGAAGGAGGCGAAGTTCGCCTTCAAGAAAGGGAGGCGTGGAGGCCGAACCACTACCGTAGTCTACGAGGTCTCGGCAGCACTACGTGACAAACTGGTGGGACTGGGAAGGGTGTACGTGGGCTGGGATGCTGTGGAGGTCTGTGACTTCGTTCGCGTGACCTGCTGCCACAAATGCCAGCAATACGGACACCCGGAAAAGCATTGTAGGGCAGCCGAAATGATATGTGGCAAATGTGGTGATAGCGGGCACAAGGCGCAGGAATGTCAGTCGACGACTGAGTGCTGTGCCACGTGCAAGCGCTTCAAGAGACCGGACGCGAATTCGCACAGGACGGCGGCGATGGATTGCCCCGCGCGCGTGTATGCGGAGAAGCAGGCAATTAACATGACCCAATATGCCTGAAAGCGATCATGCTCTTAGGGTGGGTCAGCTAAATCTTCAGGGTTCAGCTACCGCGACGAAGGAGCTGCCGGTGATCGCTGGATCGCTCAGCCTCGACCTGGTGTTGGTCCAAGAGCAATATGCTGACAACAGGATCATTCAGCACGGTTCCGAGTCGAAGGCGGGCATCGTAGTGGTGAATCCAGGGATTGCTGTCACATTCCTGGGGCACCTCAGCAGCGACCACTGCGCGGTGGCCCATATTAGTTGTCCGAACTCAACGGGTGACTTCTATGTGGTGTCGGTCTACTGCCAGTACAGTCATGACATTGCTGTCCATTTGCAGCATTTGTCAATGGTGCTTGACCAACTGACCGGTCAGTCTGTGCTGGTGGGGATGGACAGTAATGCCCACTCGCCACTGTGGCACTGCGAACGGAGGCAGTATGTAGGTAGGGGCCCTGATACAGAGTACAGGAAATCCCAAATGGAAGGTCTTATCTTGGGACGGGGGTTAGTAATACACAACTTGGAGGGTCAACCCCCCACATTTCATGGGCCTAACGGCCAGTCAAATGTGGACCTGACCTTAAGTAATAGAGGGTTGGCAGTGTCACAGTGGACGGTGCATGAGGGGATCAGTCTTAGTGATCATCAACTGATCACCTTTGTTGTGGGAACCGGCGCCGCGAGTGGAAATGCTGGGGAAGAACGGAGAGCTGCGGCGTCGGTGTCCTTCCGCGAGAAGGGAGTCGACTACGAGCGATTCCGTAATGTGCTCCATATCAAGATGGGTAGGCTTCAGACATGGAAGCCGGCACAGGAAATCTGCTCGCAATACTCGGAGATTCTCACCCGCGCCGCAGAAACCTGTTTAGGTAAGCGTGGGAAGAAGGACACTGGCGGATACGAGTGGTGGACGGGAGATTTAGAGAAATTACGCCACAGAGTGTACTGCGCGAGACGAGCATGGCAGAACTCGCGAAGGGCTAAGGACACCAGGGAGGAGGAGAGGCTTCAGACCCTGCGCGCGGTCAGGTCCACCTACAAGACCGCTATGAGGACAGCAGAGGTAGCCTATTTCCGCGACATCGCTGAGTCTGGGAACGACGACCCATGGGGATTGGCGTACAGAGCCGCGTCGGGCAGAGCGCGTCCCCCCGCGAATGTCCTTCACGGTATCCGTCTGCTGGAAGGTTACTCCTCGACGGCAGAGGGTACCGCGGCGGGCCTCCTTGCTGCCTTATGTCCGGATGATGACCCCAGTAAGGACACTGCCTATCATCGGCAGGTGAGATTGGCAGCAGCATGCTCCCCTATGGGGCAGGACTCTGATTTACCTAGCCGGGCGGCGCTTGACCGCATCGTCAAGGACTTGCCGAGCACGGCTCCGGGACTGGATGGGCTTACTGCCCGGATCATCAAACACGCATGGAAAGTTAGCGGAGCGGAGATGTTGCTGATGTACTCCGCGTGTATTGGTGAGGGAGTGTTCCCTGATATCTGGAAAGTAGGCAAGTTGGTCGTCTTGCCAAAGGGCAATGATCGGCCGCTCTCGGACCCAAAGGCGTATAGACCGGTTACCCTTCTCCCGATTTTGGGAAAGATACTGGAACGCCTCATCATCACGTGCGCCCCCTGCTTATATCGTAATATCTCGGACTCACAGCATGGTTTCTCGAGGGGTAGGTCGACGGTCACGGCGCTGAACGCGATCCTGGATCGGGTGGCGAGCTCCTCGGAAAACTATGTTCAGGTCATTCTCTTGGATATCTCGGGGGCATTCGACAACGCCTGGTGGCCCATGGTCTTGATCAAGGCTAAACAGGGCGGTTGTCCGCCGAACATTTATCGAATCTTGGTCAGCTATTTCATTAATCGGCGCGTCGGACTTTTCATGGGCGACCAGGTGGTGTGGAAGCAGTCCACTATGGGCTGTCCCCAAGGGTCAGTACTGGGACCGACACTCTGGAACCTCCTTTTAGATGACATCCTGCGGCTGCCATGGCCGGATGGGGTGAGTGCAGTGGCATATGCAGACGACATCACGATCGTGATCGAGGCGCCGAGTCGAGCGGCGATCGAGCGTAACGCTCAGTCGTCGCTGGAGTCGGTATCTGCTTGGGGGAAGCGGAATAGGCTTGCTTTTTCGGCTACGAAGTCGCAGACGTTAACTTTAAAAGGTAAATTCAAACGTCCCCCTACAATACGCATGGACGGCGCCTCGATCGCGCACGTGACAAGCGCCAAGGTGCTGGGCGTTGTGATCGACGAGGCGGGCTCCTACGTGCCGCATGCAAGTTTGGCCGGCCAACGGGCTGTGAACGCCTTCGGGAAGATGTCGAGAGTCTCCGCTTCTTCCTGGGGTGTCAGGTATCGGGCCCTGAGAGTCCTGTACTCAGGGACCTATGTGGCGATTTTGACGTATGCTGCGGCCGTATGGTGGCGGAGTGTGAACAGGTATGCGGTGCGGAGTTCGCTGCTCCGCACGCAACGTCCAGCGTTGATCCTTCTTTCAAAGGCTTACAGGTCGGTTAGCACCGCGGCGTTGCCTGTGCTGGCGGGAGTGCTTCCGGCCGACTTGGAGGTGTGTCGTGCGGGACGAGTTGCACAGGAGTGTCCCGGCAGCATGGTCAGCAGGGAGCGCAAGGTGGCCATCGGGAAGGTGAGAGCGGAGATCGTGGCTCAGTGGCAAGAGCGATGGCAGTCTTCCAGTGATGGAAGGGAGCTGAGCTCGTTCTTTTCGGACGTGTCGGAGAGAGTGTCGTACGGCTGGATCGAACCAGACTATGTTATGTCACAGATCCTCACAGGTCATGGGAGCTTCAGAAGCCGACTGCATAAAATGTCGCTCTGCGACACAGCGCTATGCTACTGCGGGCTGGCGGATGAGACTAGGGACCATGTCTTGTGGGACTGTGAGTTATACGCGGAAGAGCGGGAGGAGATGTTAGGTAAATGGGATAGAGGAGAGATAGGGGCTGTCTATCACAGAGAACTAGTAGACAGTCCGGAGGGTTTTCGAAGGCTGAGGTCTTTTGCTAGCAAATGGCATAGTAAGAGAAAGGCGCTAGAATTGCAGTAGGGTCCGCTAGAACAGGGTTAGATAGGTAGTAGGAAGCAATTCTAACTAGCGGTAGGAGTGTTAGGATTAGGAATAGCCGAGGCTTTTAGTTTGAACAGCAAGCCATTAAGGGCTGCTCGTGCGCGAAGTCACATTGTGTGGTGTAGCACACCCCAGAAAGGGGAGAAGTGAAATTAGTAGAGAGGGACAGGAAAAAGAATTTAAGGAGTTTACAAAGCACGTCCCGGTAGAGCAAGCTGTAAAGACATACGCAGTCACGCAATTGCCGGGAGTGTCTCCAATGGTCCGTATGCCGCAAGGCGGGTAGGACCTACAGTGGTGGGAGGTGGGATTTGTCCCTATACACTGGCGCGCCCGTGAACAAAAGTGATCGGACACGTTTTTGTTGCGCTCCGTAAATTAAATTATTTTTAATTGATTTACGGGGTATTTTCGCTGAAATTCAGCTGTAATATTATTGTTTAGATAATAATACACGAACTCAGTTGTGGTTTTTAAAATTTAAGTTGTTTTCTAGATAGTTTTAAGTGTTTTTCGTTGTTGTGTTCTTGTGCGATACACGTGGTTGAACAAAGAGAAGTGCTTCAGTGGCAGCCACACTGAAATACCGGTGTCTGGCTGTAGTATTTCAATAACCAGTGTCGTATAAAGGTATTGTCCATATTTTTATTGTTATTTTGATGTCCGGAGTGGATTTACTAAGGTGAATCCACGCCGGCATCCATTGAAATTTTTAGGTTAGGAGCACGTGGCGTGCAAATAGTGTGGCATAGTATTATTGTAGGTTAGTTTATTACTTCAAAGTTGAGTGACAGCTGTCAGTCAGTGTCACTTGGGCTGTCATCTGTCAGTCGGTTGTCGGAGTCACTTGACACCTGCCAGTGTCAGTGTCATCTGGTTGTCGGCTGTCAGTTGTCATCTCTGGGTGACACCTGTCAGTTAAACTGACAGTTGTGGGTTGCCAACTTTTGAAGTATTTAATAGTTTGGTAGTTTTACGTTTAGTTTTAGGTGGTCAAAAATTTTTAATTTATTTTTTATTTTATTTACTCTTTATTGTTAGTTGGGTAGTAAGGTTACAAATAAGAAGGCCGAATGGCAGAAGATGAGGATGGGGAGTCCTTCAGGGCGGCGATAGATGCCGAGTTGTCGAGAAGGGAGGAAGAACTGCGCTGCCTGGAGGAGTTGCGCGAGGGAATTGGCTTTACGCCAAGGAACTCGCTTATGCGAACTCCACCAGGTGGATTTAATGCGGCCAGGGGGTCCGTTTCCCCCATCAGGGAGGAATGTGTGCCGATGGACAGTCCGCCTGCGCTGTCGGCGCCGCCTGCGCCGAGGGATAAGAGAGCCGAGAAGAGGGAAAGGGATGAAACCTCCCCTCAGGAATCTCAAGGGCGACCGACGCGGAGCAGGTTGGCGCCTAGGACGGAAATTCCACCCATAAGTGGAATTATGGCGGCAGCGACATCGGCAACAGGGGTGAGTCGCGGGGTCAGCTCGAAGTCGCCCCCCCCGGGTGCTCGGCCAGAGGCGTCGAGTACGCCTACTAAGAGTGGTGGGCTGGCAGCGCTGACTAAGCTGGAGCTCATAGATCACGTCCACCAGGCTGTCAAGGGCATTAGTGCGGTTGCTAACGCAACAAATAAACTGAATATGACGGACAAGGGGATCATAGCCGGGTACAACCAGGACATCCTGGCTGTGGTGGGATCCCTGACGGTCAGGATGGCGGAGTTGGAGCAACGAGTCATAGCCCAAGAGCTGAAGGTCGCCACTCTGGAGCTGCAACAGGCGAACTCGACTCCCGTGCCAATGAGTGGGCACGCACCCTCGGACAGTGTTCGCAAGGCGGACTATGCGGCAATCTTGAAGTTGCCGCACGGAAAGCCAAGGGTGACGGTGGAACAGCGCGGGCCTGCTGTGCTGTTCTACCCGAACAGCGAGGAGATAAAATCATCAGACGCTACCCTGAAGGAACTCAGGGAGAAGGTCAGACCCGGCCAGGACGGAATCCAAGTGCAGGGGGTGAGACGCGTGGGCAACGCGGGGGTCGTCGTGCAGACGGCGTCCTCCACGGCCGCCCAAAAATTGAAGGCTGCGGCTCCACCGACGCTTAGGGCAGCTGACCCGAAGTCCCGAAGGCCGCTCGTGGCCCTTCGGAACCTGAGCGGTAACCCAAGGGCGGAAGATGTCTTGGAGGACCTCCACAGGGTGAACCTGGCGGAGGACCCAGCTTGGCCTCTGGAGAAAGTCCGGAAGGAGGCCGTGTTCGCCTTCAAGAAGGGTAGGCGTGAGGGCCGAACCACAACCGTTGTGTTCGAGGTCTCGGCGGCACTCCGGGACAAGCTGGTGGGTCTAGGCCGGGTATACGTGGGGTGGGACGCGGTAGAGGTCTGCGATTTCGTCCGGGTGACCTGCTGTAACAAATGCCAGCAATACGGGCACCCGGAGAAGCACTGCAGGGCGGCCTCAATGGTATGTGGCAAGTGTGGGGACAGTGGTCACAAGGCCCAGGAATGCCAGTCGAAGACTGAGTGCTGTGCAACCTGCAAGCGCTTTAAACGACCGGAGGCTGGTTCCCACAGGACGGCGGCCATAGATTGCCCGGCGCGCGTGTACGCAGAGAGGCAGGCAATCAACATGACTCAATATGCCTGAACACACGCAAGCCATTAGGGTGGGACAGCTGAACCTGCAGGGTTCCGCAACAGCAACTACGGAACTGCCAGTGATCGCGAGATCACTGAGGCTGGATCTGATACTTGTCCAGGAGCAGTACAGCAACACCAGGACCATCCAGCATGGACCGGAGTCCAAGGCAGGCATTGTAGTGCTAAACCCAGGTATAGCTGTCACATTCCTGGGGCACCTCAGCAACGACCATTGTGCGGTAGCCCACATTAGTTGTCCAGGCACTACGGGTGGGTTTTACGTTGTGTCAGTCTACTGCCAGTATAGTCACGACATCGCAGTTCACCTGCAGCATCTAACGGTGGTCTTGGACCAATTGACAGGGAATCCTATACTGGTGGGGATGGACAGTAACGCCCACTCGCCACTGTGGCACTGCGAACGAAGACAATACGTAGGTCGGGGTCCCGATACGGAGTACCGTAAATCCCAGACGGAAGGATTAATCCTGGGAAGGGGCCTAGTAATACATAATGCGGAAGGTCAACCACCCACGTTCCACGGCCCTAATGGTCAGTCGAACGTGGACTTGACACTTAGTACAAGAGGCCTGGCAGTCACACAGTGGACAGTGCATGAAGGGGTCAGTCTCAGTGACCATCAACTGATCACCTTTGAGATGGGCACGGGTGCCGAAAGTCGTGCTGGGGAGAGGCAGACAGTCGTAGAGTCGGTATCCTTCCGTGAGAAGGGAGTGGATTACGAGAGATTTCGTAGTGTGCTCCATAATAAGATGGGTAGGCTTCAGACATGGAAGCCGGCACAAGAAATCTGCTCGCAGTACACAGATATTCTCACTGACGCCGCAGAAACCTGCTTGGGAAAACGCGGCAAAAAGGATACCGGTGGATACGAGTGGTGGACTGGTGAGTTGGAGAAACTACGCCACAAAGTGTACAGAGCTAGACGAGACTGGCAAAAGTCGCGAAGGGCTAAGGACTCTAGGGAGGAGGAAAGGCTTGAGACCCTGCGTGCGGTGAGGATTTCCTACAAAACCGCCATGAGAGCAGCAGAGGTGGCCTATTTCCGTGACATCGCTGAATCCGGCAACGACGACCCGTGGGGATTAGCGTACAGAGCCGCGTCGGGCAGAGTACGCCCCCCAGCGAATGTCCTGCATGGTATCCGTCTGATGGAGGGTTATTCCTCGACGGCAGAGGGTACCGCGACGGGCCTCCTCGCCTCCTTATGCCCGGACGACGACTCCAGTAAAGACACGGAATATCACCGTCAAGTAAGGATTGCAGCAGCATGCTCCCCTACGGGGCAGGACTCCGACCCACCCAGTCGGGCGGCACTTGATCGCATTGTGAGGGATCTACCCAGTACAGCTCCAGGATTGGACGGGCTCACTGCCCGGATCATCAAACACGCATGGAGAGTTAGCGGAGCGGAAATGCTACTGATGTACTCTGCGTGTATTGGTGAGGGTGTATTTCCTGACATTTGGAAGATAGGCAGGCTGGTCGTCTTGCCGAAGGGCAATGATCGGCCGCTCTCGGATCCAAAGGCGTATAGACCGGTTACCCTTCTCCCGATTTTGGGAAAGATACTGGAACGCCTAATTATCACGTGCGCTCCTTGCCTGTATAGGAACATATCAGAGCACCAGCATGGTTTCTCGAGGGGTAAGTCGACGGTCACGGCGCTTAACGCGATCTTAGACCGGGTGGCGGACTCCCCGGAGAACTATGTGCAGGTAATTCTTTTAGACATCTCGGGGGCCTTCGACAACGCCTGGTGGCCCATGGTCCTGACTAAGGCAAAGCAGGGCGGATGCCCGCCGAACATATACCGGATTTTGGTAAGCTACTTCACAGATCGGCGAGTCGGACTATTCATGGGCGACCAGGTGGTGTGGAAGCGGTCCACTATGGGCTGCCCCCAGGGATCAGTGCTGGGACCTCCTCTGTGGAACCTCCTGCTGGACGACATCCTGAAGCTACCGTGGCCAGATGGGGTGATGGCAGTGGCTTACGCGGATGACATCACGATCGTGATCGAGGCGCCGAGTCGAGCGGCGATCGAGCGTAACGCTCAGTCGTCGCTGGAGGCGGTGTCCGCTTGGGGGAAGCGGAACCGGCTCAGTTTCTCAGCCTCGAAGTCGCAGACATTGACAATGAAGGGTAAATTTAAACGTCCCCCTACAATACGCATGGACGGCGCCTCGATCGCGCACGTGACGAGTGCCAAGGTGCTGGGCGTTGTAGTCGATGAAGCGGGCTCCTACGTGCCGCATGCAAGTTTGGCCGGCCAACGGGCTGTGAATGCCTTCGGGAAGATGTCGAGGATATCCGCGTCTTCCTGGGGCGTAAGGTACCGTGCCCTGAGAGTCCTGTTTTCAGGGACCTATGTGGCAGTTTTGACCTATGCTGCGGCCGTATGGTGGCGAAGTGTGGGGAGATACGCAGTGCGGAGTACGCTGCTCCGTACGCAACGTCCAGCCTTAATTCTACTGACAAAGGCATACAGGTCGGTCAGCACCGCAGCGTTACCTGTGCTAGCGGGTGTGCTTCCGGCCGACCTTGAGGTCTGTCGCGCGGGACGAATCTCGCAGGAGTGTTCCAGGATGGTCAGCAGGGAGCGTAAGGTGGCAATCGGGAAAGTGAGAGCGGAGGTCATGGTCCAGTGGCAGGAACGATGGGAATCTTCCAAAGATGGCAGAGAGTTGTACTCATTCTTTACAGATGTGACAGACAGAGTGTCATTCGGCTGGGTGGAACCAGACTATGTCATGTCGCAGATGCTCACGGGACATGGGAGTTTCAGAGGCCGCTTAAACAAAATGTCGCTATGCGACACAGCATTATGCTATTGTGGGCTGGCTGATGAAACACGAGACCATGTCTTGTGGGAATGCGAGCTGTATAAAGACGAGAGGGAGGATATGTTGGGGGACTGGAGTAGGACAGAGATAGGGCCAGTATATCACAGAGAGCTTATAGCTAGTCCGGAGGGCTTTCGAAGGCTGAAGTCATTTTCTCACAAATGGCACAGCAAGAGAAAGGCATTAGAACTGCAGTAGAAGTACTGTTAGGAAACGAGTAGGACAGATAGGAACAGCAGTTCTAATGAAGTCTAGGACAGGTAGGAACAGCTTTTCAGCTTTTAGTTGATGGCAAGCCGCTAGGGCTGCTCGTGCGCTCAGTCACGTTATGTGGTGTAGCACGCCCCAGAATGGGGAGAAGTGAAATAAGTAGAGAGGGACAGGAAAAAAGAATGTATGGAGTCTACAAAGCACGTTCCGGTAGAGCAAGCTGTAAAGACATACGCAGTCACGCAATTGCCGGAACGTGTCTCCAATGAGTCCGTATGCCGCAAGGCGGGTAGGACCAACAGTGGTGGGAGGTGGGATTTTGTCCCTATCTACTGGGACTGGCGCGCCCGTGAACAAAAGTGATCGGACACGTTTTTGTTGCGCTCCGTAAATTAAATTATTTTTAATTGATTTACGGGGTATTTTCGCTGAAATTCAGCTGTAATATTATTGTTTAGATAATAATACACGAACTCAGTTGTGGTTTTTAAAATTTAAGTTGTTTTCTAGATAGTTTTAAGTGTTTTTCGTTGTTGTGTTCTTGTGCGATACACGTGGTTGAACAAAGAGAAGTGCTTCAGTGGCAGCCACACTGAAATACCGGTGTCTGGCTGTAGTATTTCAATAACCAGTGTCGTATAAAGGTATTGTCCATATTTTTATTGTTATTTTGATGTCCGGAGTGGATTTACTAAGGTGAATCCACGCCGGCATCCATTGAAATTTTTAGGTTAGGAGCACGTGGCGTGCAAATAGTGTGGCATAGTATTATTGTAGGTTAGTTTATTACTTCAAAGTTGAGTGACAGCTGTCAGTCAGTGTCACTTGGGCTGTCATCTGTCAGTCGGTTGTCGGAGTCACTTGACACCTGCCAGTGTCAGTGTCATCTGGTTGTCGGCTGTCAGTTGTCATCTCTGGGTGACACCTGTCAGTTAAACTGACAGTTGTGGGTTGCCAACTTTTGAAGTATTTAATAGTTTGGTAGTTTTACGTTTAGTTTTAGGTGATCAAAAATTTTTAATTTATTTTTTATTTTATTTACTCTTTATTGTTAGTTGGGTAGTAAGGTTACAAATAAGAAGGCCGAATGGCAGAAGATGAGGATGGGGAGTCCTTCAGGGCGGCGATAGATGCCGAGTTGTCGAGAAGGGAGGAAGAACTGCGCTGCCTGGAGGAGTTGCGCGAGGGAATTGGCTTTACGCCAAGGAACTCGCTTATGCGAACTCCACCAGGTGGATTTAATGCGGCCAGGGGGTCCGTTTCCCCCATCAGGGAGGAATGTGTGCCGATGGACAGTCCGCCTGCGCTGTCGGCGCCGCCTGCGCCGAGGGATAAGAGAGCCGAGAAGAGGGAAAGGGATGAAACCTCCCCTCAGGAATCTCAAGGGCGACCGACGCGGAGCAGGTTGGCGCCTAGGACGGAAATTCCACCCATAAGTGGAATTATGGCGGCAGCGACATCGGCAACAGGGGTGAGTCGCGGGGTCAGCTCGAAGTCGCCCCCCCCGGGTGCTCGGCCAGAGGCGTCGAGTACGCCTACTAAGAGTGGTGGGCTGGCAGCGCTGACTAAGCTGGAGCTCATAGATCACGTCCACCAGGCTGTCAAGGGCATTAGTGCGGTTGCTAACGCAACAAATAAACTGAATATGACGGACAAGGGGATCATAGCCGGGTACAACCAGGACATCCTGGCTGTGGTGGGATCCCTGACGGTCAGGATGGCGGAGTTGGAGCAACGAGTCATAGCCCAAGAGCTGAAGGTCGCCACTCTGGAGCTGCAACAGGCGAACTCGACTCCCGCGCCTATGAGTGGGCACGCACCCTCGGACAGTGTTCGCAAGGCGGACTATGCGGCAATCTTGAAGTTGCCGCACGGAAAGCCAAGGGTGACGGTGGAACAGCGCGGGCCTGCTGTGCTGTTCTACCCGAACAGCGAGGAGATAAAATCATCAGACGCTACCCTGAAGGAACTCAGGGAGAAGGTCAGACCCGGCCAGGACGGAATCCAAGTGCAGGGGGTGAGACGCGTGGGCAACGCGGGGGTCGTCGTGCAGACGGCGTCCTCCACGGCCGCCCAAAAATTGAAGGCTGCGGCTCCACCGACGCTTAGGGCAGCTGACCCGAAGTCCCGAAGGCCGCTCGTGGCCCTTCGGAACCTGAGCGGTAACCCAAGGGCGGAAGATGTCTTGGAGGACCTCCACAGGGTGAACCTGGCGGAGGACCCAGCTTGGCCTCTGGAGAAAGTCCGGAAGGAGGCCGTGTTCGCCTTCAAGAAGGGTAGGCGTGAGGGCCGAACCACAACCGTTGTGTTCGAGGTCTCGGCGGCACTCCGGGACAAGCTGGTGGGTCTAGGCCGGGTATACGTGGGGTGGGACGCGGTAGAGGTCTGCGATTTCGTCCGGGTGACCTGCTGTAACAAATGCCAGCAATACGGGCACCCGGAGAAGCACTGCAGGGCGGCCTCAATGGTATGTGGCAAGTGTGGGGACAGTGGTCACAAGGCCCAGGAATGCCAGTCGAAGACTGAGTGCTGTGCAACCTGCAAGCGCTTTAAACGACCGGAGGCTGGTTCCCACAGGACGGCGGCCATAGATTGCCCGGCGCGCGTGTACGCAGAGAGGCAGGCAATCAACATGACTCAATATGCCTGAACACACGCAAGCCATTAGGGTGGGACAGCTGAACCTGCAGGGTTCCGCAACAGCAACTACGGAACTGCCAGTGATCGCGAGATCACTGAGGCTGGATCTGATACTTGTCCAGGAGCAGTACAGCAACACCAGGACCATCCAGCATGGACCGGAGTCCAAGGCAGGCATTGTAGTGCTAAACCCAGGTATAGCTGTCACATTCCTGGGGCACCTCAGCAACGACCATTGTGCGGTAGCCCACATTAGTTGTCCAGGCACTACGGGTGGGTTTTACGTTGTGTCAGTCTACTGCCAGTATAGTCACGACATCGCAGTTCACCTGCAGCATCTAACGGTGGTCTTGGACCAATTGACAGGGAATCCTATACTGGTGGGGATGGACAGTAACGCCCACTCGCCACTGTGGCACTGCGAACGAAGACAATACGTAGGTCGGGGTCCCGATACGGAGTACCGTAAATCCCAGATGGAAGGATTAATCCTGGGAAGGGGCCTAGTAATACATAATGCGGAAGGTCAACCACCCACGTTCCACGGCCCTAATGGTCAGTCGAACGTGGACTTGACACTTAGTACAAGAGGCCTGGCAGTCACACAGTGGACAGTGCATGAAGGGGTCAGTCTCAGTGACCATCAACTGATCACCTTTGAGATGGGCACGGGTGCCGAAAGTCGTGCTGGGGAGAGGCAGACAGTCGTAGAGTCGGTATCCTTCCGTGAGAAGGGAGTGGATTACGAGAGATTTCGTAGTGTGCTCCATAATAAGATGGGTAGGCTTCAGACATGGAAGCCGGCACAAGAAATCTGCTCGCAGTACACAGATATTCTCACTGACGCCGCAGAAACCTGCTTGGGAAAACGCGGCAAAAAGGATACCGGTGGATACGAGTGGTGGACTGGTGAGTTGGAGAAACTACGCCACAAAGTGTACAGAGCTAGACGAGACTGGCAAAAGTCGCGAAGGGCTAAGGACTCTAGGGAGGAGGAAAGGCTTGAGACCCTGCGTGCGGTGAGGATTTCCTACAAAACCGCCATGAGAGCAGCAGAGGTGGCCTATTTCCGTGACATCGCTGAATCCGGCAACGACGACCCGTGGGGATTAGCGTACAGAGCCGCGTCGGGCAGAGTACGCCCCCCAGCGAATGTCCTGCATGGTATCCGTCTGATGGAGGGTTATTCCTCGACGGCAGAGGGTACCGCGACGGGCCTCCTCGCCTCCTTATGCCCGGACGACGACTCCAGTAAAGACACGGAATATCACCGTCAAGTAAGGATTGCAGCAGCATGCTCCCCTACGGGGCAGGACTCCGACCCACCCAGTCGGGCGGCACTTGATCGCATTGTGAGGGATCTACCCAGTACAGCTCCAGGATTGGACGGGCTCACTGCCCGGATCATCAAACACGCATGGAGAGTTAGCGGAGCGGAAATGCTACTGATGTACTCTGCGTGTATTGGTGAGGGTGTATTTCCTGACATTTGGAAGATAGGCAGGCTGGTCGTCTTGCCGAAGGGCAATGATCGGCCGCTCTCGGATCCAAAGGCGTATAGACCGGTTACCCTTCTCCCGATTTTGGGAAAGATACTGGAACGCCTAATTATCACGTGCGCTCCTTGCCTGTATAGGAACATATCAGAGCACCAGCATGGTTTCTCGAGGGGTAAGTCGACGGTCACGGCGCTTAACGCGATCTTAGACCGGGTGGCGGACTCCCCGGAGAACTATGTGCAGGTAATTCTTTTAGACATCTCGGGGGCCTTCGACAACGCCTGGTGGCCCATGGTCCTGACTAAGGCAAAGCAGGGCGGATGCCCGCCGAACATATACCGGATTTTGGTAAGCTACTTCACAGATCGGCGAGTCGGACTATTCATGGGCGACCAGGTGGTGTGGAAGCGGTCCACTATGGGCTGCCCCCAGGGATCAGTGCTGGGACCTCCTCTGTGGAACCTCCTGTTGGACGACATCCTGAAGCTACCGTGGCCAGATGGGGTGATGGCAGTGGCTTACGCGGATGACATCACGATCGTGATCGAGGCGCCGAGTCGAGCGGCGATCGAGCGTAACGCTCAGTCGTCGCTGGAGGCGGTGTCCGCTTGGGGGAAGCGGAACCGGCTCAGTTTCTCAGCCTCGAAGTCGCAGACATTGACAATGAAGGGTAAATTTAAACGTCCCCCTACAATACGCATGGACGGCGCCTCGATCGCGCACGTGACGAGTGCCAAGGTGCTGGGCGTTGTAGTCGATGAAGCGGGCTCCTACGTGCCGCATGCAAGTTTGGCCGGCCAACGGGCTGTGAATGCCTTCGGGAAGATGTCGAGGATATCCGCGTCTTCCTGGGGCGTAAGGTACCGTGCCCTGAGAGTCCTGTTTTCAGGGACCTATGTGGCAGTTTTGACCTATGCTGCGGCCGTATGGTGGCGAAGTGTGGGGAGATACGCAGTGCGGAGTACGCTGCTCCGTACGCAACGTCCAGCCTTAATTCTACTGACAAAGGCATACAGGTCGGTCAGCACCGCAGCGTTACCTGTGCTAGCGGGTGTGCTTCCGGCCGACCTTGAGGTCTGTCGCGCGGGACGAATCTCGCAGGAGTGTTCCAGGATGGTCAGCAGGGAGCGTAAGGTGGCAATCGGGAAAGTGAGAGCGGAGGTCATGGTCCAGTGGCAGGAACGATGGGAATCTTCCAAAGATGGCAGAGAGTTGTACTCATTCTTTACGGATGTGACAGACAGAGTGTCATTCGGCTGGGTGGAACCAGACTATGTCATGTCGCAGATGCTCACGGGACATGGGAGTTTCAGAGGCCGCTTAAACAAAATGTCGCTATGCGACACAGCATTATGCTATTGTGGGCTGGCTGATGAAACACGAGACCATGTCTTGTGGGAATGCGAGCTGTATAAAGACGAGAGGGAGGATATGTTGGGGGACTGGAGTAGGACAGAGATAGGGCCAGTATATCACAGAGAGCTTATAGCTAGTCCGGAGGGCTTTCGAAGGCTGAAGTCATTTTCTCACAAATGGCACAGCAAGAGAAAGGCATTAGAACTGCAGTAGAAGTACTGTTAGGAAACGAGTAGGACAGATAGGAACAGCAGTTCTAATGAAGTCTAGGACAGGTAGGAACAGCTTTTCAGCTTTTAGTTGATGGCAAGCCGCTAGGGCTGCTCGTGCGCTCAGTCACGTTATGTGGTGTAGCACGCCCCAGAATGGGGAGAAGTGAAATAAGTAGAGAGGGACAGGAAAAAAGAATGTATGGAGTCTACAAAGCACGTTCCGGTAGAGCAAGCTGTAAAGACATACGCAGTCACGCAATTGCCGGAACGTGTCTCCAATGAGTCCGTATGCCGCAAGGCGGGTAGGACCAACAGTGGTGGGAGGTGGGATTTTGTCCCTATCTACTATCTAGCGAAACCACAGCCAAGGGAACGGGCTTGGGAGAATCAGCGGGGAAAGAAGACCCTGTTGAGCTTGACTCTAGTCTGGCATTGTAAGGAGACATGAGAGGTGTAGCATAAGTGGGAGATCGTTCGCGCGATCGTCGCTGAAAAACCACTACTTTCATTGTTTCATTACTTACTCGGTTGGGCGGAAGCGGTGCGCGGTCGATAATATCGGCGGGCGCACGGTGTTTCGTTCCAAGCGTGCAGAGTGGCGACGTGGCGGCAACGCTCGTCGCCGTACAACTCCCGCGTGATCCGGTTCGAGGACACTGCCAGGCGGGTAGTTTGACTGGGGCGGTACATCTGTCAAAGAATAACGCAGGTGTCCTAAGGCCAGCTCAGCGAGGACAGAAACCTCGCGTGGAGCAAAAGGGCAAAAGCTGGCTTGATCCAGATGTTCAGTACGCATAGGGACTGCGAAAGCACGGCCTATCGATCCTTTAGTATAAAGAGTTTTTAGCAAGAGGTGCCAGAAAAGTTACCACAGGGATAACTGGCTTGTGGCAGCCAAGCGTTCATAGCGACGTTGCTTTTTGATCCTTCGATGTCGGCTCTTCCTATCATTGCGAAGCAAAATTCGCCAAGCGTTGGATTGTTCACCCATCAAAAGGGAACGTGAGCTGGGTTTAGACCGTCGTGAGACAGGTTAGTTTTACCCTACTGATGGCTTGTCGTTGCGATAGTAATACTGCTCAGTACGAGAGGAACCGCAGTTTCGGACATTTGGTTCATGCACTCGGCCGAGCGGCCGGTGGTGCGAAGCTACCATCCGCGGGATTATGCCTGAACGCCTCTAAGGCCGAAGCCAGCCTAGCCGAATCCGGCAAGGATATGCTCACTGTGGAGCCCCGAGAGTCGGGAGGCTCTAAACAATGTGACTTTACTAGTCGCGCTTCACCACGTGAGGTGCGACGTCGAAGCCCATTTGGATCGCGGAGATCGATGCTGTCCGTTTAACGCGTGCATCACGGCTCCGAAGGTCCGAATTTACCTCAGTTCGATGTCGGGGCTCGGAATAGTCTGTAGACGACTTCCGTTCCTGGCGGGGTGTTGTGCTCGGTAGAGCAGCGTCGTGCTGCGATCTGTTGAGACTCAGCCCTACGCCAGGTGATTCGTCCGAGGACGATGATATAGATCTACTATATATATTACAAACCTCGTTCATACTATAATATTAATACGTACGGGTACGTTTAGTACTCGAAGCGTATATATATTATAGTATTACGATGGTTTATATATATATTATATGTATACGGTGTCGTTCAATACACGAACAGAATATTATTTCGATTAATACACGAACTGTATGAATCGATGAAATTTTGCACCAAAAATTCTAAGTTGAATTTTAAACGGATATTAATACACGTGTCGGCCGCGCCGCTCGCGCAGCGCGAACAAACCTTAGAATTTAATACACGAACTGTCACCGTTTTAATACACGAACCGAGGCGCGCAAACGGCGTCGAACGACAAATTAATACACGAACCGCGATGCGTTTCCCGTCGATTTTTATGAGTACATTACACGTTCTGCTGCACGCACAAACACACGCGGTTGTCATAGTCGTTTGACCGATATACGACGACGAATAGGTACCTGATCAAATTACTACAGTCTAACAATTAGTATATTATATATATCGGTATATCAACTTACCTAACAAAATTAATACACGAACGGACCGTTCTGGAAACTCCGGAACACAGAATACCTGAAACAGAGAGAAGTCAAATCAATTCAACACGTCGTATAAAAAAATGTTTTATCGTAATTTTCTCCATTTTCAACGCATTCGATCCATATACCGACAGTAAAAAACGTTCCGACATGCAAATTTTTCACCCACCCTATTTATATTTAACAGTATGATGAATATCATCAGTACTTCATTCAATTTAACAGTTAACGTTTTAATACACGAATGAAAAGAGAGGCGCGAATAAAATACCTAAACCATTCGCGTACGTACTTATCTATAACAACTGTTGAATTCTATACAGACGAACCTGTATCCTATATAAACATATTTTCACTGTCGCCAAGCCAAATGAACAGTTACGGTTACACACCACACAGTTCAGCAGCATACGTAGGTGGGTAGGCAGGTGTTTGTTTGTTTGCTTGCTTGCTTGCTTGCTTGCTTGCTTGCTTGCTTGCTTGCTTGCTTGCTTGCTTGTGCGGGGAAGGGGGGTGGAGGTTGGGGATTCCTGGGGTCGGTCGGTTGTTCTCGTACCGTCCATCCGTCCGGTCGTCGCGTGTCTGGGGATGGGAGGAGGGGTTGGGGGGGGGGGGGGGGGTCGAAGAAGGGGGGGGGCGCGCTCCCTAAACCTGACCTAACCTGTCCGAACCGCCCCCCCAATTTGGAGACAGACAGACAGACAGACAGACAGACAGGATAGGAGACGAGAGGAGCGGATGGGGGGGGGGGGGGGGGATTCCTGGGCTCGGTCGGTTGTTCTCGTACCGTCCGTCCGTCCGGTCGTCGCGTGTCTACGGTTGGGGGTTGGGGGGGGGGGGGGGGGGGAGAAGGGGGGGGGGGTGCGCGCCCTAACCCTGACCTGACCGGCCCGAACCCCCCTCCCCCGCCCCAATTTGGAGACAGACAGACAGACAGGAGACGAGAGGAGGGGGGGCGGAGGGGGGCTGGGGGGGATCACACCCCCCTTTACGGGATACACGGGGTGGGAGTGGCGTCACGTGGGGACTTAGGGTTGACTCTCGACTTAGCTCGCTCAGACTTTGACATGACACACCCCGCCGGTACCGTAGACGCCGATCACATCGTTTCGTAGCGCCGTATACTTGTCATGCGACGCTACGGACCGCTGTTGGGACGGAGCGCGCGCGTGACACTGTGGCGGAGAGAAGTGTGTTTTCCGAAGATGAAAGAAAAATAAGAAACAATTTCACTGTTGTGTTTACGGGAACGGTGTGTTTCAGAAGAGAGTGCGCGCTGATGAGGAAGAAGACTTTTGTTTTGTTCTTATTGCGTGTTCTTCGTTTGTGCTTGTCCCGTGTGCTGCGGTGGTATGTTTCTTTTTTTTTTTCTTTTCTTTTTCAACTGTGTGGGCCGACGGATCGTATTTTATGCGTGTTCGTATGTAACGGTCGTTGTATGAAATTTTTTGAAACGACGTGACGCTACCGACGCTCGGACGCGTGCAGTGTTCGTCACGTCTCATTGAGTAAATGCTCTCAATTATTGTTTTGTGAGGCGCTCTATAGATTCCGGGCGGAATCGTATATGTTTCAACGATTGTGTTAACAAAATTTAAACACGTGAACTCGTCTCGTTACGAACGTTCCAATTTGGGGCTTTCTCCGTTTCGCGACATTCGTCGTGTTACGGTCAAACGCCCTCATGCTCGCGCAGCGCGTCTTTACGGATTGAGATATATACGTTCAGACGTTCGCGCTTGCGACCCAGAAATAATAAAAATAAGAGCTCGCCCTTGTTGCGCGCGTTATAACGCGCAACTCGGGAATGAGGGTATCGATTCGCGCGCCGCTTCTACGCGTCGTGGCGCGCGTACGATCTCGCTCGTTACAACGAAGCTCCCTGGTTGATCCTGCCAGTAGTTATATGCTTGTCTCAAAGATTAAGCCATGCATGTCTCAGTGCAAGCCGTATTAAGGCGATACCGCGAATGGCTCAATATATCAGTTTTGGTTCCTTAGATCTTACTCAGTTACTTGGATAACTGTGGTAATTCTAGAGCTAATACATGCAATCAGAACTCTGACCAGTGATGGGATGAGTGCTTTTATTAGATCAAAACCAATCGACGGAGGGCCTCGCGTCCGAAGTCGTTAATTTTGATGAATCTGGATAACTTTTGCCGATCGCATGGTCCAGTACCGGCGACGCATCTTTCAAATGTCTGCCTTATCAACTTTCGATGGTAGTTTCTGCGACTACCATGGTTGTCACGGGTAACGGGGAATCAGGGTTCGATTCCGGAGAGGGAGCCTGAGAAACGGCTACCACATCCAAGGAAGGCAGCAGGCGCGCAAATTACCCACTCCCGGCACGGGGAGGTAGTGACGAAAAATAACGATACGGGACTCTTACGAGGCCTCGTAATCGGAATGAGTACACTTTAAATATTTTAACGAGGAACAATTGGAGGGCAAGTCTGGTGCCAGCAGCCGCGGTAATTCCAGCTCCAATAGCGTATACTAAAATTGTTGCGGTTAAAAAGCTCGTAGTTGCATTTGTGCGCCGCGCTGTCGGTGCACCGCATCCGCGGTGATACTGACACGTCTGCGGAGCATATCGTCGGTGAGCCGTCGGTCAAACGTCGGTTCAATATCAAAATCCTATCGCGGTGCTCTTCAATGAGTGTCGAGGTGGGCCGACAATTTTACTTTGAACAAATTAGAGTGCTCAAAGCGGGCTCAAAATGCTGCTTGAATATTTCGTGCATGGAATAATAGAATATGATCTCGGTTCTATTTTGTTGGTTTTCAGAACTCCGAGGTAATGATTAATAGGGATAACTGGGGGCATTCGTATTGCGACGTTAGAGGTGAAATTCTTGGATCGTCGCAAGACGAACATCAGCGAAAGCATTTGCCAAAGGTGTTTTCATCAATCAAGAACGAAAGTTAGAGGTTCGAAGGCGATTAGATACCGCCCTAGTTCTAACCGTAAATATGTCATCTAGCGATCCGCCGACGTTACTACAATGGCTCGGCGGGCAGCTTCCGGGAAACCAAAGATTTTGGACTCCGGGGGGAGTATGGTTGCAAAGCTGAAACTTAAAGGAATTGACGGAAGGGCACCACCAGGAGTGGAGCCTGCGGCTTAATTTGACTCAACACGGGAAATCTCACCAGGCCCGGACACCGGAAGGATTGACAGATTAACAGCTCTTTCTTGATTCGGTGGGTGGTGGTGCATGGCCGTTCTTAGTTGGTGGAGCGATTTGTCTGGTTAATTCCGGTAACGAACGAGACTCTAGCCTGCTAAATAGGCGTCGTCATTTAGGTGTGCGTGGCTCCGTCACGCAACTCACTGGCGACGTATTAAAATTCTTCTTAGAGGGACCGGCGGCTTCGAGCCGCACGAGATTGAGCAATAACAGGTCTGTGATGCCCTTAGATGTCCTGGGCCGCACGCGCGCTACACTGAAGGAATCAGCATGTTCTCCCTGGCCTAGAGGCCCGGGCAACCCGCTGAAACTCCTTCGTGCTGGGGATTGGGGTTTGCAATTATCCCCCATAAACGAGGAATTCCTAGTAAGCGCGAGTCATAAGCTCGCGTTGATTACGTCCCTGCCCTTTGTACACACCGCCCGTCGCTACTACCGATTGAATGATTTAGTGAGGTCTTCGGACCGACACGCGGTGGCTTCACGGCCGTCGGCGTTGCTGGGAAGTTGACCAAACTTGATCATTTAGAGGAAGTAAAAGTCGTAACAAGGTTTCCGTAGGGGAACCTGCGGAAGGATCATTAACGTGTAACGCAAAGCGTGTACTTTAAAAATACACGACGCGCGTAAAACGTATAATACAATCCGAAGACAATATGTAGAGGAAACTCTCACATAATATAAC
>OU342700.1:40000-42500 GCA_910589285.2 Mythimna ferrago | reverse complement strand
GGCGCCGAATGGAGTACGCGAGAGTGCAGCAGCTGTATAAGACCTGTAAGTCTCGATGTGCTGCGGAGGTTATCGATGGCCAAACTCGGGGGGTTGGGCATAGTCTGGCTGAACTGGAAGCCTTTTGGCGACCAGTGATGGAGGCGGTGTCTGATGCCCCGGGGCTCACACCGGAGGCTCTGAGTGCGTTACAGCACCAGGAGCGGCACGGGGGCAGGCGCGATTACTCGCAGCTGTGGCAGCCTTTTACCCCGGAAGAGGTTAAGGCCTGCCGCATAGATAACAGGTCGGCTCCGGGTCCTGACGGAATTCTCCCAGGGGCCTGGAATACAGTGTCAGCTGTAGCTCAGGCGGAAATATTCAGCGCGTGGATGCGAAATGGGGAAGTCCCTGAGAAACTTCGTGGCTGCCGTACGGTCTTTGTACCCAAGACGGAGAGTCCTGCTGGGCCTGGGGAGTACCGGCCGATTTCGATCGCGTCGGTGCCCCTTCGGCACATGCACTCTGTCCTGGCGAGAAGGCTTGAGGCATGCTGCCCTCCCGATGCACGACAGCGTGGATTTATCTGCGCCGACGGCACACTCGAGAATTCGGCTGTGCTGGACGCGGTGCTGGGAGACTGCAGGAAGAAGCTGCGTGAATGCCATGTTGCGGTGCTGGATTTTGCCAAGGCGTTCGATACGGTGTCGCATGCGGCACTTATTGATCTGCTGAGGAAAAGAGGCCTGCCTGAGGGGTTCTGTAGCTACGTTGCGAGGCTGTATGCCACTTCCGAGACTGTCTTGGTTGTGAATGGAGCCCGCAGCGGTCCTGCAAGAGTGGGTCAGGGGGTTCGCCAGGGTGACCCGTTATCGCCCGTGTTATTCAACATGGCGATGGATGCGATCTTAGCGGCTCTACCGAGGGGAGTCGGCTATAGGCTTGAGGGCGAGAGTGTCTCGGCTTTGGCCTATGCTGACGACCTAGTCCTGCTTGCAGGCTCAAAGGTGGGCATGCAATCCTCCATCGACAGTGTGTGGCGCACGGGGCAGATGATGGGTCTTTTCGTAAGCCATGCGAAAAGCGCTGTGCTTTCGATGGTGCCAGATGGGAAGCGTAAGAAGATGCACAGCCTGACCGACCGTACCTTTAAGGTGGGGAAGCGATGGCTGAGGCAGGTCTCGAACGTGGAACGCTGGCGCTATCTTGGAGTTGACTTTAAGGCGTCTGGATGTGTGACGTTAGAGCATGACCTCAAAGTAGCCCTAGAGAACATCTCGAAGGCTCCCCTTAAGCCGCAGCAGCGGCTCGAACTAGCAAGGGTTCACTTGATTCCAAGATTGCTTCACGGCCTCGTGCTGGGGAACATCACGGATGATAGGTTGAGGTTGCTCGACGTCCAGATCCGGAGGGCGGTACGGGATTGGCTGCGGTTACCAAAGGATGTGCCGATCGGGTACTTCCACGCAGCAACCACGGACGGTGGCTTGGCGATCCCATCATTGAGGGCCTGGGTGCCGGATCTCATTTACAAGAGGTTCGGTCGCCTGGAGTCATCAAGATGGCCAGTGGCCAATGCTGCCGCCAGATCCGATAGGATCCGAAGGAAGCTGCTGTGGGCCGAGAGGCAACTCCGGCGTCTCACCGCTGAAGATCCCAAGTCTGGGGAGCGGACGACCGCTTTGTTTTGGCGTGAAGCCCTGCACACAGCCGTGGATGGACTCGAGTTGAGGGAAAGTCCACGGGTGCCCGCGTCTACGAGGTGGATACGGGCACGTTGTGAGCAGTACACGGGCCGGGACTTCGTGCAGTTCGTGCACACTCATATCAATGCGCTACCGTCGCGAGTACGCAATACACGGGGGCGCAGGACTGGTGATGTGTCGGAGTTGAACTGCCGTGCAGGTTGCATGGTTAGGGAAACGACGGCACACATCATCCAACAGTGTCACAGAACGCACGGCGGCCGTATCGAACGCCATAACTGCGTAGCGGACGTCGTCGGCTCTGCCATGAAGGACAAGGGGTGGACAGTGGTGAAGGAGCCGCATGTCATGACCGCGGTCGGCCTTAGAAAGCCCGACATCATTGCCTCCAGGAATGGTGTGGGGGCTATAGTGGATGCGCAGGTGGTCTCGGGCCAGCGTAATCTCGATGACCTTCACCGTGAGAAACGTAATAAATACGGGAATCACGATGAACTCGTTGAGAAAGTCGCTGGCATACTAGGACTGCCTTGTAAGGAGAGCGTCCACTCGACCTCCTGCACGTTGTCTTGGAGAGGTGTCTGGAGCCGAGCTTCCTATAGGGAGCTAAAAAGGTTCGTCGGGCTTACTGAGGGAGTTTTGGCCAGCATTCCGTCACTTGTGCTGCGGGGTTCGCACATGAACTGGACTAGGTTCAATCGCATGACAACTCGCAGCGACTGAGACGGGGAGCGAGTGCCCGGGCTTCCTGTGGAGGGTTGACGTCGGGCCCTGAGGTCGTCGAAGGCTCCCCTATTGGCCCAGCCCTACAAGTT
>OU342700.1:30000-37500 GCA_910589285.2 Mythimna ferrago | reverse complement strand
TACAAGCACTTGAAAAGACGGACTAAAAAAGACCCACTCGTACTTTGAATCACAGAGTGAATATTTTTGCATTTATTTGAAATCTAACTTTTCATCGTACAACACTATAATATTTGCTAATGGAAAAACACAAAACAAAGGCACGTTGTCTAACAAAAACATTGCCAAATGAACAAATGAAGATCACGAAAATCGAACAATTTAGGTAAATAAATGAATGGTCACGTGATGGTCACAGTAAAAATACAAGCTAGTGAGTGAAATCTGAACAATAGAAAAATTTAAAAAAAAATGAAGTCTTTCAAACAATTTAAATTTTTAAATCTTACTTGTTGGCGATTGCTGTACCAGCAAGGCCAAGGGTGATCGACGGGCGGCTACGGCACGGCGTCGGAATGCTGAGTGACGTCATGGGATCGGCATCTACGTTCGAGTGCACGCGCTACCCCGAGCCCAGACAAAAAAACACCCGTTAACCTCTTGACTCAATGGGCATGAGAACGAACGAACAGAAGTGGGTTTACAGTCAGCTATAGTCTGACACTATCTCCCGCTCCACCCAAGAGCGGGGATGTCATTAGATGATTGTTATTTCGAAAGATAGCTCAGCCCCGGTACGAAAGGCGAAGAAGAAACAGGAGTGGGTTTACAGTCAGCTATAGTCTGACACTATCTCCCGCTCCACCCAAGAGCGGGGATGTCATTAGATGATTGTTATTTCGAAAGATAGCTCAGCCCCGGTACGAAAGGCGAAGAAGAAACAGGAGTGGGTTTACAGTCAGCTATAGTCTGACACTATCTCCCGCTCCACCCAAGAGCGGGGATGTCATTAGATGATTGTTATTTCGAAAGATAGCTCAGCCCCGGTACGAAAGGCGAAGAAGAAACAGGAGTGGGTTTACAGTCAGCTATAGTCTGACACTATCTCCCGCTCCGCCCAAGAGCGGGGGATATGATATGATGATTTTCCCACCGCGAAAAAAAAAACATGCTGTTAGTTCCGCCAATCTACCATCATACAAAAAAAAAAAAAAATCAACATAGGTACTTACAACCAAAAACCATCCCACCAACAAACATACAAATAATTGTCTTTCTGAGCACTTTCACTTTACAGTGGCACATTAGACAAAAAACATGGCGGATTTGAGGTCACGTGACCTGCAATTTTGGCGCGCAAATTGCAAATTCAAAAAATGTTGACCGTTTTTTTTCTTCCGTTAAGTATTTTACGTAAAATAAAACGAATTTCACTAGTGAAATGTTTTGTGCAAACGTAGGAACGTATCTAAATCATGTTTCTAACGACATTTTGCCATCTGTAGCGTAATTATCACACACAACACGTCGAAACGTGCAGACCAGTCGCGTGAAATTTTCGACTACGGCTGACAAAATAACAGATCCTGACTAAAATCTATAACACACACACAATGTAACACTTAAAAACTGTTGATTACTTACTGTTATATTGTTTACAATCCTTTTTTATAAACACTCACACTTTGTTTACACTTTAACATTTGAAATTCGAACGAGCACTGACGTAGGCGCGGGGCCGCGCGGGGCGTCTCAAAACACTTGACATTCTATTGAAAATTGTTGACAGATGTCTAGCATGTGACGTTCTATGCCTGTCTCGTTCTATATTCTTACATTCTGACCAAGTATAAACGAAATAAATATAGTTTTCATCAACAATTATAACATTTAAAACGACCGTCGCCATACCGCCTTAATAAGTAAGCCGACAGACAGGCTGTTTTTTCGAACCAACTGAATAAGTAAGTTGAACAGTCGACCGGATATATATATCGGTATATCAACTTACCTAACAAAATTAATACACGAACGGACCGTTCTGGAAACTCCGGAACACAGAATACCTGAAACAGAGAGAAGTCAAATCAATTCAACACGTCGTATAAAAAAATGTTTTATCGTAATTTTCTCCATTTTCAACGCATTCGATCCATATACCGACAGTAAAAAACGTTCCGACATGCAAATTTTTCACCCACCCTATTTATATTTAACAGTATGATGAATATCATCAGTACTTCATTCAATTTAACAGTTACCGTTTTAATACACGAATGAAAAGAGAGGCGCGAATAAAATACCTAAACTTGCTTGCTTGCTTGCTTGTGCGGGGAAGGGGGGTGGAGGTTGGGGATTCCTGGGGTCGGTCGGTTGTTCTCGTACCGTCCATCCGTCCGGTCGTCGCGTGTCTGGGGATGGGAGGAGGGGTTGGGGGGGGGGGGGGCGCGCTCCCTAAACCTGACCTAACCTGTCCGAACCGCCCCCCCAATTTGGAGACACAGACAGACAGACAGACAGACAGACAGGATAGGAGACGAGAGGAGCGGATGGGGGGGGGGGGGGGGGATTCCTGGGCTCGGTCGGTTGTTCTCGTACCGTCCGTCCGTCCGGTCGTCGCGTGTCTACGGTTGGGGGTTGGGGGGGGGGGGGGGGGGGGGGAGAAGGGGGGGGGGGTGCGCGCCCTAACCCTGACCTGACCTGCCCGAACCCCCCTCCCCCGCCCCAATTTGGAGACAGACAGACAGGAGACGAGAGGAGGGGGGGCGGAGGGGGGCTGGGGGGGATCACACCCCCCTTTACGGGATACACGGGGTGGGAGTGGCGTCACGTGGGGACTTAGGGTTGACTCTCGACTTAGCTCGCTCAGACTTTGACATGACACACCCCGCCGGTACCGTAGACGCCGATCACATCGTTTCGTAGCGCCGTATACTTGTCATGCGACGCTACGGACCGCTGTTGGGACGGAGCGCGCGCGTGACAATGTGGCGGAGAGAAGTGTGTTTTCCGAAGATGAAAGAAAAATAAGAAACAATGTCACTGTTGTGTTTACGGGAACGGTGTTTCAGAAGAGAGTGCGCGCTGATGAGGAAGAAGACTTTTGTTTTGTTCTTATTGCGTGTTCTTCGTTTGTGCTTGTCCCGTGTGCTGCGGTGGTATGTTTCTTTTTTTTTTTCTTTTCTTTTTCAACTGTGTGGGCCGACGGATCGTATTTTATGCGTGTTCGTATGTAACGGTCGTTGTATGAAATTTTTTGAAACGACGTGACGCTACCGACGCTCGGACGCGTGCAGTGTTCGTCACGTCTCATTGAGTAAATGCTCTCAATTATTGTTTTGTGAGGCGCTCTATAGATTCCGGGCGGAATCGTATATGTTTCAACGATTGTGTTAACAAAATTTAAACACGTGAACTCGTCTCGTTACGAACGTTCCAATTTGGGGCTTTCTCCGTTTCGCGACATTCGTCGTGTTACGGTCAAACGCCCTCATGCTCGCGCAGCGCGTCTTTACGGATTGAGATATATACGTTCAGACGTTCGCGCTTGCGACCCAGAAATAATAAAAATAAGAGCTCGCCCTTGTTGCGCGCGTTATAACGCGCAACTCGGGAATGAGGGTATCGATTCGCGCGCCGCTTCTACGCGTCGTGGCGCGCGTACGATCTCGCTCGTTACAACGAAGCTCCCTGGTTGATCCTGCCAGTAGTTATATGCTTGTCTCAAAGATTAAGCCATGCATGTCTCAGTGCAAGCCGTATTAAGGCGATACCGCGAATGGCTCAATATATCAGTTATGGTTCCTTAGATCGTACCCACATTTACTTGGATAACTGTGGTAATTCTAGAGCTAATACATGCAAACAGAGCTCCGACCGGAGACGGAAGGAGCGCTTTTATTAGATCAAAACCAATCGACGGAGGGCCTCGCGTCCGAAGTCGTTAATTTTGATGAATCTGGATAACTTTTGCCGATCGCATGGTCCAGTACCGGCGACGCATCTTTCAAATGTCTGCCTTATCAACTTTCGATGGTAGTTTCTGCGACTACCATGGTTGTCACGGGTAACGGGGAATCAGGGTTCGATTCCGGAGAGGGAGCCTGAGAAACGGCTACCACATCCAAGGAAGGCAGCAGGCGCGCAAATTACCCACTCCCGGCACGGGGAGGTAGTGACGAAAAATAACGATACGGGACTCTTACGAGGCCTCGTAATCGGAATGAGTACACTTTAAATATTTTAACGAGGAACAATTGGAGGGCAAGTCTGGTGCCAGCAGCCGCGGTAATTCCAGCTCCAATAGCGTATACTAAAATTGTTGCGGTTAAAAAGCTCGTAGTTGCATTTGTGCGCCGCGCTGTCGGTGCACCGCATCCGCGGTGATACTGACACGTCTGCGGAGCATATCGTCGGTGAGCCGTCGGTCAAACGTCGGTTCAATATCAAAATCCTATCGCGGTGCTCTTCAATGAGTGTCGAGGTGGGCCGACAATTTTACTTTGAACAAATTAGAGTGCTCAAAGCGGGCTCAAAATGCTGCTTGAATATTTCGTGCATGGAATAATAGAATATGATCTCGGTTCTATTTTGTTGGTTTTCAGAACTCCGAGGTAATGATTAATAGGGATAACTGGGGGCATTCGTATTGCGACGTTAGAGGTGAAATTCTTGGATCGTCGCAAGACGAACATCAGCGAAAGCATTTGCCAAAGGTGTTTTCATCAATCAAGAACGAAAGTTAGAGGTTCGAAGGCGATTAGATACCGCCCTAGTTCTAACCGTAAATATGTCATCTAGCGATCCGCCGACGTTACTACAATGGCTCGGCGGGCAGCTTCCGGGAAACCAAAGATTTTGGACTCCGGGGGGAGTATGGTTGCAAAGCTGAAACTTAAAGGAATTGACGGAAGGGCACCACCAGGAGTGGAGCCTGCGGCTTAATTTGACTCAACACGGGAAATCTCACCAGGCCCGGACACCGGAAGGATTGACAGATTAACAGCTCTTTCTTGATTCGGTGGGTGGTGGTGCATGGCCGTTCTTAGTTGGTGGAGCGATTTGTCTGGTTAATTCCGGTAACGAACGAGACTCTAGCCTGCTAAATAGGCGTCGTCATTTAGGTGTGCGTGGCTCCGTCACGCAACTCACTGGCGACGTATTAAAATTCTTCTTAGAGGGACCGGCGGCTTCGAGCCGCACGAGATTGAGCAATAACAGGTCTGTGATGCCCTTAGATGTCCTGGGCCGCACGCGCGCTACACTGAAGGAATCAGCATGTTCTCCCTGGCCTAGAGGCCCGGGCAACCCGCTGAAACTCCTTCGTGCTGGGGATTGGGGTTTGCAATTATCCCCCATAAACGAGGAATTCCTAGTAAGCGCGAGTCATAAGCTCGCGTTGATTACGTCCCTGCCCTTTGTACACACCGCCCGTCGCTACTACCGATTGAATGATTTAGTGAGGTCTTCGGACCGACACGCGGTGGCTTCACGGCCGTCGGCGTTGCTGGGAAGTTGACCAAACTTGATCATTTAGAGGAAGTAAAAGTCGTAACAAGGTTTCCGTAGGGGAACCTGCGGAAGGATCATTAACGTGTAACGCAAAGCGTGTACTTTAAAAATACACGACGCGCGTAAAACGTATAATACAATCCGAAGACAATATGTAGAGGAAACTCTCACATAATATAACAATAGGGTAACGACGCTCGTCGGAAACGAGAGCGCGCCGTCAAAGTGCGCGCGCGCTCCGTAGACAGAGTGTCTTGCTCGCGTCGCGTCCTCTCACGGTACGTAGACTGGAATAAAAACCCGCACCACGAGTACCGTTGGACGTGTTCGATAACACTGTCGTCCCTCATACTGCGGTGGGATAATTTTTTTTTTTTTTTTTAAATAAAAAAAATTTTTTTTTCTATCAATTTATGTAACAAACATATCGAATCATCCTTGTGGTGATACGTTTAATTTCGATTAAACTATTACCCTGGACGGTGGATCACTTGGCTCGCGGGTCGATGAAGAACGCAGTTAACTGCGCGTCATAGTGTGAACTGCAGGACACATTTGAACATCGACATTTCGAACGCACATTGCGGTCCGTGGAGACACATCCAGGACCACTCCTGTCTGAGGGCCGGCTGTATAAAATACAAATGCCACATTGCGTCTACGAGACGCATATGACGGTTCTGCGCTTCGAGTGTCGCTTTCGCGTCACGAGGAGCGTCGTCCGTTCAAATATCAACGATAGTTTATTGTTATTGCAATAATACGATTTTGTCGAACGACGCGTTTCGCTCGCGTACGGACGTACAAAAGAAACGCGACCGTCGTGTGAGAACACGTACGCTCGCGACTCTTCGGTCGGTGATAATATTGCTAACCAGCGAGGGTTGCGAAGCGTGTATGGTTGCGCGTCTTGTCCGTGACGATGTGTCGCGCATGATCGTGAGACTACCAGAGTCGTATTATATTAACGTAACGACGATAGACTTCACACACGCACATATGTACGTATGTATGTGAGTAGGCGGACTCGACGTCCGAAGAGCGCATCGACGCCGTCGTCGTTCTCGATCGAAAAAATCGAGTTCGGTTGCGTCGTCGTAACGCTGACGGATATCGCGTCTGCCTCATTTTTTTATCGTTGGCCTCAGATCAGGGAGGATCACCCGCCGAATTTAAGCATATTAGTAAGCGGAGGAAAAGAAACTAACCAGGATTTCCTTAGTAGCGGCGAGCGAACAGGAAAGAAGCCCAGCACTGAATCCCGCCGTTGTTCAGGCGGCGGGAGATGTGGTGTTCGGGAGGTTCCGCTTTCTCGTCGCGATCGCTCCTGTCCAAGTTCGTCTTGAACGGGGCCGTTTTCCCGTAGAGGGTGCCAGGCCCGTAGCGACGGAGGATCGCGGCGAGAGGGACTCTCCTTAGAGTCGGGTTGCTTGAGAGTGCAGCCCTAAGTGGGTGGTAAACTCCATCTAAGGCTAAATATTACCGCGAGACCGATAGCGAACAAGTACCGTGAGGGAAAGTTGAAAAGAACTTTGAAGAGAGAGTTCAAGAGTACGTGAAACCGTTCAGGGGTAAACCTGCGAAACTCGAATGAACGAACGGAGAGATTCATCGTCATTCCTCGGCGTACGGACGCGCGCCTCGATGCCGTCGGCTTCGGTCGGTAGGCACGGGTCGCGTCCGTCGACGTCCGAGGACGGCGTGCACTTCTCTCTTAGTAAATACATCGCGACCCGTTCGATGTCGGTCTAAGCGCCGTACGGGAGCCCCGTTGCCTCCTTTAAACCGGGGTAGCGGGACCGAGACGGTGGCCGACCGGCCGTCGGACGGTAGTTTTGACGAATCGCGCACGCGTTTTAGACGCGTCCGGCCCGACGCAAGTCAACGTCGTATCCTATGTCTACGCCCTAGTGCGGACGCAGGTGCGGCGCGTCTGTCGTCGCAGCCGTGTTGTCTCGGACTGTGCGCGTCTCTGTCTGCGATGATTCAGTTTCGGGCACTCGCAGGACCCGTCTTGAAACACGGACCAAGGAGTCTAGCATGTATGCGAGTCATTGAGATAATAAAACTGAAAGGCGCAACGAAAGTGAAGGCGCGCGCTAGCCGCGTGCTCAGGGAGGATGGAGCTTCGATCTAGGTCGTACTCTCGCACTCCCGAGGCGTCTCGTT
>OU342700.1:7500-27500 GCA_910589285.2 Mythimna ferrago | reverse complement strand
ATGGCAGAAGATGAGGATGGGGAGTCCTTCAGGGCGGCGATAGATGCCGAGTTGTCGAGAAGGGAGGAAGAACTGCGCTGCCTGGAGGAGTTGCGCGAGGGAATTGGCTTTACGCCAAGGAACTCGCTTATGCGAACTCCACCAGGTGGATTTAATGCGGCCAGGGGGTCCGTTTCCCCCATCAGGGAGGAATGTGTGCCGATGGACAGTCCGCCTGCGCTGTCGGCGCCGCCTGCGCCGAGGGATAAGAGAGCCGAGAAGAGGGAAAGGGATGAAACCTCCCCTCAGGAATCTCAAGGGCGACCGACGCGGAGCAGGTTGGCGCCTAGGACGGAAATTCCACCCATAAGTGGAATTATGGCGGCAGCGACATCGGCAACAGGGGTGAGTCGCGGGGTCAGCTCGAAGTCGCCCCCCCCGGGTGCTCGGCCAGAGGCGTCGAGTACGCCTACTAAGAGTGGTGGGCTGGCAGCGCTGACTAAGCTGGAGCTCATAGATCACGTCCACCAGGCTGTCAAGGGCATTAGTGCGGTTGCTAACGCAACAAATAAACTGAATATGACGGACAAGGGGATCATAGCCGGGTACAACCAGGACATCCTGGCTGTGGTGGGATCCCTGACGGTCAGGATGGCGGAGTTGGAGCAACGAGTCATAGCCCAAGAGCTGAAGGTCGCCACTCTGGAGCTGCAACAGGCGAACTCGACTCCCGCGCCTATGAGTGGGCACGCACCCTCGGACAGTGTTCGCAAGGCGGACTATGCGGCAATCTTGAAGTTGCCGCACGGAAAGCCAAGGGTGACGGTGGAACAGCGCGGGCCTGCTGTGCTGTTCTACCCGAACAGCGAGGAGATAAAATCATCAGACGCTACCCTGAAGGAACTCAGGGAGAAGGTCAGACCCGGCCAGGACGGAATCCAAGTGCAGGGGGTGAGACGCGTGGGCAACGCGGGGGTCGTCGTGCAGACGGCGTCCTCCACGGCCGCCCAAAAATTGAAGGCTGCGGCTCCACCGACGCTTAGGGCAGCTGACCCGAAGTCCCGAAGGCCGCTCGTGGCCCTTCGGAACCTGAGCGGTAACCCAAGGGCGGAAGATGTCTTGGAGGACCTCCACAGGGTGAACCTGGCGGAGGACCCAGCTTGGCCTCTGGAGAAAGTCCGGAAGGAGGCCGTGTTCGCCTTCAAGAAGGGTAGGCGTGAGGGCCGAACCACAACCGTTGTGTTCGAGGTCTCGGCGGCACTCCGGGACAAGCTGGTGGGTCTAGGCCGGGTATACGTGGGGTGGGACGCGGTAGAGGTCTGCGATTTCGTCCGGGTGACCTGCTGTAACAAATGCCAGCAATACGGGCACCCGGAGAAGCACTGCAGGGCGGCCTCAATGGTATGTGGCAAGTGTGGGGACAGTGGTCACAAGGCCCAGGAATGCCAGTCGATGACTGAGTGCTGTGCAACCTGCAAGCGCTTTAAACGACCGGAGGCTGGTTCCCACAGGACGGCGGCCATAGATTGCCCGGCGCGCGTGTACGCAGAGAGGCAGGCAATCAACATGACTCAATATGCCTGAACACACGCAAGCCATTAGGGTGGGACAGCTGAACCTGCAGGGTTCCGCAACAGCAACTACGGAACTGCCAGTGATCGCGAGATCACTGAGGCTGGATCTGATACTTGTCCAGGAGCAGTACAGCAACACCAGGACCATCCAGCATGGACCGGAGTCCAAGGCAGGCATTGTAGTGCTAAACCCAGGTATAGCTGTCACATTCCTGGGGCACCTCAGCAACGACCATTGTGCGGTAGCCCACATTAGTTGTCCAGGCACTACGGGTGGGTTTTACGTTGTGTCAGTCTACTGCCAGTATAGTCACGACATCGCAGTTCACCTGCAGCATCTAACGGTGGTCTTGGACCAATTGACAGGGAATCCTATACTGGTGGGGATGGACAGTAACGCCCACTCGCCACTGTGGCACTGCGAACGAAGACAATACGTAGGTCGGGGTCCCGATACGGAGTACCGTAAATCCCAGATGGAAGGATTAATCCTGGGAAGGGGCCTAGTAATACATAATGCGGAAGGTCAACCACCCACGTTCCACGGCCCTAATGGTCAGTCGAACGTGGACTTGACACTTAGTACAAGAGGCCTGGCAGTCACACAGTGGACAGTGCATGAAGGGGTCAGTCTCAGTGACCATCAACTGATCACCTTTGAGATGGGCACGGGTGCTGAAAGTCGTGCTGGGGAGAGGCAGACAGTCGTAGAGTCGGTATCCTTCCGTGAGAAGGGAGTGGATTACGAGAGATTTCGTAGTGTGCTCCATAATAAGATGGGTAGGCTTCAGACATGGAAGCCGGCACAAGAAATCTGCTCGCAGTACACAGATATTCTCACTGACGCCGCAGAAACCTGCTTGGGAAAACGCGGCAAAAAGGATACCGGTGGATACGAGTGGTGGACTGGTGAGTTGGAGAAACTACGCCACAAAGTGTACAGAGCTAGACGAGACTGGCAAAAGTCGCGAAGGGCTAAGGACTCTAGGGAGGAGGAAAGGCTTGAGACCCTGCGTGCGGTGAGGATTTCCTACAAAACCGCCATGAGAGCAGCAGAGGTGGCCTATTTCCGTGACATCGCTGAATCCGGCAACGACGACCCGTGGGGATTAGCGTACAGAGCCGCGTCGGGCAGAGTACGCCCCCCAGCGAATGTCCTGCATGGTATCCGTCTGATGGAGGGTTATTCCTCGACGGCAGAGGGTACCGCGACGGGCCTCCTCGCCTCCTTATGCCCGGACGACGACTCCAGTAAAGACACGGAATATCACCGTCAAGTAAGGATTGCAGCAGCATGCTCCCCTACGGGGCAGGACTCCGACCCACCCAGTCGGGCGGCACTTGATCGCATTGTGAGGGATCTACCCAGTACAGCTCCAGGATTGGACGGGCTCACTGCCCGGATCATCAAACACGCATGGAGAGTTAGCGGAGCGGAAATGCTACTGATGTACTCTGCGTGTATTGGTGAGGGTGTATTTCCTGACATTTGGAAGATAGGCAGGCTGGTCGTCTTGCCGAAGGGCAATGATCGGCCGCTCTCGGATCCAAAGGCGTATAGACCGGTTACCCTTCTCCCGATTTTGGGAAAGATACTGGAACGCCTAATTATCACGTGCGCTCCTTGCCTGTATAGGAACATATCAGAGCACCAGCATGGTTTCTCGAGGGGTAAGTCGACGGTCACGGCGCTTAACGCGATCTTAGACCGGGTGGCGGACTCCCCGGAGAACTATGTGCAGGTAATTCTTTTAGACATCTCGGGGGCCTTCGACAACGCCTGGTGGCCCATGGTCCTGACTAAGGCAAAGCAGGGCGGATGCCCGCCGAACATATACCGGATTTTGGTAAGCTACTTCACAGATCGGCGAGTCGGACTATTCATGGGCGACCAGGTGGTGTGGAAGCGGTCCACTATGGGCTGCCCCCAGGGATCAGTGCTGGGACCTCCTCTGTGGAACCTCCTGTTGGACGACATCCTGAAGCTACCGTGGCCAGATGGGGTGATGGCAGTGGCTTACGCGGATGACATCACGATCGTGATCGAGGCGCCGAGTCGAGCGGCGATCGAGCGTAACGCTCAGTCGTCGCTGGAGGCGGTGTCCGCTTGGGGGAAGCGGAACCGGCTCAGTTTCTCAGCCTCGAAGTCGCAGACATTGACAATGAAGGGTAAATTTAAACGTCCCCCTACAATACGCATGGACGGCGCCTCGATCGCGCACGTGACGAGTGCCAAGGTGCTGGGCGTTGTAGTCGATGAAGCGGGCTCCTACGTGCCGCATGCAAGTTTGGCCGGCCAACGGGCTGTGAATGCCTTCGGGAAGATGTCGAGGATATCCGCGTCTTCCTGGGGCGTAAGGTACCGTGCCCTGAGAGTCCTGTTTTCAGGGACCTATGTGGCAGTTTTGACCTATGCTGCGGCCGTATGGTGGCGAAGTGTGGGGAGATACGCAGTGCGGAGTACGCTGCTCCGTACGCAACGTCCAGCCTTAATTCTACTGACAAAGGCATACAGGTCGGTCAGCACCGCAGCGTTACCTGTGCTAGCGGGTGTGCTTCCGGCCGACCTTGAGGTCTGTCGCGCGGGACGAATCTCGCAGGAGTGTTCCAGGATGGTCAGCAGGGAGCGTAAGGTGGCAATCGGGAAAGTGAGAGCGGAGGTCATGGTCCAGTGGCAGGAACGATGGGAATCTTCCAAAGATGGCAGAGAGTTGTACTCATTCTTTACAGATGTGACAGACAGAGTGTCATTCGGCTGGGTGGAACCAGACTATGTCATGTCGCAGATGCTCACGGGACATGGGAGTTTCAGAGGCCGCTTAAACAAAATGTCGCTATGCGACACAGCATTATGCTATTGTGGGCTGGCTGATGAAACACGAGACCATGTCTTGTGGGAATGCGAGCTGTATAAAGACGAGAGGGAGGATATGTTGGGGGACTGGAGTAGGACAGAGATAGGGCCAGTATATCACAGAGAGCTTATAGCTAGTCCGGAGGGCTTTCGAAGGCTGAAGTCATTTTCTCACAAATGGCACAGCAAGAGAAAGGCATTAGAACTGCAGTAGAAGTACTGTTAGGAAACGAGTAGGACAGATAGGAACAGCAGTTCTAATGAAGTCTAGGACAGGTAGGAACAGCTTTTCAGCTTTTAGTTGATGGCAAGCCGCTAGGGCTGCTCGTGCGCTCAGTCACGTTATGTGGTGTAGCACGCCCCAGAATGGGGAGAAGTGAAATAAGTAGAGAGGGACAGGAAAAAAGAATGTATGGAGTCTACAAAGCACGTTCCGGTAGAGCAAGCTGTAAAGACATACGCAGTCACGCAATTGCCGGAACGTGTCTCCAATGAGTCCGTATGCCGCAAGGCGGGTAGGACCAACAGTGGTGGGAGGTGGGATTTTGTCCCTATCTACTGACGCGCCCGTGAACAAAAGTGATCGGACACGTTTTTGTTGCGCTCCGTAAATTAAATTATTTTTAATTGATTTACGGGGTATTTTCGCTGAAATTCAGCTGTAATATTATTGTTTAGATAATAATACACGAACTCAGTTGTGGTTTTTAAAATTTAAGTTGTTTTCTAGATAGTTTTAAGTGTTTTTCGTTGTTGTGTTCTTGTGCGATACACGTGGTTGAACAAAGAGAAGTGCTTCAGTGGCAGCCACACTGAAATACCGGTGTCTGGCTGTAGTATTTCAATAACCAGTGTCGTATAAAGGTATTGTCCATATTTTTTATTGTTATTTTGATGTCCGGAGTGGATTTACTAAGGTGAATCCACGCCGGCATCCATTGAAATTTTTAGGTTAGGAGCACGTGGCGTGCAAATAGTGTGGCATAGTATTATTGTAGGTTAGTTTATTACTTCAAAGTTGAGTGACAGCTGTCAGTCAGTGTCACTTGGGCTGTCATCTGTCAGTCGGTTGTCGGAGTCACTTGACACCTGCCAGTGTCAGTGTCATCTGGTTGTCGGCTGTCAGTTGTCATCTCTGGGTGACACCTGTCAGTTAAACTGACAGTTGTGGGTTGCCAACTTTTGAAGTATTTAATAGTTTGGTAGTTTTACGTTTAGTTTTAGGTGGTCAAAAATTTTTAATTTATTTTTTTTATTTTATTTACTCTTTATTGTTAGTTGGGTAGTAAGGTTACAAATAAGAAGGCCGAATGGCAGAAGATGAGGATGGGGAGTCCTTCAGGGCGGCGATAGATGCCGAGTTGTCGAGAAGGGAGGAAGAACTGCGCTGCCTGGAGGAGTTGCGCGAGGGAATTGGCTTTACGCCAAGGAACTCGCTTATGCGAACTCCACCAGGTGGATTTAATGCGGCCAGGGGGTCCGTTTCCCCCATCAGGGAGGAATGTGTGCCGATGGACAGTCCGCCTGCGCTGTCGGCGCCGCCTGCGCCGAGGGATAAGAGAGCCGAGAAGAGGGAAAGGGATGAAACCTCCCCTCAGGAATCTCAAGGGCGACCGACGCGGAGCAGGTTGGCGCCTAGGACGGAAATTCCACCCATAAGTGGAATTATGGCGGCAGCGACATCGGCAACAGGGGTGAGTCGCGGGGTCAGCTCGAAGTCGCCCCCCCCGGGTGCTCGGCCAGAGGCGTCGAGTACGCCTACTAAGAGTGGTGGGCTGGCAGCGCTGACTAAGCTGGAGCTCATAGATCACGTCCACCAGGCTGTCAAGGGCATTAGTGCGGTTGCTAACGCAACAAATAAACTGAATATGACGGACAAGGGGATCATAGCCGGGTACAACCAGGACATCCTGGCTGTGGTGGGATCCCTGACGGTCAGGATGGCGGAGTTGGAGCAACGAGTCATAGCCCAAGAGCTGAAGGTCGCCACTCTGGAGCTGCAACAGGCGAACTCGACTCCCGCGCCTATGAGTGGGCACGCACCCTCGGACAGTGTTCGCAAGGCGGACTATGCGGCAATCTTGAAGTTGCCGCACGGAAAGCCAAGGGTGACGGTGGAACAGCGCGGGCCTGCTGTGCTGTTCTACCCGAACAGCGAGGAGATAAAATCATCAGACGCTACCCTGAAGGAACTCAGGGAGAAGGTCAGACCCGGCCAGGACGGAATCCAAGTGCAGGGGGTGAGACGCGTGGGCAACGCGGGGGTCGTCGTGCAGACGGCGTCCTCCACGGCCGCCCAAAAATTGAAGGCTGCGGCTCCACCGACGCTTAGGGCAGCTGACCCGAAGTCCCGAAGGCCGCTCGTGGCCCTTCGGAACCTGAGCGGTAACCCAAGGGCGGAAGATGTCTTGGAGGACCTCCACAGGGTGAACCTGGCGGAGGACCCAGCTTGGCCTCTGGAGAAAGTCCGGAAGGAGGCCGTGTTCGCCTTCAAGAAGGGTAGGCGTGAGGGCCGAACCACAACCGTTGTGTTCGAGGTCTCGGCGGCACTCCGGGACAAGCTGGTGGGTCTAGGCCGGGTATACGTGGGGTGGGACGCGGTAGAGGTCTGCGATTTCGTCCGGGTGACCTGCTGTAACAAATGCCAGCAATACGGGCACCCGGAGAAGCACTGCAGGGCGGCCTCAATGGTATGTGGCAAGTGTGGGGACAGTGGTCACAAGGCCCAGGAATGCCAGTCGATGACTGAGTGCTGTGCAACCTGCAAGCGCTTTAAACGACCGGAGGCTGGTTCCCACAGGACGGCGGCCATAGATTGCCCGGCGCGCGTGTACGCAGAGAGGCAGGCAATCAACATGACTCAATATGCCTGAACACACGCAAGCCATTAGGGTGGGACAGCTGAACCTGCAGGGTTCCGCAACAGCAACTACGGAACTGCCAGTGATCGCGAGATCACTGAGGCTGGATCTGATACTTGTCCAGGAGCAGTACAGCAACACCAGGACCATCCAGCATGGACCGGAGTCCAAGGCAGGCATTGTAGTGCTAAACCCAGGTATAGCTGTCACATTCCTGGGGCACCTCAGCAACGACCATTGTGCGGTAGCCCACATTAGTTGTCCAGGCACTACGGGTGGGTTTTACGTTGTGTCAGTCTACTGCCAGTATAGTCACGACATCGCAGTTCACCTGCAGCATCTAACGGTGGTCTTGGACCAATTGACAGGGAATCCTATACTGGTGGGGATGGACAGTAACGCCCACTCGCCACTGTGGCACTGCGAACGAAGACAATACGTAGGTCGGGGTCCCGATACGGAGTACCGTAAATCCCAGATGGAAGGATTAATCCTGGGAAGGGGCCTAGTAATACATAATGCGGAAGGTCAACCACCCACGTTCCACGGCCCTAATGGTCAGTCGAACGTGGACTTGACACTTAGTACAAGAGGCCTGGCAGTCACACAGTGGACAGTGCATGAAGGGGTCAGTCTCAGTGACCATCAACTGATCACCTTTGAGATGGGCACGGGTGCTGAAAGTCGTGCTGGGGAGAGGCAGACAGTCGTAGAGTCGGTATCCTTCCGTGAGAAGGGAGTGGATTACGAGAGATTTCGTAGTGTGCTCCATAATAAGATGGGTAGGCTTCAGACATGGAAGCCGGCACAAGAAATCTGCTCGCAGTACACAGATATTCTCACTGACGCCGCAGAAACCTGCTTGGGAAAACGCGGCAAAAAGGATACCGGTGGATACGAGTGGTGGACTGGTGAGTTGGAGAAACTACGCCACAAAGTGTACAGAGCTAGACGAGACTGGCAAAAGTCGCGAAGGGCTAAGGACTCTAGGGAGGAGGAAAGGCTTGAGACCCTGCGTGCGGTGAGGATTTCCTACAAAACCGCCATGAGAGCAGCAGAGGTGGCCTATTTCCGTGACATCGCTGAATCCGGCAACGACGACCCGTGGGGATTAGCGTACAGAGCCGCGTCGGGCAGAGTACGCCCCCCAGCGAATGTCCTGCATGGTATCCGTCTGATGGAGGGTTATTCCTCGACGGCAGAGGGTACCGCGACGGGCCTCCTCGCCTCCTTATGCCCGGACGACGACTCCAGTAAAGACACGGAATATCACCGTCAAGTAAGGATTGCAGCAGCATGCTCCCCTACGGGGCAGGACTCCGACCCACCCAGTCGGGCGGCACTTGATCGCATTGTGAGGGATCTACCCAGTACAGCTCCAGGATTGGACGGGCTCACTGCCCGGATCATCAAACACGCATGGAGAGTTAGCGGAGCGGAAATGCTACTGATGTACTCTGCGTGTATTGGTGAGGGTGTATTTCCTGACATTTGGAAGATAGGCAGGCTGGTCGTCTTGCCGAAGGGCAATGATCGGCCGCTCTCGGATCCAAAGGCGTATAGACCGGTTACCCTTCTCCCGATTTTGGGAAAGATACTGGAACGCCTAATTATCACGTGCGCTCCTTGCCTGTATAGGAACATATCAGAGCACCAGCATGGTTTCTCGAGGGGTAAGTCGACGGTCACGGCGCTTAACGCGATCTTAGACCGGGTGGCGGACTCCCCGGAGAACTATGTGCAGGTAATTCTTTTAGACATCTCGGGGGCCTTCGACAACGCCTGGTGGCCCATGGTCCTGACTAAGGCAAAGCAGGGCGGATGCCCGCCGAACATATACCGGATTTTGGTAAGCTACTTCACAGATCGGCGAGTCGGACTATTCATGGGCGACCAGGTGGTGTGGAAGCGGTCCACTATGGGCTGCCCCCAGGGATCAGTGCTGGGACCTCCTCTGTGGAACCTCCTGTTGGACGACATCCTGAAGCTACCGTGGCCAGATGGGGTGATGGCAGTGGCTTACGCGGATGACATCACGATCGTGATCGAGGCGCCGAGTCGAGCGGCGATCGAGCGTAACGCTCAGTCGTCGCTGGAGGCGGTGTCCGCTTGGGGGAAGCGGAACCGGCTCAGTTTCTCAGCCTCGAAGTCGCAGACATTGACAATGAAGGGTAAATTTAAACGTCCCCCTACAATACGCATGGACGGCGCCTCGATCGCGCACGTGACGAGTGCCAAGGTGCTGGGCGTTGTAGTCGATGAAGCGGGCTCCTACGTGCCGCATGCAAGTTTGGCCGGCCAACGGGCTGTGAATGCCTTCGGGAAGATGTCGAGGATATCCGCGTCTTCCTGGGGCGTAAGGTACCGTGCCCTGAGAGTCCTGTTTTCAGGGACCTATGTGGCAGTTTTGACCTATGCTGCGGCCGTATGGTGGCGAAGTGTGGGGAGATACGCAGTGCGGAGTACGCTGCTCCGTACGCAACGTCCAGCCTTAATTCTACTGACAAAGGCATACAGGTCGGTCAGCACCGCAGCGTTACCTGTGCTAGCGGGTGTGCTTCCGGCCGACCTTGAGGTCTGTCGCGCGGGACGAATCTCGCAGGAGTGTTCCAGGATGGTCAGCAGGGAGCGTAAGGTGGCAATCGGGAAAGTGAGAGCGGAGGTCATGGTCCAGTGGCAGGAACGATGGGAATCTTCCAAAGATGGCAGAGAGTTGTACTCATTCTTTACAGATGTGACAGACAGAGTGTCATTCGGCTGGGTGGAACCAGACTATGTCATGTCGCAGATGCTCACGGGACATGGGAGTTTCAGAGGCCGCTTAAACAAAATGTCGCTATGCGACACAGCATTATGCTATTGTGGGCTGGCTGATGAAACACGAGACCATGTCTTGTGGGAATGCGAGCTGTATAAAGACGAGAGGGAGGATATGTTGGGGGACTGGAGTAGGACAGAGATAGGGCCAGTATATCACAGAGAGCTTATAGCTAGTCCGGAGGGCTTTCGAAGGCTGAAGTCATTTTCTCACAAATGGCACAGCAAGAGAAAGGCATTAGAACTGCAGTAGAAGTACTGTTAGGAAACGAGTAGGACAGATAGGAACAGCAGTTCTAATGAAGTCTAGGACAGGTAGGAACAGCTTTTCAGCTTTTAGTTGATGGCAAGCCGCTAGGGCTGCTCGTGCGCTCAGTCACGTTATGTGGTGTAGCACGCCCCAGAATGGGGAGAAGTGAAATAAGTAGAGAGGGACAGGAAAAAAGAATGTATGGAGTCTACAAAGCACGTTCCGGTAGAGCAAGCTGTAAAGACATACGCAGTCACGCAATTGCCGGAACGTGTCTCCAATGAGTCCGTATGCCGCAAGGCGGGTAGGACCAACAGTGGTGGGAGGTGGGATTTTGTCCCTATCTACTGACTGGCGCGCCCGTGAACAAAAGTGATCGGACACGTTTTTGTTGCGCTCCGTAAATTAAATTATTTTTAATTGATTTACGGGGTATTTTCGCTGAAATTCAGCTGTAATATTATTGTTTAGATAATAATACACGAACTCAGTTGTGGTTTTTAAAATTTAAGTTGTTTTCTAGATAGTTTTAAGTGTTTTTCGTTGTTGTGTTCTTGTGCGATACACGTGGTTGAACAAAGAGAAGTGCTTCAGTGGCAGCCACACTGAAATACCGGTGTCTGGCTGTAGTATTTCAATAACCAGTGTCGTATAAAGGTATTGTCCATATTTTTATTGTTATTTTGATGTCCGGAGTGGATTTACTAAGGTGAATCCACGCCGGCATCCATTGAAATTTTAGGTTAGGAGCACGTGGCGTGCAAATAGTGTGGCATAGTATTATTGTAGGTTAGTTTATTACTTCAAGGTTGAGTGACAGCTGTCAGTCAGTGTCACTTGGGCTGTCATCTGTCAGTCGGTTGTCGGAGTCACTTGACACCTGCCAGTGTCAGTGTCATCTGGTTGTCGGCTGTCAGTTGTCATCTCTGGGTGACACCTGTCAGTTTAACTGACAGTTGTGGGTTGCCAACTTTTGAAGTATTTAATAGTTTGGTAGTTTTACGTTTAGTTTTAGGTGATCAAAAATTTTTAATTTATTTTTATTTTATTCACTCTTTATTGATAGTTGGGTAGTAAGGTTACAAATAATAAGGCCGAATGGCAGACGATGAGGATGGGGAGTCCTTCAGGGCGGCGATAGATGCCGAGTTGTCGAGAAGGGAGGAAGAACTGCGCTGCCTGGAGGAGTTGCGCGAGGGAATTGGCTTTACGCCAAGGAACTCGCTTATGCGAACTCCACCAGGTGGATTTAATGCGGCCAGGGGGTCCGTTTCCCCCATCAGGGAGGAATGTGTGCCGATGGACAGTCCGCCTGCGCTGTCGGCGCCGCCTGCGCCGAGGGATAAGAGAGCCGAGAAGAGGGAAAGGGATGAAACCTCCCCTCAGGAATCTCAAGGGCGACCGACGCGGAGCAGGTTGGCGCCTAGGACGGAAATTCCACCCATAAGTGGAATTATGGCGGCTGCGACATCGGCAACAGGGGTGAGTCGCGGGGTCAGCTCGAAGTCGCCCCCCCCGGGTGCTCGGCCAGAGGCGTCGAGTACGCCTACTAAGAGTGGTGGGCTGGCAGCGCTGACTAAGCTGGAGCTCATAGATCACGTCCACCAGGCTGTCAAGGGCATTAGTGCGGTTGCTAACGCAACAAATAAACTGAATATGACGGACAAGGGGATCATAGCCGGGTACAACCAGGACATCCTGGCTGTGGTGGGATCCCTGACGGTCAGGATGGCGGAGTTGGAGCAACGAGTCATAGCCCAAGAGCTGAAGGTCGCCACTCTGGAGCTGCAACAGGCGAACTCGACTCCCGCGCCTATGAGTGGGCACGCACCCTCGGACAGTGTTCGCAAGGCGGACTATGCGGCAATCTTGAAGTTGCCGCACGGAAAGCCAAGGGTGACGGTGGAACAGCGCGGGCCTGCTGTGCTGTTCTACCCGAACAGCGAGGAGATAAAATCATCAGACGCTACCCTGAAGGAACTCAGGGAGAAGGTCAGACCCGGCCAGGACGGAATCCAAGTGCAGGGGGTGAGACGCGTGGGCAACGCGGGGGTCGTCGTGCAGACGGCGTCCTCCACGGCCGCCCAAAAATTGAAGGCTGCGGCTCCACCGACGCTTAGGGCAGCTGACCCGAAGTCCCGAAGGCCGCTCGTGGCCCTTCGGAACCTGAGCGGTAACCCAAGGGCGGAAGATGTCTTGGAGGACCTCCACAGGGTGAACCTGGCGGAGGACCCAGCTTGGCCTCTGGAGAAAGTCCGGAAGGAGGCCGTGTTCGCCTTCAAGAAGGGTAGGCGTGAGGGCCGAACCACAACCGTTGTGTTCGAGGTCTCGGCGGCACTCCGGGACAAGCTGGTGGGTCTAGGCCGGGTATACGTGGGGTGGGACGCGGTAGAGGTCTGCGATTTCGTCCGGGTGACCTGCTGTAACAAATGCCAGCAATACGGGCACCCGGAGAAGCACTGCAGGGCGGCCTCAATGGTATGTGGCAAGTGTGGGGACAGTGGTCACAAGGCCCAGGAATGCCAGTCGAAGACTGAGTGCTGTGCAACCTGCAAGCGCTTTAAACGACCGGAGGCTGGTTCCCACAGGACGGCGGCCATAGATTGCCCGGCGCGCGTGTACGCAGAGAGGCAGGCAATCAACATGACTCAATATGCCTGAACACACGCAAGCCATTAGGGTGGGACAGCTGAACCTGCAGGGTTCCGCAACAGCAACTACGGAACTGCCAGTGATCGCGAGATCACTGAGGCTGGATCTGATACTTGTCCAGGAGCAGTACAGCAACACCAGGACCATCCAGCATGGACCGGAGTCCAAGGCAGGCATTGTAGTGCTAAACCCAGGTATAGCTGTCACATTCCTGGGGCACCTCAGCAACGACCATTGTGCGGTAGCCCACATTAGTTGTCCAGGCACTACGGGTGGGTTTTACGTTGTGTCAGTCTACTGCCAGTATAGTCACGACATCGCAGTTCACCTGCAGCATCTAACGGTGGTCTTGGACCAATTGACAGGGAATCCTATACTGGTGGGGATGGACAGTAACGCCCACTCGCCACTGTGGCACTGCGAACGAAGACAATACGTAGGTCGGGGTCCCGATACGGAGTACCGTAAATCCCAGATGGAAGGATTAATCCTGGGAAGGGGCCTAGTAATACATAATGCGGAAGGTCAACCACCCACGTTCCACGGCCCTAATGGTCAGTCGAACGTGGACTTGACACTTAGTACAAGAGGCCTGGCAGTCACACAGTGGACAGTGCATGAAGGGGTCAGTCTCAGTGACCATCAACTGATCACCTTTGAGATGGGCACGGGTGCCGAAAGTCGTGCTGGGGAGAGGCAGACAGTCGTAGAGTCGGTATCCTTCCGTGAGAAGGGAGTGGATTACGAGAGATTTCGTAGTGTGCTCCATAATAAGATGGGTAGGCTTCAGACATGGAAGCCGGCACAAGAAATCTGCTCGCAGTACACAGATATTCTCACTGACGCCGCAGAAACCTGCTTGGGAAAACGCGGCAAAAAGGATACCGGTGGATACGAGTGGTGGACTGGTGAGTTGGAGAAACTACGCCACAAAGTGTACAGAGCTAGACGAGACTGGCAAAAGTCGCGAAGGGCTAAGGACTCTAGGGAGGAGGAAAGGCTTGAGACCCTGCGTGCGGTGAGGATTTCCTACAAAACCGCCATGAGAGCAGCAGAGGTGGCCTATTTCCGTGACATCGCTGAATCCGGCAACGACGACCCGTGGGGATTAGCGTACAGAGCCGCGTCGGGCAGAGTACGCCCCCCAGCGAATGTCCTGCATGGTATCCGTCTGATGGAGGGTTATTCCTCGACGGCAGAGGGTACCGCGACGGGCCTCCTCGCCTCCTTATGCCCGGACGACGACTCCAGTAAAGACACGGAATATCACCGTCAAGTAAGGATTGCAGCAGCATGCTCCCCTACGGGGCAGGACTCCGACCCACCCAGTCGGGCGGCACTTGATCGCATTGTGAGGGATCTACCCAGTACAGCTCCAGGATTGGACGGGCTCACTGCCCGGATCATCAAACACGCATGGAGAGTTAGCGGAGCGGAAATGCTACTGATGTACTCTGCGTGTATTGGTGAGGGTGTATTTCCTGACATTTGGAAGATAGGCAGGCTGGTCGTCTTGCCGAAGGGCAATGATCGGCCGCTCTCGGATCCAAAGGCGTATAGACCGGTTACCCTTCTCCCGATTTTGGGAAAGATACTGGAACGCCTAATTATCACGTGCGCTCCTTGCCTGTATAGGAACATATCAGAGCACCAGCATGGTTTCTCGAGGGGTAAGTCGACGGTCACGGCGCTTAACGCGATCTTAGACCGGGTGGCGGACTCCCCGGAGAACTATGTGCAGGTAATTCTTTTAGACATCTCGGGGGCCTTCGACAACGCCTGGTGGCCCATGGTCCTGACTAAGGCAAAGCAGGGCGGATGCCCGCCGAACATATACCGGATTTTGGTAAGCTACTTCACAGATCGGCGAGTCGGACTATTCATGGGCGACCAGGTGGTGTGGAAGCGGTCCACTATGGGCTGCCCCCAGGGATCAGTGCTGGGACCTCCTCTGTGGAACCTCCTGCTGGACGACATCCTGAAGCTACCGTGGCCAGATGGGGTGATGGCAGTGGCTTACGCGGATGACATCACGATCGTGATCGAGGCGCCGAGTCGAGCGGCGATCGAGCGTAACGCTCAGTCGTCGCTGGAGGCGGTGTCCGCATGGGGGAAGCGGAACCGGCTCAGTTTCTCAGCCTCGAAGTCGCAGACATTGACAATGAAGGGTAAATTTAAACGTCCCCCTACAATACGCATGGACGGCGCCTCGATCGCGCACGTGACGAGTGCCAAGGTGCTGGGCGTTGTAGTCGATGAAGCGGGCTCCTACGTGCCGCATGCAAGTTTGGCCGGCCAACGGGCTGTGAATGCCTTCGGGAAGATGTCGAGGATATCCGCGTCTTCCTGGGGCGTAAGGTACCGTGCCCTGAGAGTCCTGTTTTCAGGGACCTATGTGGCAGTTTTGACCTATGCTGCGGCCGTATGGTGGCGAAGTGTGGGGAGATACGCAGTGCGGAGTACGCTGCTCCGTACGCAACGTCCAGCCTTAATTCTACTGACAAAGGCATACAGGTCGGTCAGCACCGCAGCGTTACCTGTGCTAGCGGGTGTGCTTCCGGCCGACCTTGAGGTCTGTCGCGCGGGACGAATCTCGCAGGAGTGTTCCAGGATGGTCAGCAGGGAGCGTAAGGTGGCAATCGGGAAAGTGAGAGCGGAGGTCATGGTCCAGTGGCAGGAACGATGGGAATCTTCCAAAGATGGCAGAGAGTTGTACTCATTCTTTACAGATGTGACAGACAGAGTGTCATTCGGCTGGGTGGAACCAGACTATGTCATGTCGCAGATGCTCACGGGACATGGGAGTTTCAGAGGCCGCTTAAACAAAATGTCGCTATGCGACACAGCATTATGCTATTGTGGGCTGGCTGATGAAACACGAGACCATGTCTTGTGGGAATGCGAGCTGTATAAAGACGAGAGGGAGGATATGTTGGGGGACTGGAGTAGGACAGAGATAGGGCCAGTATATCACAGAGAGCTTATAGCTAGTCCGGAGGGCTTTCGAAGGCTGAAGTCATTTTCTCACAAATGGCACAGCAAGAGAAAGGCATTAGAACTGCAGTAGAAGTACTGTTAGGAAACGAGTAGGACAGTTAGGAACAGCAGTTCTAATGAAGTCTAGGACAGGTAGGAACAGCTTTTCAGCTTTTAGTTGATGGCAAGCCGCTAGGGCTGCTCGTGCGCTCAGTCACGTTATGTGGTGTAGCACGCCCCAGAATGGGGAGAAGTGAAATAAGTAGAGAGGGACAGGAAAAAAGAATGTATGGAGTCTACAAAGCACGTTCCGGTAGAGCAAGCTGTAAAGACATACGCAGTCACGCAATTGCCGGAACGTGTCTCCAATGAGTCCGTATGCCGCAAGGCGGGTAGGACCAACAGTGGTGGGAGGTGGGATTTTGTCCCTATCTACTATCTAGCGAAACCACAGCCAAGGGAACGGGCTTGGGAGAATCAGCGGGGAAAGAAGACCCTGTTGAGCTTGACTCTAGTCTGGCATTGTAAGGAGACATGAGAGGTGTAGCATAAGTGGGAGATCGTTCGCGCGATCGTCGCTGAAAAACCACTACTTTCATTGTTTCATTACTTACTCGGTTGGGCGGAAGCGGTGCGCGGTCGATAATATCGGCGGGCGCACGGTGTTTCGTTCCAAGCGTGCAGAGTGGCGACGTGGCGGCAACGCTCGTCGCCGTACAACTCCCGCGTGATCCGGTTCGAGGACACTGCCAGGCGGGTAGTTTGACTGGGGCGGTACATCTGTCAAAGAATAACGCAGGTGTCCTAAGGCCAGCTCAGCGAGGACAGAAACCTCGCGTGGAGCAAAAGGGCAAAAGCTGGCTTGATCCAGATGTTCAGTACGCATAGGGACTGCGAAAGCACGGCCTATCGATCCTTTAGTATAAAGAGTTTTTAGCAAGAGGTGCCAGAAAAGTTACCACAGGGATAACTGGCTTGTGGCAGCCAAGCGTTCATAGCGACGTTGCTTTTTGATCCTTCGATGTCGGCTCTTCCTATCATTGCGAAGCAAAATTCGCCAAGCGTTGGATTGTTCACCCATCAAAAGGGAACGTGAGCTGGGTTTAGACCGTCGTGAGACAGGTTAGTTTTACCCTACTGATGGCTTGTCGTTGCGATAGTAATACTGCTCAGTACGAGAGGAACCGCAGTTTCGGACATTTGGTTCATGCACTCGGCCGAGCGGCCGGTGGTGCGAAGCTACCATCCGCGGGATTATGCCTGAACGCCTCTAAGGCCGAAGCCAGCCTAGCCGAATCCGGCAAGGATATGCTCACTGTGGAGCCCCGAGAGTCGGGAGGCTCTAAACAATGTGACTTTACTAGTCGCGCTTCACCACGTGAGGTGCGACGTCGAAGCCCATTTGGATCGCGGAGATCGATGCTGTCCGTTTAACGCGTGCATCACGGCTCCGAAGGTCCGAATTTACCTCAGTTCGATGTCGGGGCTCGGAATAGTCTGTAGACGACTTCCGTTCCTGGCGGGGTGTTGTGCTCGGTAGAGCAGCGTCGTGCTGCGATCTGTTGAGACTCAGCCCTACGCCAGGTGATTCGTCCGAGGACGATGATATAGATCTACTATATATATTACAAACCTCGTTCATACTATAATATTAATACGTACGGGTACGTTTAGTACTCGAAGCGTATATATATATTATAGTATTACGATGGTTTATATATATATTATATGTATACGGTGTCGTTCAATACACGAACAGAATATTATTTCGATTAATACACGAACTGTATGAATCGATGAAATTTTGCACCAAAAATTCTAAGTTGAATTTTAAACGGATATTAATACACGTGTCGGCCGCGCCGCTCGCGCAGCGCGAACAAACCTTAGAATTTAATACACGAACTGTCACCGTTTTAATACACGAACCGAGGCGCGCAAACGGCGTCGAACGACAAATTAATACACGAACCGCGATGCGTTTCCCGTCGATTTTTATGAGTACATTACACGTTCTGCTGCACGCACAAACACACGCGGTTGTCATAGTCGTTTGACCGATATACGACGACGAATAGGTACCTGATCAAATTACTACAGTCTAACAATTAGTATATTATATATATCGGTATATCAACTTACCTAACAAAATTAATACACGAACGGACCGTTCTGGAAACTCCGGAACACAGAATACCTGAAACAGAGAGAAGTCAAATCAATTCAACACGTCGTATAAAAAAATGTTTTATCGTAATTTTCTCCATTTTCAACGCATTCGATCCATATACCGACAGTAAAAAACGTTCCGACATGCAAATTTTTCACCCACCCTATTTATATTTAACAGTATGATGAATATCATCAGTACTTCATTCAATTTAACAGTTACCGTTTTAATACACGAATGAAAAGAGAGGCGCGAATAAAATACCTAAACTTGCTTGCTTGCTTGCTTGTGCGGGGAAGGGGGGTGGAGGTTGGGGATTCCTGGGGTCGGTCGGTTGTTCTCGTACCGTCCATCCGTCCGGTCGTCGCGTGTCTGGGGATGGGAGGAGGGGTTGGGGGGGGGGGGGCGCGCTCCCTAAACCTGACCTAACCTGTCCGAACCGCCCCCCCAATTTGGAGACACAGACAGACAGACAGACAGACAGACAGGATAGGAGACGAGAGGAGCGGATGGGGGGGGGGGGGGATTCCTGGGCTCGGTCGGTTGTTCTCGTACCGTCCGTCCGTCCGGTCGTCGCGTGTCTACGGTTGGGGGTTGGGGGGGGGGGGGGGGGGGGGGGGAGAAGGGGGGGGGGTGCGCGCCCTAACCCTGACCTGACCTGCCCGAACCCCCCTCCCCCGCCCCAATTTGGAGACAGACAGACAGGAGACGAGAGGAGGGGGGGCGGAGGGGGGCTGGGGGGGATCACACCCCCCTTTACGGGATACACGGGGTGGGAGTGGCGTCACGTGGGGACTTAGGGTTGACTCTCGACTTAGCTCGCTCAGACTTTGACATGACACACCCCGCCGGTACCGTAGACGCCGATCACATCGTTTCGTAGCGCCGTATACTTGTCATGCGACGCTACGGACCGCTGTTGGGACGGAGCGCGCGCGTGACAATGTGGCGGAGAGAAGTGTGTTTTCCGAAGATGAAAGAAAAATAAGAAACAATGTCACTGTTGTGTTTACGGGAACGGTGTTTCAGAAGAGAGTGCGCGCTGATGAGGAAGAAGACTTTTGTTTTGTTCTTATTGCGTGTTCTTCGTTTGTGCTTGTCCCGTGTGCTGCGGTGGTATGTTTCTTTTTTTTTTTCTTTTCTTTTTCAACTGTGTGGGCCGACGGATCGTATTTTATGCGTGTTCGTATGTAACGGTCGTTGTATGAAATTTTTTGAAACGACGTGACGCTACCGACGCTCGGACGCGTGCAGTGTTCGTCACGTCTCATTGAGTAAATGCTCTCAATTATTGTTTTGTGAGGCGCTCTATAGATTCCGGGCGGAATCGTATATGTTTCAACGATTGTGTTAACAAAATTTAAACACGTGAACTCGTCTCGTTACGAACGTTCCAATTTGGGGCTTTCTCCGTTTCGCGACATTCGTCGTGTTACGGTCAAACGCCCTCATGCTCGCGCAGCGCGTCTTTACGGATTGAGATATATACGTTCAGACGTTCGCGCTTGCGACCCAGAAATAATAAAAATAAGAGCTCGCCCTTGTTGCGCGCGTTATAACGCGCAACTCGGGAATGAGGGTATCGATTCGCGCGCCGCTTCTACGCGTCGTGGCGCGCGTACGATCTCGCTCGTTACAACGAAGCTCCCTGGTTGATCCTGCCAGTAGTTATATGCTTGTCTCAAAGATTAAGCCATGCATGTCTCAGTGCAAGCCGTATTAAGGCGATACCGCGAATGGCTCAATATATCAGTTTTGGTTCCTTAGATCTTACTCAGTTACTTGGATAACTGTGGTAATTCTAGAGCTAATACATGCAATCAGAACTCTGACCAGTGATGGGATGAGTGCTTTTATTAGATCAAAA
>OU342699.1:19714551-19738924 GCA_910589285.2 Mythimna ferrago | reverse complement strand
CTAACCTAACCTAACCTAACCTAACCTAACCTAACCTAACCTAACCTAACCTAACCTAACCTAACCTAACCTAACCTAACCTAACCTAACCTAACCTAACCTAACCTAACCTAACCTAACCTAACCTAACCTAACCTAACCTAACCTAACCTAACCTAACCTAACCTAACCTAACCTAACCTAACCTAACCTAACCTAACCTAACCTAACCTAACCTAACCTAACCTAACCTAACCTAACCTAACCTAACCTAACCTAACCTAACCTAACCTAACCTAACCTAACCTAACCTAACCTAACCTAACCTAACCTAACCTAACCTAACCTAACCTAACCTAACCTAACCTAACCTAACCTAACCTAACCTAACCTAACCTAACCTAACCTAACCTAACCTAACCTAACCTAACCTAACCTAACCTAACCTAACCTAACCTAACCTAACCTAACCTAACCTAACCTAACCTAACCTAACCTAACCTAACCTAACCTAACCTAACCTAACCTAACCTAACCTAACCTAACCTAACCTAACCTAACCTAACCTAACCTAACCTAACCTAACCTAACCTAACCTAACCTAACCTAACCTAACCTAACCTAACCTAACCTAACCTAACCTAACCTAACCTAACCTAACCCGGCCATGGCCGGAAGCAATGCACCGGGAAGGATGACGTTTGCTCGCATTGCGGTGACGCTCACCTGAGAGCGGAATGCCCGTCGCGTCAGGCCGGGGAGCCCCCCAGATGCTGCAACTGCAAAAAAGCGGGCCAGGATAATCTGTCACACAATGGTTTTAGCGTGGATTGTCCGTTACGCAGGCGATGGGACGCGATAGCGCGATCCACAGTAGCATACTGCTAAGGGCACCACTGCAACCAATATGGTGAGAGTACCCCCCAGTGGAGTGGTTAAGAGGCATGGTTTCGTCCAGGCCAATCTGCAAAGAATGAGACTGGCCACGGACGAACTCATGCTGGAGGCCGCCAGTCGTGGAATCACCGCAGCTCTGCTCCAGGAGCCATACGTGGGTAGTGTCGGAACTCTTAAGCCGTACAAGGGGGTCAGGGTTTACCAGAACACCGGCCGTCCAGGGGGCACTGTTAAAGGCGGCAATCGCCGTATTCAATAAAGACATTGAAGTCATACAGTGCCCAGATTTCACGACCGACAACATCGTGGTCGTGAAAATCCGCACGGCTGACTGGGAAGTCACACTGACCTCCTTTTACTTCGAGCCAGACACACCCATAGAGCCATACCTGGAGCAGCTTGTAAAAATAGCGACGGTGGCCTCGGTGAGACTGCTGATTGGGGGGGACTCCAACGCCAAGAGCCTCTGGTGGGGCAGTGGGAGAACCGACTCCAGGGGAGACAGTCTGGCGGGTGCTCTAGATCAAACTGGTATGCAGGTACTAATGTCGGTGACACCCCGACTTTCGAGACCGTCCGGGGGGGGGAATACGTACACCAGCTGCGTCGACATCACCGCGTGTACAGCGGATATGCTCGACCTGGTGGAGGACTGGAAAGTTGACCGGGGTCTAACGAACTCGGACCACAACGGCATAACCTTCAATATAAAATTGAAGAAGGGTGGGATCGTACACACGCAGCGGACGACGAGGCTGTACAATACAAAAAAGGCAAACTGGAGCCAGTTTCATGAGAAACTGGCTCAGTTAAATGCAGACCACCTAATCAGCCCGTCGGAAGTTACAGCAATCAGCAACACTCAACAACTAGAAAACACAATAAACACATTTACACACAATATACACCAAGCATGCACTGAACACATACCACTCATAAAAACACACACGAAACTCACCCTGCCGTGGTGGTCCGACGAGTTAGCTATCCTGAAGAAGGAAGTTGCCACCAGGAAGAGACGAATACGCTGCGCGGCCCCCTCTCGGAAAGCCGGGGTGATAGACGAATACCTGCAGAAAAAGACCGAGTACCTTGCCAGGGCCAGGGATGCCCAAACTCAAAGCTGGAAGGAGTTTTGCGGGAAACAGGACAGAGAAGGGCTTTGGGAAGGCATTTACAGGGTGATCGGCCGCACGTCGAAACGGCTGGAAGACGTCCCCTTAAAGTGCAATGGAAAGTTCCTGGGCCTGAAGGAGTCGACGAGGCTGCTCGCCGAGGCCTTCTACCCGGAGGATAGGGAAAGCGACGATAATGCGGACCACCGAGCCACTCGACTGAAAGCCGAATCCGTGAGCGGAGAACATGATGACAACCATGACCCCCCGTTCACGGAGCATGAGCTGCGAGTGGCCGTGGAGAGCTTAAACCCGAAAAAAGCCCCGGGTGCTGATGGGTTCACGGCAGATATCTGCGCCGCGAGCGGTCTCGCAGGACCCAGGAATTTTCCTGGCCATTGCAAACAAGTGTTTGCAACTTGGCCACTCCCGAAGCCCTGGAAAGAAGCGGCCGTCATTGTCCTGAGGAAGCCCGGCAAAGAAGACTACTTCCAGCCGAAGTCTTACCGGCCAATTGGCCTGCTCCCGGTCCTGGGAAAGGTGCTCGAGAAAATGATCGTGGGGAGATTGAAGTGGCACCTTCTCCCCAAAATGAGCGCCGCCAGTACGGGTTTTGTACCCCAAAGGAGCACCGAGGACTCCCTCTATGACCTAATGAGACACATAAGATGCAAGCTAAAGTTGAAAAAGCTGATAACAGTGATCTCATTGGACATAGAGGGAGCCTTCGATTAGCGCATGGTGGCCGGCAATAAAAGTCCGACTCAGGAGGAGAACTGTCCGGGTAATATAAGAAAAGGTAATGGACAGCTACCTTCGGACCGAAAAGTCGAGGTTAGGTATGGCGGTGAGACACACTCCGTAAACACGTCCAAGGGGTGTGTCCAGGGCTCCATAGGAGGCCCAATCCTATGGAACCTCGTCCTCGATCCGCTCCTGAAGGGGCTGACCGACAGAGGCGTCTATTGCCAGGCGTTCGCCGATGACATAGTCCTGGTTATTGATGGAGACACTGCGTCGGAGGTCCAAAGACATGCAAATGCCGCCCTCGCCTATGTTGGGGAGTGGGGAGTCAAAAACAAGCTAAAGTTCGCGCCCCACAAAACACAAGCGATGGTGGTGACGCGAAAGCTTAAATATGACGAACCGCTCCTGAGCATGGGCGGGGTCGGTATTGGCATGTCAAAGGAAATAAAAATCCTTGGCCTGACCATCGACAGCTGCCTGATATTTAACAAACATATTGCTGATATATGTACAAAAGTAGTTAAAATATACGGGCAGCTGTCGAGGGCGGCCAAAATTAGTTGGGGCCTCCACGCAGATGTCATAAGAATAATCTACAATGCCGTCATAGAACCAGTGATTGTGTACGCGGCGAGCGCCTGGGCACCGGCGGTGGGGAAGCTGGGAGTTAAGAAACAGCTGAATGCAATCCAGCGCGGATTCGCGCAAAAGCTCTGCAAAGCCTACCGCACGGTCTCCCTGAACGCAGCGCTGCTTCTCGCCGGGATACTCCCACTCGATATTCGTATAAAGGAGGCAGCCGCCCTATATGAAGCGAAGAGGGGGGTACCCCGGCAGGACTTGGCGGGCAGGGGGGTCGAGCGGAGGGCGGGATGCGCCGAGAATGGACACCCGGCAACGCATATGCACCTGCAGTTCAGAAGCCTGATGGACGAAAGCGAGCTAAATGCAAACAGCGACTTTGCCGTCAAGATCTATACGGATGGCAGTAGGATTGACGGTAAGGTGGGAGCTGCAATCTCTTATTGGGAAGGCGCGGCAGAAACCAAAGCCGTCAAGCTTAAACTGCCATCCTACGGCACTGTCTATCAGGCAGAACTTCTGGCCATATGCAAAGCCACGGGGGACATTGTTCGGCGTACTCAGCAGAGCTTTGCAATATACAGTGATTCGAGATCCGCGCTGGAGACTGTTACCAATAACAACTCCCTGCATACCCTGGCGGTCGAGGCCCGCAAAAACCTGCGAGTGGCCTTTAGCCAGAGCAAAACTGTGTCCTTGTTCTGGCTGAAGGCCCATGCAGGATTGGCGGGCAACGAACGCGCCGACTGTCTAGCTAAAATAGCCGCCCTAACCCTAAAGTGCGCCCCTGAATATGATAAGTGCCCGGTCTCATTCGTCAAGGGGCTTATCAGACGAGAGTCTCTTGGCGAATGGAATCGGAGGTATCAGTCAGGGGAAACTGCCGGGACCACAAAGGTCTTCTTTCCGGACGCTGTTGAGGGGTACAAAACCATTAAAAGAATGACAATGGATTACATCCAAACACAAATATTGACGGGGCACGGTGGGTTCTCCGAATATCTAGTCAGATTCAAATGTAAGGGGAACCCATCGTGCACCTGCAACCCTGGAGTCGAAGAGTCCGCCCTGCATGTCTTGGTCGACTGCCCAATCTTCGGTCGAGCAAGATACGACAGCGAGCAGGAGCTGGGAACAAAAATTGATAGAGGGACAATAAAAAGTATAATGGTCGAAAATAAGAGTAGAAAAATATTTTTAAAGTACGCAATAAAAGTAGCACAAGTCGTAATAAATAGGAACAAATAAAACAAAAAATACGCAGAATGCTATTATAAAAAGATATAAAAAATATACATAGACAGCTAACATTTACAAACATGTTACATATATTTATTTATAAAAAGAAATAAGGAAAGATAGGAATGGACGAAAGGCCTCAAGAAAGCACAAAATATTGGTAAAATACCAAGCGTTTGTGCGACCCTTGAGGAAGGAAGGATAGTATTAAGATTGATATTATAAGCATAAGAGCTACTTATTAAAACTATACACAATAAAAATATAAGAAAAAATTCTAACAAAAAAAACAACAACAACAACAAAAACAACAAACGAATTAAAATTATTATAATAACGCAAACTGCACAGCAACATAAATAAATAGCCAATAATATTGAAACAAGAGTCAACAAACCTATACAAAATTAATAAAACAATAAGAAATTATAAACAATAACTAAGAACTGATTAGAAAACGACCCTGTTTAGGGCAGGGAGTGGCGTTTTTGGATATTATTAAAAAAAAAAAAAAAAAAAAAAAAAAACCTAACCTAACCTAACCTAACCTAACCTAACCTAACCTAACCTAACCTAACCTAACCTAACCTAACCTAACCTAACCTAACCTAACCTAACCTAACCTAACCTAACCCAGTAACCGATAACACGTCGCAACAGTAACATCGCCTCCGCGTTAAAAATTCATTTCAATTTAACGCGTTGAGCTACGTGCGCTAAAAAGTTAACACTGGAATTGTGGAGTGTTGTTTTACCAGGATTCGTGTGGGCAAGTGTCTGGCTCTTCTGGTTGCGGAGCGGTACGCCTGGAACTTCTGTGGGGAATATCTCGGCTAAGGTCAGTGCCATTATTGTGTAAACATCATTCCTGAGAGACGTGGCAGAGACCTATCTAGAGACACCAAGAACAGCAAAATCGGAGCACGGGCTTGGGAGCTATTGGAACATAAAAATCGTCAAAACACGTGGTTTTTTTGCCAAATTAACCTCACTTTGGCCCCACGTGTTGTTCGCGACACGAGGCGTGACGTCGAAACAGCCAATCAAGCCCTCACTGAAGACTCCGTTACCGGACGAGGAATCTGCCTGCCGACCAGTCATCAGTGTGGCGACTCCGCGGCTCATCATAAGGTCAGCCCGAGGGAACTCCTTAACGACTGGTCCTATCCTCCCCGAGTTTGGACTTGTCTGACTTGGAACTCCAGGACTTTTCCACAGGGATCTGTTTTTCATCCCCCACCCCACCTCGTAACCTCCCCCTCCCCCTCAACTATCCCCCCTCAACTATCCCCCCTCAATAAACTCCCCGCGAGACTCCCCCCCCCCAACCCCCCTCAGGGCGACCTCACCCCCCGCAACCTAACTTCGTTCCCGTTGGAGCTAGGATAGCCGAGTTTGGGCTCATTTGAAAGAGCTCAATAAGCTCTTCAATTTGGCCCCTACAGAATCCCAAAACTCGTGACCCACATACGCAGCGATTCAGCAGCACTTCAGGATTTCATTGAAGACTACCACCAGTGCGCACTCAGAGCTCAGAACATCGAGCTCTAGCAGTCGTCGGGCTCCTCATCGGACAGCAAGCGCAGATCACCAGCTGAGCATCCGTGAGTCCATCTTAAATTATATATTAAAAAAAAAAAAAAAAAAAATTATATAGATATATATCATTCACACAGGCAAAATCATATAACAAAAAAAAAAAAAAAAAAAGAAGAAGAAAATAGTATTTTATAAGTATTATTGCTGTAAGATGTAGTGCTAGTAGTGTAGTATAAATAAGTTGTATTAATAAGTTTACCAAAAAAAAAAAAAAAAAAAAAACTAAATAGTCATGTCTTCCAAGACTTCCACCACCTCCCGTAAAATGATCACGGAGGCCGCAAAAGCCCCTAAATCTCTCAGAGAAAAAATTCTGAAAAACAACACAGCGAAGTCGATAGTCTCGGAAAAGTCGGCGCGTCCATCGCAGACACCACATGTGTCAAGAGCGGCGTCGGAGTCGGATGTAGCGAGCAGGCGGCCGTCACCACCACCACCATCAGCGCCTGAGTCACAAACCTCAGAAGATCGCCGGAGAATATCCGAAACTGTGATCAACTGGGAACAATGTGGCGTCTCCCCCCCACGTCAGATCATCTCGGACGATGAAAGCTCGGTGGGCTCCACAGTAAGCCAGGCCGACCGTCCCGAGAGTGGGCGAGTGAGCCTTCTTTACAGAACACCAAGAAGGGGCACAGGGGTAGAAATGGACCTGGCTACTAGAGAGGCTAACGAACTTCTCCAGAAGGGCAAGGACGCCCTCGAGTCTGCCGGAAACATGAAGAGAGAGTGCAAGGTCACGGCCCATGAGTGCTTACAGGGTCTGTACGAGACGGCCCTGTCATTGGCAGACTCGCGAGCACGTCATAAATACAACCTCGAGAAGGAGCGCTCTCGACATGCGCAAGAGCTAGTGCGGGTCGAGAGAGCTCACACTCGAGAACTGATGGCGTTCAAGGTAGAACTCTCTCTCATGCGCTCTGATGTCTCAGAGACAAAAAAAGAGGCGAAAGGGATCCGCGAATGACAAAAAAAAAAAAAAAAAAAAAAAAAAAAAAAAAAAAAAAAAAAAAAAAAAAAAAAAAAAAAAAAAAAAAAAAAAAACAACAACAACAACAAAAACAACAAACGAATTAAAATTATTATAATAACGCAAACTGCACAGCAACATAAATAAATAGCCAATAATATTGAAACAAGAGTCAACAAACCTATACAAAATTAATAAAACAATAAGAAATTATAAACAATAACTAAGAACTGATTAGAAAACGACCCTGTTTAGGGCAGGGAGTGGCGTTTTTGGATATTATTAAAAAAAAAAAAAAAAAAAAAAAAAAAAAAAAAAAAAAAAAAAAAAAAAAAAAAAAAAAAACCTAACCTAACCTAACCTAACCTAACCTAACCTAACCTAACCTAACCTAACCTAACCTAACCTAACCTAACCTAACCTAACCTAACCTAACCTAACCTAACCCAGTAACCGATAACACGTCGCAACAGTAACATCGCCTCCGCGTTAAAAATTCATTTCAATTTAACGCGTTGAGCTACGTGCGCTAAAAAGTTAACACTGGAATTGTGGAGTGTTGTTTTACCAGGATTCGTGTGGGCAAGTGTCTGGCTCTTCTGGTTGCGGAGCGGTACGCCTGGAACTTCTGTGGGGAATATCTCGGCTAAGGTCAGTGCCATTATTGTGTAAACATCATTCCTGAGAGACGTGGCAGAGACCTATCTAGAGACACCAAGAACAGCAAAATCGGAGCACGGGCTTGGGAGCTATTGGAACATAAAAATCGTCAAAACACGTGGTTTTTTTGCCAAATTAACCTCACTTTGGCCCCACGTGTTGTTCGCGACACGAGGCGTGACGTCGAAACAGCCAATCAAGCCCTCACTGAAGACTCCGTTACCGGACGAGGAATCTGCCTGCCGACCAGTCATCAGTGTGGCGACTCCGCGGCTCATCATAAGGTCAGCCCGAGGGAACTCCTTAACGACTGGTCCTATCCTCCCCGAGTTTGGACTTGTCTGACTTGGAACTCCAGGACTTTTCCACAGGGATCTGTTTTTCATCCCCCACCCCACCTCGTAACCTCCCCCTCCCCCTCAACTATCCCCCCTCAACTATCCCCCCTCAATAAACTCCCCGCGAGACTCCCCCCCCCCAACCCCCCTCAGGGCGACCTCACCCCCCGCAACCTAACTTCGTTCCCGTTGGAGCTAGGATAGCCGAGTTTGGGCTCATTTGAAAGAGCTCAATAAGCTCTTCAATTTGGCCCCTACAGAATCCCAAAACTCGTGACCCACATACGCAGCGATTCAGCAGCACTTCAGGATTTCATTGAAGACTACCACCAGTGCGCACTCAGAGCTCAGAACATCGAGCTCTAGCAGTCGTCGGGCTCCTCATCGGACAGCAAGCGCAGATCACCAGCTGAGCATCCGTGAGTCCATCTTAAATTATATATTAAAAAAAAAAAAAAAAAAAATTATATAGATATATATCATTCACACAGGCAAAATCATATAACAAAAAAAAAAAAAAAAAAAGAAGAAGAAAATAGTATTTTATAAGTATTATTGCTGTAAGATGTAGTGCTAGTAGTGTAGTATAAATAAGTTGTATTAATAAGTTTACCAAAAAAAAAAAAAAAAAAAAAACTAAATAGTCATGTCTTCCAAGACTTCCACCACCTCCCGTAAAATGATCACGGAGGCCGCAAAAGCCCCTAAATCTCTCAGAGAAAAAATTCTGAAAAACAACACAGCGAAGTCGATAGTCTCGGAAAAGTCGGCGCGTCCATCGCAGACACCACATGTGTCAAGAGCGGCGTCGGAGTCGGATGTAGCGAGCAGGCGGCCGTCACCACCACCACCATCAGCGCCTGAGTCACAAACCTCAGAAGATCGCCGGAGAATATCCGAAACTGTGATCAACTGGGAACAATGTGGCGTCTCCCCCCCACGTCAGATCATCTCGGACGATGAAAGCTCGGTGGGCTCCACAGTAAGCCAGGCCGACCGTCCCGAGAGTGGGCGAGTGAGCCTTCTTTACAGAACACCAAGAAGGGGCACAGGGGTAGAAATGGACCTGGCTACTAGAGAGGCTAACGAACTTCTCCAGAAGGGCAAGGACGCCCTCGAGTCTGCCGGAAACATGAAGAGAGAGTGCAAGGTCACGGCCCATGAGTGCTTACAGGGTCTGTACGAGACGGCCCTGTCATTGGCAGACTCGCGAGCACGTCATAAATACAACCTCGAGAAGGAGCGCTCTCGACATGCGCAAGAGCTAGTGCGGGTCGAGAGAGCTCACACTCGAGAACTGATGGCGTTCAAGGTAGAACTCTCTCTCATGCGCTCTGATGTCTCAGAGACAAAAAAAGAGGCGAAAGGGATCCGCGAATGGCTCGGCCATGAAACTCTTGAGGCCTTCAACGGAATCAAAGAGTTAAAAGATGAGGTCAAAACGGCAAGCTGCAGGAACCTCAAGGAGCACGAGAAAACCAGACAGGAAAGCGTAAGAGCTCCAGGTGATCCAAAGTGGGATACAATGGGGGCCAGCTTTTCTCACCTAAACAACAATGTTACCAGCATTTCTAACCAGCTGGACGTGCTCCGAAAGGCCCTGGAGAGACTCAGGGAGGATCTCAACCGACCATTAAACACCGAAACGGCTCCGAGTAGCCGAGAGACAGAACTGCTCACGACCGGTAGATTCGAGGAGGAAATGGAGAAACTGCAGAACGTTTTGCAGGCCGTTGCCAACAGGCTTGCTTCTCCCATTCTACCACAGCCACCACCACCACCACACCCACCAATTAACATCACTCACCAACTCAAACCTATATCGGAAAAGCTTGAGATCGTTTCAGCGGATCTTCGCGTCTTGCGCGACAAAGAACCGCAGATCCAGGCGCCTCCTGCGCTAAATCTAGAAGCGGAACTGGCGGTCGGGGAGATGAAAAAAAGGCTCCAGAATATAGAGAAAGGGGTGGCAGACCTGGCCAAAGCAGATAAACCGCAGCAACAACAGCAAGGCCCCAAAACCTTTGCCCAGGTCGCCAGTACGCCCAAGCCCCCCAAACCACCCACACAAACCAACCATACCCTGATTGTCTCATCGACGGACCCGAAGCACACTGGGGACAACGTCATTGAGAGAATCAGGACCGCCCTGGACCTTAAAACCAGCGGAGCCCGAATCGACGCAGTTCGTAAAGCACGTAACCAAAAAGTGGTTCTCAGGTGCACAAGTAAGTCGGACTTGAAAATAATAAAGGACCAAGTCCAGTCAAAGCAAGGCCTCAAAGTCCAGGAGCCGAAACCTCAGAACCCGCTCGTCTGCATTAGGGGAGTGCTGTCCAGCTACAGCGACGAGGAGATTGTCGATCTCCTAAAAGCGCAGAATAAACATCTTCTGCAAAATGTCGCTGTAGATGGACAGACAATAAGGGTGCGCTACAGGAAACGCGCAAGGAACCCTCATGAATGCCATCCTGTTCTGGAGCTATCTCCAACACTCTGGAAATGCTACACGGCGGCACAAAAGGTCCATGTGGGCATCAAGCGATGCTTAATTGAAGATCAGTCCCCACTAGTCCAGTGCACAAATTGCTTTGGGTATGGACACAATAAGTCCATATGCAAGGCTGTAAAAGCAGTTTGCGGTTTCTGCAGTGGAGCACACAACATAAGAGACTGCTCGACTCGAGCCGATGGTAAACAGCCCACTTGCATAAACTGCAAGACAGCACTTAGGACTGGCACCGACCTGGCACACACAGCGTTCAGCGAAGACTGCCAGGAACGCCAAAAATGGGATGGTATAGCAAGGTCGCGCGTTGCCTACTGCTGAGGGTGACCAAGATCAAGTTAACCATCGGGTCATTCCCCAAAACACAACAAGACCGACAGCAAAATTGCAGTTTATCCAAGCAAATCTTCAGCGCTCCAAACTGGCTACTGAGGAACTTCTTATGGTAGCTCAGGCAAAGGGAGTTTCAGTAGCACTTGTTCAAGAGCCATATGTGGGAGGAACAGGAGTGATGAAACAAAACCCTGGCACGCAAGTCATCCAGTGCACTCTCAATCGCCAAAAACCAGTAAAAGCGGCGATCGTTGTTTTCGGGAACAGTCTGGAAGTCATCCACGATCCCCAACTTGTAACCGAAAACGTCACCGCCGTCTTACTAAAGGTTGGCCAACTCAGTTTTGGGGTGTTGTCGGTCTATTTTGAGGGTGACCAAGAAATTGAACCCTATCTTTCCGATACACACAACGTAATACACAAACTACACACTAACAACATCATAGTGGGAGGAGACATAAACGCCTGGAGCCAATGGTGGGGAAGTGTCTCTGAAAACCATCGTGGGGCAACATATAATTCATTCCTCAATGAGCGGGATCTCCACATCCTTAACACGGGCCAAACGCCGACGTTTGAGACGTATAGAGGAGACCGGTGGTATACAAGTATGGTCGATGTGACAGTATGTAGCTCGTCGCTGCTGGGTGTGGTCGAGGAGTGGCGGGTGGAAAGGAATCTCACAACTTCTGACCACAACGCAATTACCTTCTCGATACGCTTAGAAAAGACCTTAGAACAGTTAAAGCCAATCTCGACGCGCATCTACAACACAAGGAAGGCTAGGTGGTCCGACTTCAGAGCGCACTTCAAGACCAGCTTAGCAAACGGCGACATCACACCGGTCAGAGTCTCGAATGTTTTGACCATGGAGGATCTGGAGGCGCTTATTACAGAATACGTGAACCACATCCACCACGCGTGTGAGAAAGCGATCCCGAAGCTCGGGTTGCCGAAACACAATGGCAAGCCCCCATGGTGGACTCCTTCTTTGGACAAGCTTAAAAAAGAGGCAATGACAAAGAAAAGAAGGATTCGAAATGCAGCTCCAGGCCGGAGGCACTTTGTCATCCAAGAGTATGTGTTGGCTAAAAACACGTACACTACAGCAGCGTCGGAAGCAGCCACAGCCAATTGGAAGGAGTTCTGCTCGAAACAGGACCGAGAGAGTATGTGGGACGGTATCTATAGGGTATTAAGGAAGACCGCTAGAAGACAGGATGATGCGCTTTTGAGAAATACTGCGGGTGAGACACTCAGCCCGATGCAATCCGCGGATCTTCTGGCAAAAACTTTCTACCCAGATGACTCAACAGAAGCTGAACAACCTTATCACACAAGTTTGAGGAGGCTAGCGGAAGAAAGAAACCCTCAAGGACTGTCCGCTGACGATCCTCTTTTCACGGTCGCAGAGCTGGAAATGGTTCTCCAAAATCAGAATCCGAAAAAAGCACCCGGTCCCGATGGACTAACAGCGGACATCTGCACAGCGGCAATAAACTGTGACAGGGAAGTGTTTTTAGCGATAGCCAACCGGTGTCTGTCGCTGTCACACTTTCCAAAACAGTGGAAGGTCGCTCACGTGTGCATCCTCCGCAAGCCTGGAAAAGATGACTATACCAACCCAAAGTCATACAGGCCAATAGGCTTACTCTCGGTCCTGGGGAAAATCGTCGAGAAACTCCTTGCAGGGAGACTCCAGTGGCACCTCTTCCCAACACTAAACACAAACCAGTACGGTTTCATGCCTCAGCGCGGGACCGAGGACGCCCTCTATGCTCTGGTGGAACACTTAAGAACTGAAATCAAAGCCAAAAAGATCGTGCTTTTGATATCATTGGACATAGAGGGGGCTTTTGACAACGCGTGGTGGCCAGCACTCAAAAAACAGTTGGTGGATAGGAAATGCCCCAAAAATCTTTACACTCTCGTCTCCTCATATTTGGAGGACCGCAATGTCAGGGTCAACTATGCCAGAGCGATTAGCGAGAAGGGCACCACAAAAGGATGCGTCCAGGGATCCATTACCGGACCGACCTTTTGGAACATAGTCCTGGACCCGCTCCTAAACGAGATGGCTGGTATGGGGGTATATTGCCAAGCCTTCGCGGACGATGTTGTCCTTGTTTTCTCAGACTTCACAACCGGTCCTCTGCAGCAATCAGCAAACGACACACTACGCATAGTATCGGAATGGGGCGTAAAAAATAAGCTACGTTTCGCCGCGCATAAAACCAATGCAATGGTGTTAACGAAAAAGCTTAAATACGATGATCCAGTACTACATATGTCGGGCACGCCGCTGAACCTAGTCCAGGAGGTCAAGATACTAGGCCTCACGATAGACTCTAAGCTAACCTTCAACGCGCACGTGTCTGCTACCTGTAAAAAGGCAGTAGACATTTATAAACAACTTGCATGCGCGGCAAAGGTGACTTGGGGTCTCAACAGAGAGATCATAAGGACAATATATGTGTCGGTGATAGAGCCTATCGTGATGTATGCAGCGAGTGCATGGGCTCCCGCAGCTGAAAAACTGATGACCAGAAATCAGTTTGATTCACTGCAGAGAGGTTTTGCCCAGAAGATCTGCAAAGCATACCGCACGGTGTCTCTGACATCGGCACTTATCCTGTCGGGCCAACTCCCCCTAGATCTGCGGGTAGTCGAGGCAGCCACTCTCTTCAAGGTCAGAAAGGGATATTCCCGAGAGTTCATACCGCCAGGTTGTGACCTAGAGTGCAAAGTAAATCACTCCCAAAACCCCCACCCAGCGCTACTCACAACAACAGAGTACGCACGTTTAGAAGATTGGACTCCTGAAACTCTAGAAACCCATCAAATAATTGGTCCCCAAATATACACCGATGGCAGCAAGATAGAGGGAAAAGTTGGAGCTGCCCTAACTTGGTGGGAAAAAGGAAAAGAGTCCTATTTTAGAACTTTTGGCCTTGAGTCTCACAACACGGTCTTCCAATCAGAAATGTACGCTCTCTTTCGAGCTGTCAAGATGGCAAGAGAATCTACGGCGGTCTCTGTAAGCATCTTAAGTGACTCAAGATCGTCGCTTGATTTGCTGCGAAACCCGTCTGTCACTCACCACTTGGCACTCCAAATTAAAAGATACATCAGCGAGATCAGAGAGGAGGGCAGAGATGTGAGATTCTTTTGGCTTAAGGCCCACGTGGGAACCGTGGGGAATGAAAGGGCGGACGAGCTGGCCAAGGAAGCAGCTTTAACCAAACAATCTCCAGACTACAACAAGGTACCCGTATCGTTCGTGAGAAAAATGATACGGGAGAGGACTATAAAGAGGTGGCAAGCGCGATATGAATCCTCAAGTACAGGAGCGGTCACAAAAGTGTTTTTCCCAGACGTCCTTGCGGCAAAAAGGATACTCAGAGACGTAGTTCTCTTACCGGTCCATGTACAAATCCTAACTGGACATGGAGGGTTCTCAGCGTACCTCCATCGCTTTCATCTCAAAGAAAGTCCCTCGTGCGTCTGTGACCCTAGTTGCGAGGAAACGGTGTGGCATCTGCTTTTCGAATGCCCGAGGTTCAGTCATGACAGAATGGAGCTGGAAGTAAAGATCCAAATCCAGCTAAGCCAGTCCACGGTCCACATCATTATGGGGAAACCGGTCACTAGGACACCATTCTTGGCATTCGCGAGTAAAGTCGCTATCGTCGCGGCAGGGGCAAACAAAACGGACGCAACCTTCCGAAGTCAAAACCGACCACCATCTACTCGAACAGTTACACAAACAACCACTGCAACCACCACACAAACAAACACTGCAACCACCACACAAACAGCAAACATTCAAAACACAACACACACAGCACTCACACATACAACACAGGTCACACACATAAACCAACAACCAGTACCGGCAGTAACAGAAGACAGCGGCTTGCAACTAGCCCCTAGTTCCATGCTCATATCACACCTTTTGGCATGTGGAGGAGACGGCTTGCCTGGCGTCAGACTGCGAGGCGTCGCTCTGTTTATGAACAGGGAAGAGGAAAAGTTGGGCATAAGTTTCTGCATAGGCTCAAGCCGACCTAAAGCCCGTATTCCCATATCACCGGGCCTTGCCGCCCTGATCAACGGAAGCACCTCCAAAACAACCTTAAAAGGCAGTAAATATGCTGCCCTGCCTGAAGTAGAAGTGGCCACGCACCGATGCCGTCTAATGCGATTGAAAAAAAAGACGATCGCACTATTAGAGTGGCGAGAGGAGACGCCATTCGCTCAGGCGAGCGCGCTGCTTCAAAAGATCAAGGAGGCAGGAGAATACGCGACAATCACGGCCCGTACCATAAGTGTTGATGCGATGGTGGTTGGAGGGGAGAGAGGAAACGTCGCAGACCGCTATGGATGTCTAAAAGCATCAGAACATCATGAGCTGGTCATCTATGAGGACAGAGGGGAAACTCTAAGTTTCCTTAAAGCTCCAAGATGCCCAGCAGCCACTGCAACAACCCTCGTAACAAGCCCGACCATCCAAAGTGGATCAGAAAGGGTTCAGCTGAAGGCGGCCGCTGAAAAAGCCGCAAAGAAGCAGAACACAACAACTAGCCCGGAGGATCGGGCCAAATCGAGGAGTCGCCTAAAAGCCTTCAGCGCTTTTCTCAGTGCAATGCTCCCAAGCACAAGCCGCGCATCGCCGTCGCAAAAACAGGAAACAGCAGTGGAGAGGTTCTTCAGAAGAAAGGAAAAAGAACCAACTCCACAGAAGCCCTCACCAACAAGAGCCGATAAAGGGCACGTCAGCCCACCGATCCTCGCAGTTAACTCGGGCACCACAGATCACATTAAGAGTGCCTTCCTCGAGTACGTTGCAATTGTGAGAGCGACCAGAGAAGTTAATCTCATGACATGCAAAAAGATCCATCTGACCTTCCAAAGAGAAACAGAGGGCTTACTGAAGGTACTGCTCGAGGAGGCAGAGGCAGCGGTGTACGACAACACCAATTCTCAAGTCATCAAAGGGGAAATGGTGGGGTCGTACATGGCAGCATACAGTGCAAAGTGCGGTTTTGTTGCCTTGGATGTGGAGGAAACGGAGCGCTCAGGCAAAATAAAATTTAAAACACCGGAAGATGACCCGATAGTGGTTACCGCCAAATGTACCAAAATCATGCTAGACGATAAGATTCTTGAAATGGCACAGTCCATCGCAGGAACTTCGGATACGTTGGCATCGCAGGAATGTTGGGCGATACCCACTATCAAGTGGATAAATGGAGTACCGGGTTGTGGCAAAACAACCTGGGTGGTAAAGCACTTCGACGAGGAGAAGGACGTCGTTGCCACCACGACAGCTGAAGCTGCCAGAGATCTAAGAGAAAAGCTTGTGCGCCGCTTGGGAGACCGAGTAAAGTCAAAAGTGCGCACTATGGCCTCAATCTTAGTCAACGGGTTCAGGAGCCACCAGAAATGCTATCGTTTAACGGTAGATGAGGCTCTTATGAACCACTTTGGGGCCATAGTTATGGCAGTAAAGTTGTCTGGAGCAAGCGAGCTTGTCCTCGTCGGAGACATAAACCAGCTTCCATTTTTGGACAGAGAAAACCTATTCGAACTAAGGTATACCCGTCCAAACCTGGTGGCTGGCATCACCCAGGAGCTACTTTGCACACATCGCAACCCAATGGATGTGGCGTTTACACTGAGTGAGATATACTCAGGTATATACTCCTCCAAGTCGTCGCTGTCGCGGGTCCACTCCCTGCAAGTGAAGGGTTATACAGGAGCGCAAATTTCGGGCACTACCCGAAACACTCTATTCCTGGTTCATACGCAAGAAGAGAAAACTTCTCTTATCAGCCAGGGATATGGGTCCGGTGAAGGGTCGCAAATTTTAACCATACACGAAGCTCAGGGGCTGACCTACGACAGTGTTATCATCATTAATACAAAATCCAGGAGGCTCCAAATCCACGACAGTATCTCCCACGCGGTGGTGGCGGTGTCGAGACATACTGTTAGCTGTGTCTATTACTCCGATGACACCGATGACGCCACGGGTCGCCTTGCAAGGAGAGCGATGGAGGCGTCGACAAAATCGGTCGTTGATTACAACTTAAAGACGGCCATGCAGCATCGAGACTCAGCCGTTGTAGATGCTCTGCTTGGGCTAGCGAAATCCCTGATCAAAAGACCCCAATAATAACCACTAACAAGACCCCATCCAACTCTTATTCGGATTCCTATCCACTCAGTAAGCCCTGCAAACACAAATAGAAATGTAAAACTTCATAGCAGCGCGAGTTTGACAAACTGTTCGTCGTGTCCGTGAACAGATGCCATCGATTGAAACCGGCCGACTCGCGCTGCCATGAGGTTCTAGTTTATAGTTTAAATAGTTTAAGTGGCTACCAATGTTGTGTGTTTCTATTAAGCAGTGCATGGCTATGTGCTGTTTGGTGGAGATACACAGCCTTGGTATAATAAAGTATATGATAAATAATGGATAAAAATTGTAATGCCTGTGAAATAATAATAAAACAAAAAAAAAAAAAAAACAAACAAACAAAAAAAATAAAAAAAAATAATTTCAAAACAAAAAAAAAAAAAAAAAAAAATGCCAAAAAAAAATATTTATAAGAAAAAAAAAAAATAAAAAAAAAAAAAAAAAAGATGGACTCACCTAAGCATATGATTTAGATTACTTGTACTGGAGCGCCTTCACGCTAGCGTTTGTCAGGTGTGGGCGTTCGATGGGCGTATGCGCTGCGCTGGCGTCGCGTTGTTGCGGCGTTCAATCGGTCCTGAGGAAGCGTTGCAGCGGCTAGACGCCTGCGACGCTGCGCGTGCGTTTGTCGGGCGCCTGCGTTGGGCGAGCGCTGGTGTGAGGGCGCTCCTTTTCATAAATTATAGAAAAAGCAACAAATAAAGAGTTTGCACTTATAATATTTTTAGATTTTAGATTGAAATAATTATAGGAGTAGACTAAACAAGTACAATAAAGTGAAATAAGGAAAAAAAAAAAAAAAAAAAAAAACAAGTATAAATAAAAAACAAGTAATATGCTTACTATATGTTATAATTATGCAATAATAAAATGTGTGTCCGATATGGGAGCACTACGACTGTAATGAAAAATATTATTGTTAACAAATAATTAAACATTTCAAACAAAGGCGCGGACCATCATGTCTGCGGTGTAATCTTAACATAAAAAAAAAAAAAAAAAAAAAACCTAACCTAACCTAACCTAACCTAACCTAACCTAACCTAACCTAACCTAACCTAACCTAACCTAACCTAACCTAACCTAACCTAACCTAACCTAACCTAACCTAACCTAACCTAACCTAACCTAACCTAACCTAACCTAACCTAACCTAACCTAACCTAACCTAACCTAACCTAACCTAACCTAACCTAACCTAACCTAACCCAAAAATTTATTATTTTATTATTATTTTGTATTTTCAATTATTTTACTGACACCTTCATCGAGGAAAACATTTGGACTGACCTTTTATTGACCTGCTGATCCCCTCTTTACAGGGATCAGTATATTATATTATATTATTATATTGTTTTAAACACATTTAATTAATTATTTTGTACTTTTAATTTATTGATTCTCATCTCCACTCCCTCACAATGTTCCTCTCCAGGACCCCGGCCAAGAAAGTCTCCGCAGGACCCCATGTCTCTCCGTCGAACGCGGCACTCAACATCACCTTTGAGGGGGAGGTTTCCCCTCCCAGTGCTTCAACCCAGGCCTCTAGTGTGAGGCGAAGCATTGGTGAGTGGGAAAATGGGAAAATAGCGGATTCACAGCCTCTCCATTCAGCCGCCGCGAAGCCATCTAAAAAAGCTTCCCCGACCGTGACAGCCTCCCAGAAGTCTGCAAAGCGCGCCCCTTCCCAGCCGGACAACAAGGCCGCGGCGCGCCGAACTTCCACTGAGACGATGGGAGCGTCACCGGGGACGAGCCAGATTCAGCCGAGCAAACCCACCGATCGGGTGACCGAGGCTCGCAACTGCCTTCTGCGCGCGAAGTCACATCTCGGCGACTCGCGTAATCTGAGGGCAGACTTGAAAGCCGGGATCACCCAATCGGTGGAACGACTGTACCAGCTCGTGAAGGAGGAGGCGGTGGCTACAGCACAATTAAAAGCGGCTGAGCAGGCAAGGAGGGAGGTTATTACGGCCACATTTCCGCCAGAGGCACCCAAAATCCTCCCGGAGGTTAACTCGCTGCTCGCTTCACTAGCGGAGCATAGCGCACTGGTGAAGGAGAGCAGCGAGAAGATGGAAAAGCTGCAGCGAGCGATGGAGAGGCAGGGGGAACTACTGGAGAAGACGGCTACCTACGCGAGTGTGGCGGCGGGTCCACCGAAAAGGCAGACCCCAGGCAGGACCGCGCTGCACTCCATAGTAGTGATGTCCAAAGACGAGGGGGTTTCAGGAGAGGAGGTGTTACAGAGCATTAGAGAGGCAGTAAAGGCCAAGGAGGGAGGAGTGGAAATAGAGAGCGTGAGAAGGGCCAAAGACCGAAAAATTATTATGGGCTGTAGGTCGGCGGAAGACAGGAAAAAAGTAAGAGAAAGGATAGAGAAGTCAGGAGACCACCTCGTTGTCGAGGACGTGAAGAACAAGGACCCATTGTTAGTGTTCCGTGGCGTCCTCCGCATACACTCCGACGAGGAACTGCTGGAGGCGCTACGGAAACAAAACCGGGAGGTCTTTCGCGGCCTCGACAATGAGGAGGATCGAATGACGATTAAGTACAAGAGGAACGCGCGGAACCCCCAAACCAGCAATGTCGTCGTCAGCACGTCCCCGGCTGTCTGGAACAGGATGCTCGAGAAGGGAAGAGCACGCATCGATCTCCAGACTGTCTTCGTCGATGACCAGTCGCCACTGGTGCAGTGCACTAGGTGTTTGGGCTACGGGCATAGTCGGCGGCTCTGTAAAGAACCAGCCGACTCATGCAGCCACTGTGGGGGCCAGCACCTAAAAGCAGAATGTGCCCAGTGGCTAAAGGCGGAAACACCAAAGTGCCCCAACTGCGTCAAAGCGAAGATGGAGAGAACCGATCACAACGCCTTTAACCCCGAGTGTCCTGTTCGGGTCAGGTGGGACAGACTGGCACGCGCGTCCGTCGCCTATTGCTAAGGTGGTCCCAGCAAACACGATGCCTTACAAGATGCTCCAGGCGAATCTCCAAAGGAAGAAGTTGGCGACCCAAGAGCTTATGCTTGAGGCCGAGCGGCGCAAAGCCACCGCAGCGCTGATCCAGGAACCCTACGTGGGCAGTGTGAAGAGGATGAGCGAGACCAGAGGAGTCCGAATCTTCCAGAGCACCAGGCAAGGAGAAGGGACTGTCAAAGCGGCAATAGCCGTTTTTGACTCAAAACTGACCGTACGACAGTACCCAGAACTCACCACGGACAACATCGTCGTGGTGGGGATCCAAACTGGTGCCTGGAGACTAACTCTGGTCTCGTTCTACTTCGAACCGGACCAGCCCTTAGGGCCATACCTGGAAAGCCTCAAAAAGGTGGAAAGCGAGACCGGCCCGCATAGGCTCATCATGGGAGGAGATGCCAACGCCTGGAGTGTCTGGTGGGGCAGCACTGAGACAAACAGCAGAGGCGACGAGATGCTGGGGGCTCTCGATCAGCTTGGACTGCAGGTACTCAACAGAGGGGAAACTCCAACCTTCGACGTAGTTCGTGGTGACAGACGTTACACGAGCTGCGTCGACGTCACAGCCTGCACAGCGGATATGCTGACGGTGACCGACGGCTGGCGAGTCGTCGATGACCTGACGGGGTCGGACCACAACGGCATAGAGTTCAGCGTATACCTCGAAAAGTCTGTAGGTATCACGGTCAACCGGACTACCAGGATCTACAACACCAGAAAAGCTAATTGGACGCAGTTTCGTAAGAAACTGCGCCAAATTATGCAAGAAAACCAAATTACTATAAGTCTGTTCGATGAAATCGACAGCGTGGACGATATAGACCTGGTAGTCGAGGGACTTACAACGGCAGTGCAAGAAGCCTGTACATCCGTGATACCCAAAAAGAAGAGTGTAGAAAGGTTAACCGTGCCGTGGTGGTCCGATGAGCTCGCCAGCTTGAAGAGGCAAGTGGTCACCAAGAAGCGGAGGATCCGTTGTGCAGCGCCAGTTCGAAGACCAAAGGTTGTTGAGGAGTACCTGAAACAGAAGGAAGAGTACGAGCGTGCAATAGTCCAAGCTAAAGTCGAGAGCTGGAAGGGGTTCTGCGAAAAGCAGGATCGGGAAGGCCTATGGGAAGGTATATACCGGGTGATCCGTAGGACGGAGAAGAGAGGGGAGGATTTGCCGATGGTGAGGGACGGCAAAACCCTAGACCCAGAGGCCTCGGCGAGGTATCTAGCACAGGTGTTCTACCCGGAGGACCGTTTGGAGGGGGATAACGAGGAGCACAAACGGGTGCGGCAACGAGCTGAAGAGGTGAACGGGGGGAACGAAGTTGAACCTTCGGACCCTCCCTTCACACTCGACGAGCTGGAGCGAGCTGTCTCCTCGTTCAACCCCAAAAAAGCCCCCGGTTCCGACGGTCTAACGGCGGACATATGGGGCCACACGGTTCGTCAAAACCCAGACCTAGTTCTGCGCTTGGTAAACAAGTGCCTGGCGCATGGATACTTTCCACGGTCCTGGAAAGAGGCAACCGTCGTCGTGCTCCGCAAGCCCGCTAAAGACGACTACACCACCCCAAAATCATACAGGCCGATTGGGCTTTTGCCTGTTCTCGGCAAGGTTTTCGAGAAGCTGCTCGTGGCCCGACTCAAGTTTTATCTGCTACCCAGGATGAGTACTCGCCAGTACGGCTTCATGCCACAGCGAAGCACCGAGGACTCCCTCTATACGCTAATGGGGCACATCCGTGGCAGACTCAATGCAAAGAGGCTTGTCACGGTTGTGTCTCTGGATATTGAGGGGGCCTTCGATAGCGCATGGTGGCCAGCCATACGAGTCCGACTGGCTGAGGAAAAGTGTCCTGTGAACTTGAGACGGGTCATAGACAGCTACTTGTCCGAGAGGGTGGTGAAGGTCAGGTATGCGGGAGTGGAGTACAAATCCAGGACCGAGAAGGGATGCGTTCAGGGGTCAATCGGTGGTCCCATATTTTGGAATCTTGTGCTGGATCCTCTATTAAAGGCTCTGGAAGCAATGGGGGTCTATTGCCAGGCGTTTGCCGACGACATTGTCCTTGTGTTCGATGGTGGGACAGCTCTTGAAGTCCAAAGGGATGCTAATGTCGCCCTCGAGTACGTGCGAGCGTGGGGTGTCGCAAATAAGCTTCGGTTTGCGCCGCATAAAACCAAAGCGATGCTGATAACGCGCAAACTGAAGCACGACACCCCATGTCTCAGAATGGGCGGGGTAGACATTGGCATGTCGGACGAAATCAAGTTGCTCGGTCTCACCATCGACCATAAGTTGACTTTCAACACCCACGTCGCAAACGTCTGTTCCCGAGCCGTCGGCATATACAAACAGCTGTCGCGGGCAGCTAGAGTCAGTTGGGGTCTCCATCCAGAGGTAATCCGCTGCATCTATACGGCTGCAGTGGAGCCTATCATCCTGTACGCGGCGAGCGCGTGGTCGCCGGCCGCCACCAAAGTCGGGTTGCAAAAGAAGCTGAACGCCGTCCAGAGGAGCTTCGCGCAAAAGCTGTGCCGAGCCTACCGCACGGTCTCCCTACACTCAGCACTGGTGCTGGCTGGGATACTCCCTCTTGATCTCCGGATTAAGGAGGCAGCCTCGCTGTACGAGGCCAAGAGAGGGGTACCTCACCCTGCGCTGGGAGACCGGGAGATCGAGCGGGTGGTATCGGCACTAGAGATGCCGCATCCGGCTGAGCAGAGGGCCATTGCACTGCGACGCCTGGTAGACGAGGAACATTACAATGAGCACCGCGATTATGCGGTGCGTATTTTCACAGACGGCAGCAAGATTGAGGGCAAGGTCGGAGCCGCAGTGTCGGTGTGGACCGACCAGGCGGAGGTCAAGGCCCTCAGACTTGCTTTGCCGTCTTACTCTACCGTCTACCAGGCCGAGCTTCTCGCCCTCTGCAAAGCAGTGAAGGAAGTCCTCCGAAGGACCGAGACGGCGTTCGCTATTTACAGCGACTCCATGGCAGCCCTCCAGACAGTCGTGAACCCCGAAGCCCTCCATGCCCTCGCAGTAGAAACAAGAGACGCCATCCGCTGCATTCACGCCCAGAACAAGAGCGTCTCTTTGTTCTGGGTGAAAGCTCATGCGGGGCTGGAGGGTAACGAGAGAGCCGACTTGCTCGCGAAGGAGGCTGCCCTGAAGTCAAAGCGGCAACCCGACTATGACAAATGCCCGGTTTCATTCGTCAAGCGTATGATCCGAATGGAGACGCTGGGCGAATGGAATCGGAGGTATTGTGCAGGAGAAACGGCGGCCACGACAAAGATCTTCTTCCCCTGTGCGATCGCCGCGTACAGCACGATAAGAAGGATGGAGATTACCAAGGAACTGACCCAAGCCCTAACAGGCCACGGCGGGTTCTCCGAGTACCTGACTCGCTTCAAGTGCAAGGAGAACCCGGCGTGCGCCTGCGACCCCGGCAAGCAGGAGACAGTCCTCCACCTCCTGACGGAATGCCCGGTATATGCCTTCCCTAGATACAAACTTGAAGCCAAGCTTGGAAACAAAATAGACAAAGGAAATCTCAGCGTATTAATAGCCGACAGAAAGCAAAGAGAAAGTCTAATTCAGTTTATTACTAGAATCGTAAAGGCAGTTAATAAACGAAATAAAACTTAGTAGTTGTACTTATTGACTCAAAGAAAATTTAAAATCCCATGTCTGATTGAAAATGCTACTCGCACTACGGAATCATAACATTGTTAAGAATTATTATATTGAAAATCTTAAGCCAAACTTACACTATCTGAATTCTATTATTTTATTATTTAGTATTATTTTATTATTTATTATTATTTTATTATTTTAAGATAACTATTTATAATCGTGACATATTTTGAACAATTAAATAATGAATTTTAGGACGAAATTTTTACAATGGATAATATAATTCAATCAGGATTTTATTAATTTTACTTAATTGATTATTTCTTACATAAATATTACTTATACAACGATAATATATATACTATAAAGACTGGAAACAAAAAAAGAAGACTACAGCCCTTAATACCCTGCGTAACTTGACGGCAGGGTGGCCCTTCGCTTGGCAGGAGTGGTTTTTAGCCGGTAGGAGTCCGGCACTACCCAGACTGCCTACCTGCAAGGCAGTCTGGGTGTCCATGATGGATTTCCCACTCCTGCCACAAATTAAAAAAAAAAAAAAAAAAAAAAAAACCTAACCTAACCTAACCTAACCCG
>OU342699.1:19459551-19709551 GCA_910589285.2 Mythimna ferrago | reverse complement strand
AGATAGATAGATAGATAGATAGATAGATAGATAGATAGATAGATAGATAGATAGATAGATAGATAGATAGATAGATAGATAGATAGATAGATAGATAGATAGATAGATAGATAGATAGATAGATAGATAGATAGATAGATAGATAGATAGATAGATAGATAGATAGATAGATAGATAGATAGATAGATAGATAGATAGATAGATAGATAGATAGATAGATAGATAGATAGATAGATAGATAGATAGATAGATAGATAGATAGATAGATAGATAGATAGATAGATAGATAGATAGATAGATAGATAGATAGATAGATAGATAGATAGATAGATAGATAGATAGATAGATAGATAGATAGATAGATAGATAGATAGATAGATAGATAGATAGATAGATAGATAGATAGATAGATAGATAGATAGATAGATAGATAGATAGATAGATAGATAGATAGATAGATAGATAGATAGATAGATAGATAGATAGATAGATAGATAGATAGATAGATTCACAAATTTGACCGGATGACCGGGTGATGGATTTTCTAGAAAGGAATATTTATTTGATTTGTTATAAATTGAACAGGATGTTTTAATATTTAAAAAAATTCAAAAGAAGTTATCAAATGAAATCCTTATATAAAGTCAACGGGATGTTGCAATATTTAAAACATCATCGTTTAAAACGTCAACTTCAGCGTTAATAAATTTCATCTCCGTAAGCATATCTTCGTATCGTTTATCCGAAGGTATTTTGCCAAGATTTCTGAAAAAAGCAGTTATTACCCCAATTTTTAGGGTTCCGTAGTCAACTAGGAACCCTTATAATTTCGCTATGTCTGTCTATCTGTCCGTCTGTCTGTCTGTCCGTCCTTGCTTAATCTCTGTGACCGTTAGCACTAAAAGGCTGAAATTTGGTACCAATATGTATATCAATCACGCCGACAAAGTGGTAACATAAAAATTGGAAAAAAATGTTTAAAGTTTTATTAGGGTAGCCCCCCTATGTGTAAAGTGGGAAGTGATTTTTATTTTTAATTTCAACCCTTACGTGTAATATATTGTTGAATAGGTATTTAAAAATGAATAACGGTTTACTAAAATCATTTTTTGATAATGTCAATAATTCGCTTCAAAAGTAAAAAACAATGTGTCCTTAACTTTTGAACCATAAGTTTAGAAAATATGAAAAAAATCTGAAAAGTAGAACTTTATAAGGACTTTCTAGGAAAATGATTTTTAACTTGATGAAAAGTACAGTTTTTGTACAAAAAAGACAAAAAGCTTGTACAAAATAATTTCTGGACTAAGTTTGTAGTATAATCGTATATGCAAGCATTTTTTTAAACTCATAAGTGGGTACACTTGTGACGGACGGGAAACTACGGAACCCTACACTGAGCGTGGCCCGACACGCTCTGTGCCGGTTTTTTAAATCTAGAAAGTAAGACTAAATAAAAAATTAAATTATAAGCCAATTTCTTCAATACTTTCCTCATTAACTTAAATAAGGTATTTTGACGTGACAACGTCTTATAAATTGGTTTGCCGGGTGACACTTCAAGAAACTGCGTTACGCTCCGCTCACGTTATGCGCTCACAATGAGAGCGAGTGAGAGGCACGCGTGCATGGTTAGCCCGCCTAAGAGCGAGAGAGACAGACATTTTCATCCTTCTTCCTACTATACGAATGAATATTCACATTAAAATTATTTTACCACTCAAAGTCGTCGTCACGTAAAACTTTCGCCCGTATACCGACTTTACAGGCAACCAATTTTTTTTACCATTAAAACTATAGTAGCGTATTGTACGAATACGATCAATTAGGTAACTAAATGCTGACATGACAAGTAAATATATCCACTTTTTTCACCAAACATTTGTAACCCACATCTGTCATCATCATCAAGCGCTGAGTCCATTCAGCCATTCACAAAACATGCGACATGCGACACAGATAGAATGATTTTAGTCTAGATTATTTTAATGGGTCCCGACTGTTGCTGAACTGTGGACTGAACTTGTTTATTTTTCTTTTCAGTTTATATTTAAAGTACCTAATTTTGGAACGAAGTTCCTTATCGCGCGTTGTGAAAGGGGGCTAGACGGAAAAAATTCTCACGAAAAATTGTATCGACACTTTTACTGTCAAAATATAAATCCAAGATGGCGGCTGCAAGAAATTATCAAATTTTCCGTCATGGGTGTCATTTTCATGGTTTTCGAGGGTGTTGAAACCGATGGTACTGTCAAAATATAAATCCAAGATGGCGGCTGCAAGAAATTATCAAATTTTCGTCATTGGTGTTGTTTTCATGGTTTTCGAGGGTGTTGAAACCGATAGTACTGTCAAAATGTAAATCCAAGATGGCGGCTGCAAGAAATTAAGTATTGAGGGCAAGTAGCAGTGGGTACCTTTATAAACTGCCAAAGCCCCTTAAAACATCCTACATACTAACATACAAACAAATCAACTTTTTCGATATGGGTGTCTTTTTCATGGTTTTCGAGGGTGTTGAAACCGATGGTACTGTCAAAATGTAAATCCTTGGTGGCTGCAAGATATTATTAACTTTTTGGTCATGGGTGTCGTTTTCGTGGTTTTCGAGGGTGTTGAAACCGATAGTACTGTCAAAATGTAAATACAAGATGGCGGCTGCAAGAAATTATCAACTTTTTCGATATGGGTGTCTTTTTCATGGTTTTTGAGGTTGTTGAAACCGATAGTGCTGTCAAAATGTAAATCTAAGATGGCGGCTGTCAGAAATTATCAACTTTTTCGTCATGATTGTCGTTTTCATGGTTTCGAAGATGTTGAAATAGTGCTGTCAAAATGTACATAAAATAGGATAGAATTTTTTAGTTATATTGTATTGCCTAGACGGAAAAAATTCTCACGAAAAGTTGTAACGACTCTTTTTGCTATAGTAAGCTATTGTAAGCCGTGCGGCGTGCGCATGTTTCTCTGTCTGTCTCTCTCTCTCTCTCTTATAGAAAGTAAGCCAGAACGGAACTTCGTTATATCCGGGTGTCCCTTGACACCTCATTATTTTTTTTTTTACGTAGTCGGGTTTTTTTATTTTTTTAATTAATTTTTAATTGTGTCTCTAATTACGGCATAAGAGAGGTTAAACTAGTTTTCGTTCAACATACAATCGAGAACTTTTTTCAGTTACAGATTTTAATATCGAGGGCTCGGTAATATTTTCTGGCCAATTTAATGTCTTGAGATCTGTTAATATAACAAACAACAAGTTTTCTGATGAAATAGCAGTTTCTTTTAGTAACTGGGTCAATAACAGCTTTAAATTTTTGGAACGAAGTTCCTTATTGCGCGTTGTGAAAGGAGGCTAGACGGAAAAAATTCTCACGAAAAGTTATACCGACACTTTTACTGTCAAAATGTAAATCCAAGATGGCGGCTGCGAGAAATTATCAACTTTTTCGTCATGGGTGTCGTTTTCATGGTTTTCGAGGGTGTTGAAACCGTTGGTACTGTCAAAATATAAATCCAAGATGGCGGCTGCAAGAAATTATCAAATTTTTCGTCATGGGTGTCGTTTTTATGGTTTTCGAGGGTGTTGAAACCGATGGTACTGTCAAAATATAAATCCAACATGGCGGCTGCAAGAAATTATCAAATTTTCCGTCATGGGTGTCGTTTTCATGGTTTTCAAGGGTGTTGAAACCGATGGTACTGTCAAAATATGAATCCAAGATGGCGGCTGCAAGAAATTATCAAATTTTTCATGGGTGTCGTTTTCATTGTTTTCGAGGATGTTGAAACCGATAGTACTGTCAAAATGTAAATCGAAGATGGCGGCTGCAAGAAATTATCAACTTTTTCGTCATGGGTGTCGTTTTCATGGTTTTCGAGGGTGTTGAAACCGATAGTACTGTCAAAATGTAAATCCAAGATGGCGGCTGCAAGAAATTATCAACTTTTTCGTCATGGGTGTCGTTTTCATGGTTTTCGAGGGTGTTGAAACCGATTTTACTGTCAAAATGTAAATCCAAAATGGCGGCTGCAAGAAATTATCAACTTTTTCGTCATGGGTGTCGTTTTCATGGTTTTCGAGGGTGTTGAAACCGATGGTACTGTCAAAATATAAATCCAAGATGGCGGCTGCAAGAAATTATCAACGTTTTCGTCATGGGTGTCGTTTTCATGGTTTTCGAGGGTGTTGAAACCGATTTTACTGTCAAAATGTAAATCCAAGATGGCGGCTGCAATAAATTATCAACTTTTTTGATATGGGTGTCTTTTTCATGGTTTTCGAGGTTACTGAAGCCGATAGTGCTGTCAAAATGTAATTCTCTCAATTTTTTCTCGAAGTTCCTTATCGCGCGTTGTGAAAGGGGGCTAGACGGAAAAAAATCTCACGAAAAGTTGTAACGACACTTTTTGCTATAGTAAGCTATTGTAAGCCGTGCGGCGTACGCATGTTTCTCTGTCTGTCTCTCTCTCTCTCTCTCTTATATAAATATATAGACATATATACATATATATACACATATATATCGTTTCCTGAAAAAAAATTTTATGGAAGGTTGTTCAGTTTCGTCTACTGAGCAAGCCCTTAAAGTTTGTGGAGGGCTGTCCCTTACACCTTGTATATGTATATATATATATATATATGAACTTCGTTCCATCCGGGTGTCCCTTGACACCTCTCAATTTTTTTTGTTAAATATCTGGCTAACTCGATAAGCATAATTAAGTGTCGTGATTCATCTTTGCAGTTGGAGTGAGCTTTTATAGAACTAAATATCCTGTGTTCATACCGTAGCATAAACCCCAACAATATACGCTACAAGAATAAGTCGATTTCTAAAGGCATTCTCTACTGAAACATACAGACGGAGAATCCCGTCGGTACGAGTTAGCCATCGAACGTGGGGCACTTTATTAGGTGATTTGTTTACTAAATCATTATCAAATATGCCTGTTGAAACTATTTTGTACAAGTATTTCTAGTTTGTACTAATTTTCTCAGTAGATTGGGTCCGGTAAGTTCGTCGGAATAGGTCAAAAGTGACGTTTTGCACAGTTTTCAAGTTCTTTGCCAATTTTCCCTGAAAATGTGTCGTCCAGACGTACTACCATCAATGAGTGGAAACAGATGTATAACAGCAGTTCATTCAAGTGTAAATATCAACATTATGTTGTATAAGTAAGTAAATAAATAAATTATACTGCAAAAATATTTTGGTTACTAAAAATAATGTTTTACCGATGAATTACCTACAGTACAGTTCACGAATGATGGTGGCCGTGAAGTTTGCGCAGAAGGCTGCGCAGTAACGTGTTTTAGGAACCAAATGGTGACGTGCGTGTGCGAGAAGAGTGTTGTATGCGAGTATGCGCGAACGTTACCAAAGACTAACTTCACGGCCGCCATCATTCATGAATTGTACTGTACTTGTCTCGCCGAAAATCCCTTTCCTCACCCCGTTTCGACTTTTTTCCATGAATTTACCACATAACTATCTTATTTATCGTTTTTAAGATCTATTACAAATTAAAACTGTAGCGATTAAGATCAAAACTAGTAGTAACGTGATATCAAAAATTTACTTTTTTTTCAAAACTTTTTTCACAATCCGAAGGCAATAAATCTTAAAATAATTTGATAAAACTTTACGTATGAATGAACTACACCATTTGGCACCTTTTTATCGCTGAGGCTATTAGGAAAACGAAAAATCAAAATTTTGACCCACTCTAGTAGCCAGGTCGTTAAGCTTCCAAAAAAAAAAACAACACTGTCACATAATTAATTTATTCAGTTCCTTAGTAAGTATAGTGCTTATGCTATGACTTATACTACACGCAGCCGCGCGGCCGCCCGCTCGCCTCTCGTCCCGCGCGTCACACGCGCGCCTCCGGGACCATTCATTTATGTACTAGCTGCGGCCTGCAGCTTCGCTCGCGTCCTACTTGAAATCTTTCCAAGCGAACATACTTCCGAGACAAGAATCCTATATCCTAATCCAGGGCACAGCGCAGGTTTCTATTTTTTAGTTAAGAACTTGTCAAACCCTAGTTTATGCCAAATGTTAACAGTTTTCCGGCTGAAGTAAATTCTAAGAAATACTTAAATTTTTAATTACTGAATATCTCTTTCTATCAATTTAATTATGAAAATTTTTAGGCGTGATTACGCAACCAACTCTGTTATGTTCTCATGCCTAAACCGCTAAACTAATTTTGATGACATTCAGTTACACGAAAATAAATTGAAAAATAATAAAGATTGAAATTGGCAAAAGAGATAGACTGAAACTTGGCGAAGGCCATACAATACTTTTTATCTCGGAAGTACATTCCCTTGTTATAAATGGCAACCGCGAACCGGACAACGCAGTGTTGGCAGGCCACCCATGAGGAGGGTTGATCTGGTGGATGTCCGACCCGCACAGGTGTCGATGGGGCGACGCTTCCATCAGTAGGTCGGCGGCCTTTCGTTTGTTATGTTGGTTGATGGTTTCCAATTTGTAAGCGGTCGATCGAAGCCGCTAACTGCAGCTAGTAGTCGTATCGGAATAGAGTATATAGCCTTGTTGCGGGGTGTCTGCAGAGCGGTCACAGCGCCATCTTGCGGCCCTCGATGGAGATCTCGACGGCGCGCCGCGAGCCTGACTTCATGCGCTTCTGGTCCATGAAGCGCTTCATCTGCTTCTCGTAGCGCGTCATCTTCTTCTTTGTGGTCTGCAATGAAGCAGAGTTCATAACGTTACAAGGACTGTTTCATACGAACGAACCTTGTGTAAAACACTTAGAGGCGAGGACGCACAGAACCCAGCAGCGATTGATTGGCGTGTCGATGCCTGATGGCATCAGCTCCGCTTTGAGAGAGCTCCAGCACTCGCCCTTTTTAGGATTCCGTAGCCAAATGGCAAAAAACAAAACCCTTACAGATTCGTCATGTCTGTCTGTCTGTCCGTCCTTATGTCACAGCCACTTTTTTCCGAAACTATAAGAGCTATACTGTTGAAACTTAGTAAGTAAATCTATTCTGTGAACCGCATTAAGATTTTCACACAAAAATAGAAAAAAAGCAATAAATTTTGGGGATCCCCATACATAGAACTGAAACTCAAACATTTTTTTTTCGTCAAACCCATACGTGTGGGGTATCTCTATGGATAGGTCTTCAAAAATGATATTGAGGTTTCTAATATCATTATTTTCTAAACTGAATAGTTTGCGCGAGAGACACTTCCAAAGTGGTAAAATGTGTCGTCGTCCCCCCCCCCCCTGTAACTTCTAAATTAAGAGAATGATAAAACTAAAAAAAACATATAATGTACATTACCATGCAAACCGCCAACGAAAATTGGTTTGAACGAGATCTAATAAGTAGTTTTTTTTTAATACGTCATAAATCTAAAAAAATACACTATTATTAAAACATCGATCAAAGTTACAACGAACTGTAAGAACTTATGTTACTTGCTGCTAAGAAACCCTTCATGGGCGAGTTCGACTCGCACTTGGCTGGTTTTTTAAATTGTAGAGAATGAATTTGAGCATAATGTGTAGAGTAAGAATAAAACATGTCACTAAAAGAATTACGAATTTAATATGGAAAGATAGAGAACGAGGGAGACCAAATAAAAATGAAAGAAAATGGAGCCAGTGATAGTGTAACGGTCGACATGATGCGCAAACCCCGAGTAGCATGGTATAGAGACCATAAGATGATGATGAGTTCTGATGGTAATACACGGCGTGTGCTCACCCGTGACATGTCGGTCTCGCAGGTGGACTTGGGCCGGTACACGTAGTCCTTGTTGGACGGCAGCGGCACGCGCGCGCGCGCCACCCAGCCCTTCTCGCCCGGCCGCGCCACCCTGCCGGGCACAACACACACTCATTAACAATACTGTTCCACTTGCATCAATAACAATACCACAAAAATATCAGCGTCGATCACCACAGTACCTGCGCCATTAATGAACAATAACAGCAGTATTCAATACTATCTAATAAACCTTTGGCGTACAACAGATACTTAACAAAATGATGAAATGTTTATTTTCGCTAATAATACTATAAACCTTGTATGGTTATAAATTTTGTTATACTTAAAAAAATATCATTTTATTTTCATTCCAAAGGAGACGTTCAATAAATGTATGGAGCTTGAGCTAAAAAATAATAAACTAATTGACTTGACTGACTTATACAGGCTAAAAGAGCGTAATTATCTTGATTTGTTTTGGCATTAAATAACACTTTACAGTCCTCTGTTCTATCACATTGATATCTAAGACTTGTAATTGGCTTGCTGTCGTCTATGTTTGTCTTTATTTTTAGTTTGTTTAAGCTGTAATAAAGTCCTCCAAGATGTAATAAATAAATAAATTTTTTTTTTTGGAATAAGAGGCCATTTTTTTTTGTCCTTTAGCATTCGCTTCGTTCCAAATTTAAAATTACCCGCCATGGCCTCGTCACCTCCTGTCACAAAGCTAATGTACTCACTTGTCGGCGTCGGGCTCGGGCTCGGCGCGCGCGCGCTTGGCGGGCGGCGCGGCGGGCGCGGCGCGCGTGCCCGCCATGGCCTCGTCACCTCCTGTCACAAAGCTAATGTACTCACTTGTCGGCGTCGGGCTCGGGCTCGGCGCGCGCGCGCTTGGCGGGCGGCGCGGCGGGCGCGGCGCGCGTGCCCGCCATGGCCTCGTCACCTCCTGTCACAAAGCTAATGTACTCACTTGTCGGCGTCGGGCTCGGGCTCGGCGCGCGCGCGCTTGGCGGGCGGCGCGGCGGGCGCGGCGCGCGTGCCCGCCATGGCCTCGTCACCTCCTGTCACAAAGCTAATGTACTCACTTGTCGGCGTCGGGCTCGGGCTCGGCGCGCGCGCGCTTGGCGGGCGGCGCGGCGGGCGCGGCGCGCGTGCCCGCCATGGCCTCGTCACCTCCTGTCACAAAGCTAATGTACTCACTTGTCGGCGTCGGGCTCGGGCTCGGCGCGCGCGCGCTTGGCGGGCGGCGCGGCGGGCGCGGCGCGCGTGCCCGCCATGGCCTCGTCACCTCCTGTCACAAAGCTAATGTACTCACTTGTCGGCGTCGGGCTCGGGCTCGGCGCGCGCGCGCTTGGCGGGCGGCGCGGCGGGCGCGGCGCGCGTGCCCGCCATGGCCTCGTCACCTCCTGTCACAAAGCTAATGTACTCACTTGTCGGCGTCGGGCTCGGGCTCGGCGCGCGCGCGCTTGGCGGGCGGCGCGGCGGGCGCGGCGCGCGTGCCCGCCATGGCCTCGTCACCTCCTGTCACAAAGCTAATGTACTCACTTGTCGGCGTCGGGCTCGGGCTCGGCGCGCGCGCGCTTGGCGGGCGGCGCGGCGGGCGCGGCGCGCGTGCCCGCCATGGCCTCGTCACCTCCTGTCACAAAGCTAATGTACTCACTTGTCGGCGTCGGGCTCGGGCTCGGCGCGCGCGCGCTTGGCGGGCGGCGCGGCGGGCGCGGCGCGCGTGCCCGCCATGGCCTCGTCACCTCCTGTCACAAAGCTAATGTACTCACTTGTCGGCGTCGGGCTCGGGCTCGGCGCGCGCGCGCTTGGCGGGCGGCGCGGCGGGCGCGGCGCGCGTGCCCGCCATGGCCTCGTCACCTCCTGTCACAAAGCTAATGTACTCACTTGTCGGCGTCGGGCTCGGGCTCGGCGCGCGCGCGCTTGGCGGGCGGCGCGGCGGGCGCGGCGCGCGTGCCCGCCATGGCCTCGTCACCTCCTGTCACAAAGCTAATGTACTCACTTGTCGGCGTCGGGCTCGGGCTCGGCGCGCGCGCGCTTGGCGGGCGGCGCGGCGGGCGCGGCGCGCGTGCCCGCCATGGCCTCGTCACCTCCTGTCACAAAGCTAATGTACTCACTTGTCGGCGTCGGGCTCGGGCTCGGCGCGCGCGCGCTTGGCGGGCGGCGCGGCGGGCGCGGCGCGTGTTCCCGCCATGGCCTCGTCACGCGCCTGGCGCTCCTCGCGGGTCATCGCTGGAATGAAACGACCCTTAATTACAAAAACTTATTAATCGCCGTTAATTAATAAATCGAAACAAGTTGACAAGTGTAACATTCTTCATCATAAATAATAAAAATGAGCGCCGACTACGGAACACACTGCATTGATATCGTTAGAAGCGACAGATACCTTTGAAGTCCGTGGAGAGGTTGAAGATGGGGCGCGCCCACTCGGAGATGAGGCGGCCGGCGCGCTCGCGGTTGCTCTTGGTCTCCTTGGGGTGCTTGTACAGGTACATCACCGCCTTGCCGATGCCCGACTGCTTCAGCAGCGACTTGTCGATCGACGGGAACTGTCACAACATACGTCGCACCTTTACTTCAGCGCAAGTTAAAAAGCGAAAATATTTAAGTAATTACTTAATTAAGCTTGTATCTCACTGAGACATCAGCAGCGGAGCAACCAATCTAATCAGCAACAAGGTATATTCAGCTCTGTAGAGGGTAGCTCATCCGATGTATGCTCGGTTGTGCAACACTGGATGTACTCAGTCAGCAAGAAGACTGGCCGCGCCACCTCTGCAGCCGCCTAGGACGGCAGTGGTGGTGGTGGCTGGGAACGTATCTTTTACTGTGCTTCGCTCATACAATACTAATATTTACTTGACGACATGATTTGAGATCATTTCTATCCATCGCCATCAAGTCTAGTATCGACGATAGTTAAGCGATGTGTAGTTTAAGCTTGTGTAAGAGACCATTTGTATTAAAACTTACAAAAAGCTATGCAATGAAATTGAACTGTGTCAAGTGTGACACAGAGTTTGTCGTTGAGTAATGTAGAAATGTGAATGTATTAGCTGGAGCAGCCTTACGTCCATGAGCAGCTTGAGGATGCTCTCGCGGATGAGCAGACACGGCAGCGCGCGGTTGGGCATGGGCGCCAGCCAGTCGCACAGCACGTTGAGCACGTTGTGCTCCAGGAAGGCCAGCTGCAGGTCCTTCTTGATCAGCTGCGACATGGCCGACTTCAGCATCGACACCTGCACAACAAGCCACAGGCCACACTTTATATGTGTTATCAATGTTTAACATAACTTAAGACACATATCACCTTTTGACATTTTTTATTTACCCGACTGCAAGAAGGGTCATGTTTTTCGCGCGTATCTTGTATGTATGTATGTATGTAATATTCTTTATTCCCTCATACCTTCCAAACCGCTGAACAGATTAAATTTTTTTTTTTTTTATTCTGCAATATGGGTATCAAATTAAAGGGCTTTTCATAAAGATTTGAAAATGGTATGTCATGACCATATTAAAAAAAGTACAACAGGAAATCTATGTTATTTATGTTGCACTGAGGCGAATGCCTAGGTCGGTTTTTGAAATTTATAGTGATTTTACGTCTAAAATATTGTGAATAAATAGTGATATTATAATTGTAACTAAAAAGCGTAAAATAAAAAATTAATTTAAAAAATAAAAATCCCGACTGCGTAAAAAATACTTTAAATAAAAACTGAAAAGAATAAATAAACAAGTTCAGTCCACAGTTCAGCAACAGTCGGGACGCTTTGAAATAATCTAGACTAAAATCATTCTATCTAATGTGGGTGGGTGGTTTTTTTACGCAGTCGGGTTTTATTTTATTTTTTAAATAATTTTTTTTTGCCACCTAATTGATTTTTTTTGCTCAATTTTAGTATTAGTATTTAACTGATGTTTATTCGACTGTGTGCTCCACTGTGTCCTCCGGGCGTTCCGCACAATGGCGACACCCGGGCGTCACTTCCGCTTTAATCCGAAACAGGAACCTCCCGAACTTGCCATGTCCGGTGAGGACGTGTGTCATGCGGAAGGTAAGGACGCCGTGAGGTCTTTGCAGCCACGCCTCAAAGAGGGGACTTACCGCCATAATTGTGGCGTGCCCAGCACTGGGTTGCGATAGTCGTTGACGCCATTTCACCATGAGATCCCGCCGGAACTCTGTTCGCCATGCCGTGACCTGTCACGGCAGAGGACTTTCACCCCGGCGTTGCATCTCCACGCGCATATCGTGCATGTGTGCAAAGACTGTTGCCTCGATACCATTCGCATTGCAATGACCCTCTGGCAGGCGTTCAGAATGGCCGCCGATCGCTTTTTCAGCGACGGCGCCCACACCGGCGCCCCGTAGAGTGCCATGGACCGAACGATTCCCGCGTAGAGCTTCCGGCAGGAGGCATCTGGAACCCCAAGGTTGGGCAGGAGCCGCTTGAGAGCGGCCCCAGTCCGGTTGAGTTTGGGAGCCAGACGTCGGAAATGCTCCTCGAAATTCCACCGGCTGTCGAGGATGAGTCCCAGGTACCTCATCGATGAGCCGACGCCGATGCGAACTCCTACCGTTAATTGGGAACCAGATGGCGGCGCGTTCCGAGGGCCGCGACCGTGAAAACACATGGCCTCGGATTTGCGCAGCGCCACCTCGAGTCCCAACTCCTGGATCCTACCAACGACTATCGCAACCCCGCGTGTCGCTAGAGCGGCCGCCGCCCGGTACGACTCTCCCTGCGCTAGATCCAGCGTGTCGTCTGCGTAGCAGACCACGCTGACCCCGTCTGGGAGGTCGCCCCGCTGCACGTAGTCGTACCCGATGTTCCACAAGGGTGGTCCTAGCACCGACCCCTGCGGAACACCGCACGACATCTCTGGACGTTTTCAGTCTCCCTGGTGACCGGGGTAGACAATATATCTGTCCGACAGGTAGGCCTCGACTACTCGACAGAGGTATTCGGGCACCCGGTGGTACCGGAGTGCCCTCCGGATCGTACTCCAGGGCAGGGAGTTAAAAGCGTTGACAATGTCCAAGGACACTGCCACGACACACCTGCCCCGGGGCACCGCATCCCCCGTCGTGAGGGCTCGCACGCGCATGATGGCGTCCACCGTAGAACGCATCCTGCGAAAGCCGAACTGTCCGTCCGAAAGGTCCGGCCCCTTTAGGGGAGGGTCTGTATGTATACTTTTGCGGTTGCACAACTACACGCTTTGCTTTGCTTTGCTTGGTAGTATAGATGCAGGCCTACCTTACTACCTCCTTCAGAGGCGGTAAGGTGGCGGGGCTTTGAGGGAGAGCGCTACAGTCGTGCAGATCCTCAAGGCAAGTCAGGCGGATGTACCTTCTCGAGGTTGCCACCCCGTTTTTGTTCTAATTCCATCAGAATCAGACGTAACCGAAACCGCCTGGCGACCCACAGAGTGGGGGCTATCCACTCAGTCCCATCCCAATTCCCACTTAACCCTTACTTCCCTACCTGCAACCCTCCCCTCCCAAATTTCACCATCACTTCCCACCTATTCCCAGTTCCTATCTGAATCCAAGCTCCCCTCCTTACCGCAACCCCTCTGTGACAAGGTGGTTGCGGGCTCGGCCGTCACTAAAACCAGCTGATGGCGAGTAGGAGAAATTAGTCACCTGCGCTAGGACCTGCGCAGTCGAGCGCCGTGAGCGGGGATGAAGGAGTCCTGGGGGGTTGAGCTGAAAGTGAGCAACACGCCCCCTTTGGTCTGGATTTCAAGCGAAACGGTGGCCCTACTTTCTAGCCAAGGGTAGGGAAATGGCCATGGTGTCCCGTCAGAGGGCCACAGGCGAGGTGCGTGAGGTCCGCTGAGGTCGTCTTCGGACGGCTGAAGCGGTGGGTAAAGGTCATGCTGACGGTGTAAGTGAGGGTTGATCAGTTCGTTGGGGGCAGGCCTTTTCGGCCTCCGACGCCAGCCCGATCGAGCACCCGATGTCGCACTGTAAGCCAGCCTTGCGCACCTATGTCTCTCTGGTAGTCCTAACGTCGTGCTCTTTTAAGCAGTGCGACGTTCCCAGGTGCGGGCTCCATGGAGGGTGGGAGCCAGGGAGATGAATTTATACTCAGTTTTGAACATGGATCACACAAGGCCATCTAAAAACACCACTGAGGCGGAGCCGGCGAAAGCTGGCGGAGCTCCCAAGCGAGGTGCTTGCACTTCGCTCTACCCTGGAGTACCTGCGGCGCAAGTCGCAGGCTCCAGCGCGGGTGCCGGTCTAGCTGTGGCGAAAACCGCAGCCAAGACCAAAACTAAGTCCCAATCTAAACGAAGGACCACGGCGCTGCAAGGGACCAGTACCGGACCTTCCTATTCGAGGGCGACAGTACCGGCGATGGCTAAGGCCACTGCTGAGGAACGCCTTCCCGAGCATTTTTTTTTTTTTTTTTTTTTTTTTTAATTAAGATAAACTAGTGCTTGACTGCGATCCCACCTGATGGTAAGTAGCGATGCAATCTTTGATGGTGAGGCGCACTAGTTTATTAAGAGCCTATTCACTCTAGCCTTGAAGACACCCAAATTATAATCGCATCATCCTCCCCCTCCTCCTGTGGGCTCACAGTCCACAACCGTGGAGGCGACTGTCGCCGTCAAATCGGGGACTGGCTGCAGCGCAGAGGATGATTTCCCGAGTACCTGGCAGGTGTACAAAAACAAGGGCAGGGGTAAAAAATCTACTCCACAAGCCCACTGCTCTTGCAAGCACCCCTCAGGTCCACAAGCCCCACCGAACCAAGCCAAGAGGAGGGAAAGGCCGGCGCGTAAGGAGCGTCGTCAAGAACGCAGGAGGGCCGGCAAATTGAAGGTCCCTCAGAAGAAGCAGATGGCTGTTGCTGCCCCGACCAAGAGTAAGATCAGCTTCTCTAAAGGTAAGCCAACTGAGACCGGCACTGGCCGATCAACGCCTGTATTACCGACAACTAATGTTGCAGGAGAACAGGCGCAATCAGCTAGTGCGACGCAGCAGCCCGCTGGGGGTGATCAGGTTGTGGTTAAGCGTGCTCTCAACGACACCATCTCACCTCGTGGCGAGCACAAGCGGCCGCGACTTGACCAGTCCGGGCGGGTCGCATCGAAGAGCTACGCCCAAGCAGCCAGCTCCGCCCTGAGCGTCGCCATAGTTGACGACCGCACGGGGATGTTAAGTCAGGGAGTATCGGATCAGGTCGTCGCCGCAATCCAGAAGAGGATCATCAGGGAGGCCTGGCCCCCTGTGCAGGACAAGCCCGCTCCGGTCTTCAACGCGAAGCCGCTGTACGCCGGGGGCGTCCTTAAGCTGTGGTGCAGCAATGACCACACTCTAGCATGGCTGAAGCAGGCGGTATCTGAACTGGCTCTCCCGGCTAGCACCTCGCTAGTCGTCCGCAGCCAGTCGGAGCTCCAGAAGCACGTTGAACAAGGTACGTTGTGGCATCGCAATACCTGACGACCATGGAGTATACGAGGACTCGAAGAATATTGGACGAGGCCTCTGCTATCAGAATCCATGGGTCGACGTAAGAAGGTGGGTACTCATCCATGCAGATAAGCAGGAGGCATACTGGTTCATGGTGCTGGACATCCCTGACGACCAAATTCTCGGGGGTGGGACCGTGAGCAGAACAAGCTGCAGGAGGTAGGGGATACGCTTCCCCCACCAATTAGCCCGGAAGCAACAGCGGATGACCCTGCTGTAGAGGCACCAGCGGATGGCCCTGCTGCAGAAGCAGAGCCAGCAGACATCCTGGTTTATGTACCACCTACACTACCGAGGCGTAATCCGCGCAACACGGATAAAGCCGCATACAGTCGCAGCCTAGAATCCAAGTTTGCGCCACCAGGCGATTCGATGGTACTACAGGACTCAACGCAAATTGACGCGCAAGTTAATCAACTCACTGAAGCATTGCTGAACAGCTACCATACTGCCTGCCCAGAAACTCTCCCGCGTAACACACCGGGTAAACAGCCTTGGTGGGGCGCGGAGCTGGAGCGTAAACGCAGCAAGGTAAGGAAGGCTCTAAACAAAGCCATGAACACATGTGCGGATGAAGACTGGAACGCCTACTATGCGGCCAAATCCAGCTACAAAAAATGCATCAGGTACAGGCGTACTGCAGGGTGGCGGAAATTCTGTGGTAGCATTGAATCCTGCCAACAAGCGAACAGGGTGAGGAAAATTCTGGCTCAACAGGATGCCCCTGGGCCGTCCACGCTCCGTAAACCAGACAACACACTCACCACGTCTCCTGAAGAAGCTAGACGCGTCTTAATTGAGGCTCACTTCCCTGACTGCGTTTTCGTACAGGTAACAGACTGGTCAGAAGCAACCCAAACACTAACAGACGATGATTGGCGATATGCACACAGGGTAATTACGCTGGAGAGACTTCAATGGGCAATCCAAAGCTTCCATCCTTTTAAGGCACCGGGTCCGGACGGTGTCTTTCCTGCACTACTACAGTGGGGTGGGACACCCCTGACATCACGCCTATTGCCCTTATTGAGAGCGTGCCTGGCCTGTAGATACGTTCCCAAGGGATGGAGGGAAGTAAAAGTAATATTCATTCCTAAGCCAGGTAAGAGTGACTATACTAACACCAAATCCTATCGACCCATAAGTCTGACCTCATTCCTGCTAAAGACGATGGAAAGGTTATGTGAAAGGGAACTTCGAGATGGAGCCTTAAAAGCAATACCACTACACGGTAATCAACATCCATACAGTTCAGGTAAGTCGACAGAATCAGCTCTTCATCAGGTTGTGAGCCAGATAGAGGAAGCAATTCATCAGAAAGATACCTGCCTGGGCACTTTTATAGACATCGAAGGAGCCTTCGACAGAACGAACTTTTCCAGCATAGGTACCGCCCTCTCCAAGCACGGGTTGGATCAGGTACTTATTGATTGGATTACTAATATGCTAAGTAAACGAGTAGTTCGCATTGAAGAAGAACAACAGTTGGCCTTGATAGCTAGAGGCTGCCCGCAGGGGGGGCTTAACGCTGCTGTGGAATCTGGTAATCAACGAGCTGATCACTTTACTCAATGCGCATCGTTACTATACAGTAGGGTATGCAGACGACCTAGCGATCCTCGTACCGGGGAAGGTGACTGGAACAATCTGCAACCTCATGCAACAAGCACTCCGCATTGTAGAACGCTGGTACAGGGAATACAATTTGTCAGTGAACCCCTCTAAGACTGAACTAGTCATGTTCACGCAAAAAAGAGCACTAGGCCGCTATAACCTGCCTAAATTGTTCAACACTGAACTCCAACTATCAAACGAGGTCAGATACCCGGGCCTCAAGTCTGCTATTACAATAGTGTCAGAATGGTCTATCATTGATGTCATAATTGTCGATTTTGACAAGTTTGGTAATCTACTAATATAATGGCGTCATTATGACTTTCCAATGGTCAACCACTGACACTCCATTGAAAGAAGTGACATAGAATGGTAATCTCGTACATATTGACAAATGAATATTTGACGTTTGCGGTAATCTGCTAAAACTTTGACAGTTTATTTGATCAGTGTTTTACCATTAGAACGTTATTGTGCAGTTATTGGTTTTAATATGCTCGAAATTATCATTCTACCACAATTCTATTACAAGACCAGTGACCGATCAATGATCGATCATTATGAATTAGCAGATTACAAACTTTTAGCAAAATGACAATGGGATCGTGTTGAAATGACGAATTTATAAAAATAGCAGACTTGGGGCCCTGGGAGTTTTCTTAGACAGTAAGTTGAACTGGAGCGCCCACCTGGAGAATAAGCTAAGCAAAGCGTGTATCACCTTCTGGCAATGCAGGAAAATGATAGGTAAGAGGTGGGGCCTATCCCCCAAAATCATACTCTGGCTATACAATGCCGTAATTCGATCTATGATTACCCATGGAGCCGTGGTGTGGTGGCCTCGCACCAAGCTAGCCACGGCAGTAAACAAACTTCAACAAATGCAGAGGCTAGCCTGCATGGCAACAACGGGATGCATGAGGACTACTCCGATTGCAGCGCTCGAGGCCATGCTGGGACTCCCTACACTCCACCTGTTCATACAGCAGGAAGCACGATGGCGGCAGTTCGCCTCAATACACTGGATCTCTGGGGTAAGAGACAGACACAACACCGCCCTGCTCGAGGAACTCAATAATTAACTTCCCGTAACCAAAGCAATCAACGACCGGATATCTAAGCAATTTATCTTTGATAAAAAATACAAAATCCAACTGCATAAGGATGACCGTTGCGAGGGGCTGTGTCCTGCTGAGCTGCGGATCTTCACAGACGGGTCCAAAACAGGTAATGGCACGGGTGCGGGTGTCTTCTCAGAGGATCTCAACATCCACATAGCCACATCTTTGGGGGTTCATAACACAGTGTTCCAGGCTGAATGCTTGGGCATTTCCCTGGCAGCGTTAGCCGTCACGACCAGGGAAGTTAGGGACCACTCATTACGCATACTCTCAGACAGCATGGCTGTCCTGCAAGCGCTGAATAGTCACACAGTCAATTCTGGGCTAATATACGAGTGTCACCAACGTCTCAACCAGGTGGGTCAACACAACCAAGTAACTATTCAATGGATTAAAGGGCACAGCGATTCCCGAGGCAACGATGCAGCGGATGAACTCGCCAGAAGGGGTTCGAGCATGGCTGCAATGGGTCCCGAACCTATTATGCCGCTTCCCTTCGGATACCTACGCAATCTGGTAAGGAAACGCACCAGAGATCTACACCACAAACTATGGAGAGAGCATGGTGAGTGCAGTCAGGCCAAGGAGGCACTTCCCTCCATTGATGGCCGTTTTACGAAAAAGGCCCTACGACTGACCAAATTACAGTTACGCAAATTAACGGCCATTACAACTGGCCACGGGACCTTTAACAAGCACCTTTCTGTCTTAGGAGTTACAGACAGTTAGTTCGCTCTGCAGAGCCTGCATGGAGGAGGACGAGACAGCAGCTCACCTGCTTCTAAGCTGCCCTGTGGTCGCTGGATACAGGGATAAGTACTTTGGAAACCCAGGTAACCTTCGTGAAATGGTTAGCGACACCAAGGCGCTGCTAGCCTTTCTTGAGGAGCTGGGGTAGATCGAGTGACTCATTTGTCCCACCCGTACGTTGCGGACAACAGCACGTTGTACCTAACCTAACCTAAGGTCCGGCCCCACCCGTGTTAGACGCGCGACGAGGCGGCTCGCAATTACTCTTTCAAAGAGCTTGACCACCTCGTCGAGCAGCACAATGGGCCGGTACGCACACGGCGCCCTGGCTTCGCGATGAGGACCAGTTTCCCCGTCTTCCAGTGAAGTGGGAACTGGCCTCTCTCCAAGCATGCGCTGAAGAGCCCTCTTAGTCGAGGCCCGAGAGCCTCCATGGCCAGGACCCAGGCTTTCCCAGGCAATCACACTAGTGTTTATCTCTTTTGTTAAGTGTTAGAGTGCAACATTGCATAATGCATGTCATAGGTATCGTATCTTATGAATTAATTTGAATTTCGCATCGAACACGAAGTTGCAACTTAGCGTAACTGCGTAGGCGCGCGAAGTTTAAAGTTTAGAGTTTAGATTATTGTTTTCTTTCATTGATTTGTTGTTCTATAATTTAGGTGTAGTTATAAATTATATTCTCCTTATTTCCCTCTCCTAGACCAACAGTGGGAACATTAAAAAGGCTGGTGATGATGATGATGATGATGATGATAAATTATATTACCAAGCCTGGCTTTTTGGCTTGTATTGCTCGCACGTCTCTGCTACATACTTTTTTGATTTGACCTCATTTTCTCAGATCGCACTTTCGATAGACCACTAGTTCCTGAGATTAGCGCGTTCGGCCAAACTAACAAGCTTTTTAGTTTTATGATATTAGTAATGATGAGGTCGTCGTTGTCGTTGATGATGTCGATGCAGTACAGGAGTGTTGTCTGTACAATACGGGAGTGTTGTTGTGTGATACCTTGCGCACGGCGGGCTGGTTGCGCTTGTTGAGGTCGCGGTCCTCCTCGGCGGCGTGGCGCATCTGCTGCAGCAGCTGCGCGATGAGGTCGTCGTTGTCGTTGATGATGTCGATGCAGTACAGGAGTGTTGTCTGTACAGTACGGGAGTGTTGTGGTGTGATACCTTGCGCACGGCGGGCTGGTTGCGCTTGTTGAGGTCGCGGTCCTCCTCGGCGGCGTGGCGCATCTGCTGCAGCAGCTGCGCGATGAGGTCGTCGTTGTCGTTGATGATGTCGATGCAGTACAGGAGTGTTGTCTGTACAGTACGGGAGTGTTGTTGTGTGATACCTTGCGCACGGCGGGCTGGTTGCGCTTGTTGAGGTCGCGGTCCTCCTCGGCGGCGTGGCGCATCTGCTGCAGCAGCTGCGCGATGAGGTCGTCGTTGTCGTTGATGATATCGATGCAGTACAGGAGTGTTGTCTGTACAGTACGGGAGTGTTGTTGTGTGATACCTTGCGCACGGCGGGCTGGTTGCGCTTGTTGAGGTCGCGGTCCTCCTCGGCGGCGTGGCGCATCTGCTGCAGCAGCTGCGCGATGAGGTCGTCGTTGTCGTTGATGATATCGATGCAGTACAGGAGTGTTGTCTGTACAGTACGGGAGTGTTGTTGTGTGATACCTTGCGCACGGCGGGCTGGTTGCGCTTGTTGAGGTCGCGGTCCTCCTCGGCGGCGTGGCGCATCTGCTGCAGCAGCTGCGCGATGAGGTCGTCGTTGTCGTTGATGATGTCGATGCAGTACAGGAGTGTTGTCTGTACAGTACGGGAGTGTTGTTGTGTGATACCTTGCGCACGGCGGGCTGGTTGCGCTTGTTGAGGTCGCGGTCCTCCTCGGCGGCGTGGCGCATCTGCTGCAGCAGCTGCGCGATGAGGTCGTCGTTGTCGTTAATGATATCGATGCAGTACAGGAGTGTTGTCTGTACAGTACGGGAGTGTTGTTGTGTGATACCTTGCGCACGGCGGGCTGGTTGCGCTTGTTGAGGTCGCGGTCCTCCTCGGCGGCGTGGCGCATCTGCTGCAGCAGCTGCGCGATGAGGTCGTCGTTGTCGTTGATGATGTCGATGTCGCGCCGCCGCCGCCGGCCGCGCCGCTCGTCGCGCTTGCGCGCCAGCATGATCTCGAAGTCGGACATGCCGGCCGCCATCTCCGCCGACTTGGAGTCGGGCGCCAGCTCGTCGTCGGAGGACGAGTCCACGGCCGGCTTGTCGGCGCGCGGCGCGGCGGCGGGTGAGGCAGCCCGCTGCCCGGCGCCGCCCTCCCCGCCCGAGCCGCCCCCTTCTCCCGCGCCCGAGTCGTCGGACTCCAGGCGCACGGCGCGCCGTTTCTTGCCTGCGCCGATTAATTAGATAATTATTATCAATAGTCTAGTTAAATTAGGTAATTTTTTAATAAAGATTAGATTAAATTCTCTGGAGAGGCAAAAACGTTTCTGGTGGTATGGTATGAGTGAAAAATCGAGTATAAAAAAAAAAACATTTGTCACCCCTACGGAAGGGGGTGAAAACTGTTTATTGCTCATAACTAACCAGAGAATATAGGTGTACTCAGCATATTTTTTTTGTAGTATATTAAACCTCAATCTACATTATTGCATTTCAATTATTTTAATCAGATCAACGCAGCATTAGAAAAAAATAAAAATGTTATTTTGGTCATTGCGGCATTGGGGAAAATTATGTAGTTTTGCAAACTGGGGAAAGTATTATACACTTTCGAACTAAGTACATTGTAGCGACATCTATGGCGCCACATAAGAACTACGAAGAATATACGAAATCCTGCATCGCACAATCAAAGTTCTCCGCACGATTTGAATATATACGACAGCCCGAAGTCATCTACCGGGCAGTCGCCCACCAGACCATAACACCTGTCTGGTCGGAGGATCCTCCCTTTTCAACGGAGGTTTGCGGGACTTTACTCTCTGTTCCGCATACCTCCAAAACATGATTGATTTTGCACCCCAGTGCGACGTATGGAAATTAGTTTTTCACGCTTTTTTGCCTCTGTACTTCGGGGGAAATTTAAGTAGTTTTGAAAATAATCACAATTATATTAATTTGGTTTCCTATAGATTTGCACCCAAAAAAAATTTGCATTTTTTTAAGGAACATACGTTTTTCTAGTATTGTCTTAATTGCCAAAGAACTATTACGCCATGGAAGTGACAAGCGCGCGACACGGAATAATAAACTGACAAGAAGAGATAAGCGTAGTCATCACTTAGGAGCGTTGTGGGATGTATTTTACGAGGAAGGAGTACTTTCTGATTGTAAATGCTCTGTTAGTAAGTTTTAGTAAAGAAAACTAATTATGTTTTTATAAAAAAAAAAACAGTTAAAGAAAACAGTCTATGTAAAAAAAAAAAAACGAGTGTCCTGCAAGCATGTCCTTTATTTATCTTCTATACATACATATAAATAAAATTGGAGTGTCTGTTTGTAATATTGAAGTAACTGCTTTTTACTACATGCATATGAATATATAATTATACGGTACATACACTAAAATATCATTTTTTGCAATTTTGTCTGTCTGTTTGTCCGGGCTAATCTCTGATATGGCTGGACTGATGTTGACGAGACTTTTTTTGGCAAGTAGCTGATGTAATAAGGAGTAACATAGGCTACTTTTATTTTAGAAAAAATAAATTCAAAATCCTGTAGTCCACGCGAACGAAGTCGCAGGCACAGCTAGTTTCAAATAAATTAGTTGTATTTCGGTTGTCTTTAGAACTATAAACCGTGTGACAGCGCTGATTATCCTACGTCATCAGGTAAGGTAGGAACAAAAAAATTTTAGTATAAAAAATGTGGAGTTTTAAGTATGCGCCTCAAGAAGAAACTGGCTAAGGGCGGGTCGGACTCGCACACTGAGGGTTCCGTATCAACTAACTTAAATAAAATAAATATCTAGCTTTTGCCAGCGGCAATTATTCCTATACTTATGCTATAAGACTTGCTTCATGCCAAATTTCAGGGTTCTAGGTCAACGGGAAGTACCTTTATGATTGAGTGATTGACCTTGAGTGTCGAAATATACATTTTTTGCGACGTAAATGCCGGTGGTATATTTTTTATTCGTTTACTTAGAAGTTTTTATTTTTACACAGCTTCAAGGGACCGCAGACCTGAACATATGGTCCCGTACGCGAGTACGCGTTCCCGAGATAACTGTCCCCGCACACGGGTCACAAAATGACGCCGCTTCAAGCTTCTTTTTTAAGCGGCTTTTTTTTGTGGCTCGTGTGCGGCGGTGCCGCCACAAAAAAAAAACGCTTGAAGCGGCTTCAAGCTTCTCCGGACACAAGAGGCGTCGCGCGCTTCAGCTGTTTTTTGCGGCCGCTTCTAGCTTTTTCTTTGTGGCTTCTAGCGTTTTTTTAGCGGCGTTTTTTTGAGGACCGTGTGCGGGGACGCTAAAGAGCCTTGACAGACCGACAGACAGACGGGCAACAAAGTGATACTCGTAAGATATGCCTTAGAGTTGGGACAGTTGAAGAGAAGTATTATGTAACACACAGAACACAGGAATCATACAGTGGCGTGCCCGCCATAGAAGCCAAAAAGCCCGGCTTGCCCTACCAAAACCTCACCTTCATAGAACACGACCAATCAATTAATTATCACAAAAATCTAAACTTTAAACTTCGCGCGCTTACGCGGTTACGCTAAGTTGCCACTGTGTTGTGCGGAATTCAAAAATCATTCATAAGACGATACCAGGGCGAAGCGAGGATGCCATTCTGAGCGAAATCTCTCCGATCTCACTCTAACACTTAACAAAAGAAAGAGATGAACACTAATGTGTTGTTGTCTTTTTCTGCCTCAAAGGCTTTTATGAGGCTTGCTCTTCTATCTCTACTTTTGATATAAAAACGTCAAATTTTGAGTGTGTGTGGGTGTAATTTGTTATTGTGTGCAAATACTCGTCGAACATTTTGTTCTAAAAAAAAGCTGGGCTTTGGTAAATTTATGAATGGTTTTTTTTGACATAAATTTTTACGCATATTATAATACGAGGCGCCCTCTATGACGCGTAAAGTTGTACGAACTAAAAAGTACTCAGTTCAAATTTGCTTTGATCGGTTATCGTGTTGTACGTAATTGTTTTGATAGTTTTTTTTTGTTTTCCGTCATTTAACAGTTTATGAATTCGGAAACTATACTTGTGGTTGTGTGTGGATATTATTATGTGTGGAATTGATATTGGCCAGGTAGGGTTTGAGTTTTAAAGATAAATATAATCTTGTAACTTTACTATTTTGAATATTTCTCAGAAAAGTTAATAACAATGCTTGGAATACATCAGGTAGGTATGACTCAAATAACTTCGCGAGTGCCATGAAAATTCTCAAAAGTACTTGAAAGCTGTTATTTCATTCTTTATTTTTGATAAACCGCCGATAGAAAGTTGGTTATCTTTCTCGACAGTTAAGTGATAAGTGTGTTTTAAAAAAGCGAACAACGAAAAGCTACCGCTGTTTCATTTGTGAGTATTTGCCAATAATATTACATATTATTTTAAAGAACAAGTGTTTGAAACACCAAGATTTCAAAAAAATTATGTATTAGTTACACATTCATAACTAGATGGCGTTGGCGTCAAATTAGAATTCGGTGTTAAGATTCTCCGCCGTTTACTTACCCTCCTTTCAATAGAGTTCAATTTAGGATAACATTAGATCAGTATCTAGTACTCGGTTGTTTTATTTCACACTCAACTCAACTTTACATTAGATAATTAAGTTCAAATTAATCGGCCGGCCGGCACTCGACAACAAGAGCGGCTTTCCGAATTATCTTTGATTGCAATTGAGAATCAGCTGTTAGAATTAAAACGTTCACCAACTTTTTACGCTGGAGTAAGAAAATCATTTTTAAATAAAGATAGACAATTTGAATTAGAATAATTTTTTTTTTTTCTATTCATGTATTCAAACTTCACGATTATTGGTATGATGATAAAGTTGTTGTGGTGAAGCTTTTGTTATCATTATTTATTACTTACTATTAATATTACTTATATTTGTTAATAGTAGTGTAGCAATTCAGAAAAATCAGCATTACTGCACTGATGACACGTGCTAGCACGAGATTTTTTTTTCACAAGATTCCTTGGCTTGCCCCCTGTAAAGGCATCAGGCACGCCACTGGAATCATACAGTAGATAGAAGGAGTAAGTAGGCGGGGCGCGCGTACCCCGAGTTTTGCGATGTACCGCTTATGTTCCATTGCGCATGCGCCGCGCACATCAGTCTAGTTACGGTCGCCACGGTGATAATAACTAGATAAAGAAATATAAAAATGCCCATCTGTGCTGTTTTGGAGTGCAAATACGACGGAAGAACCAATAATTTATCTTAGGCCGCGTTTCCACCGCAAGCAAATTGCATGCAAGTCGTATAACATTGCGTGTTATTAACGACCGCTTGGTCACATCATACCTCGGTAATCCGCAATGTAATGCAATTTGCATGCAATTTGCCTTCAGATGGAAACGCGGCCTTATATCCTATCATCATCGGTTGGCCCTGGTTTATTTTATTTTGATTATTTTTGAAAAATAGGTCCTTATAAAAAAAAACAAATAGAAGTTGACTTTATTTTGTACAACATAAGGTCTACTTTCAAAAAAATATTCTAGAGCATTCAAAAAATGTCACTGTCAGCTGCTCTTTCCTAAAGATCCAGACAGACTGGAAGGAAAAGTTGGTTTCCTACAAAAATTAGCACAATTTTCTCAACACAGCAGTGCCAAAACTTGAGCTCAAAAGAATTTCTAGATATAGGTAGAAGAAAAAGAAGTCACTTCTTCAAAATCTGGTTATACCGAACCCTAGCAGTCTCGAAGAAGGTCAAGATGTTACAGTTCTACTCAAATATGTATGGACTCTAAAAGCAAATTTGTAGTAGTGTCCGACCGAAGCTTCGGCTTCGGCTTCGGCTTCGGCCACCTTCGGCCAAAAAAGCGCCTTCGGCCAAATCTTCGGCTTCGGCCAAAAATTTGCCGAAGGTTTGGCCGAAGCCGAAGGTTTGCTAGTTGTCAAAATTTGAAATTTACTGAACGATGCTAGAGCGAGACGGAGAGTGTGCAGAGCAGCAGAGTTTCGCCGCGCCGCCGCACCGGACCAAATGAATCGCAGTTAGTAAACTAAACGAGTCAAAACAAGTTTGAGAGCGCGTCTTAAAATTCTAATAAGTGTTTTGTTTTTAAATATTTCATATTTGTTATTACAAATTATTTTATTTATTACTGTGAGTAGTACCTGTGGTGATACGTTCATTATTGTGAGGCACTCTTAGAACCAAAAAACCGTAAGTATTGTCTGGTTTAAAATATTTTATGTTATCTAACGTTAGGTAGGAAACTAAATGGAAACAATGTTGGTATGTATTTTTATGCAATTTTTAGATAAAAAGACATGTGAAGATTGTTTACTTTTAGTTAACTACCTAAACCGATAGGATATAGGCGCATCCGCGTTGCAGAGTCCTACTGCGAGTACGGGGCGGTCGGCTCGGCTCGGTAGGTACTTGTGCATTTTTATAGAATATTTTCTTTCAGGTACACAATGACATCTTTAGAGCTGAATCCTATCTGGCAATATTTTATAAAGGCTACTGATAAAGCTTTATGTAAACAGTGCAATAAATCATTGTCTCTTGGTAGTGCTTTACCAAAAAAGCAGAGTACCACTAATATTAAAAATCATTTGATGAAAATGCATAAAATTACTGATTATTTGATTATTTTTGTTAAAATTACTTTAAGTAAATAAATATTTAATTAACATTGTATATTTGAAACTTTTATTTTAGACAATATTTTATTACCTACTTGTATATGTTGGTCACTCGGCTCGTTATTGGGCTAAATCTCTAAAGCTCTCACAATATGTATCTAGTATATTCTGAGATCAAAGTAACTATCGCATTTCTCAAGGTCAATGACACCTTCGGCTTCGGCTTCGGCTTCGGCCGAAGGTTTTGGTGAATACCGATTAATCGGCTTCGGCTTCGGCTTCGGCCAGAATTGCACCTTCGGTCGGACACTAATTTGTAGTCAGCCAAGAAACACCGGCTCCATTTAGTTTAAACTGACGTAAAAATTTACGTGTAGAAGTATTATTTAAAACTTACGTAAAATTAATTATTGTTTATCAGTCAGTATTTTTGACTTTACCTGTTTTTACGTATCTATTTTATTAGTTAAACTATTTTTTTAAATTTTCATTTGCAATAAGCGAAAATCAGCGACAATTTATTGTTGTCACTGTTATTCGTTCTAATTGTTTTTCAGCATCAAAAGAAACCTTTAATTTCAATTATGAGTCATTTCATGGTTGATGAAATAGCTACAAGCCCCTTATTTATAAAGTTAAAAATATGTAAGTATTTTGTTTTGTAATTTATCGACTCCTGCTGTTGACTTTATTTTATTTGAAAATAAAACGCAACATCGATAAAATAAGGTAACGCCAATGGTACATCTCTAGAAAATGACGTTTAACAATTACTTTATTTAGGAAATATTTACCTTATAACAAGTAAATAGAGCACTAAATTGATTGCATATATTATAGAGACATCTAGCGGGGAATAGTGGAAATTGTTCTTTTAATTATTCTATGCGATATAATACGTTAAAGGGTAGATAACAAACATCTCTGTGTACAATGACATATGGTTTATTTTTTAAAACGTAATGAGGGATAAACTGCCTTCTTTCAGTTAATATTAACATGCTCAATCACATTAAGGATTTCTTAGTGTTATGAAATATGATATAGCTGTTTTTGTGTGAGTTTGGGTACGCTGGTCCCGATACAAATGAAGTGCTATGGGATTTCTATCTACATTCTTCTGTTCTGTGATGTAACACATGCACTATGTGTAGAGGCTGGGTTGATTATACTAGTGTATGAACTCACCTCGACGCGACGGCGAGCCCGAGCCGGAGCGGGAGCTGGAGCGCGAGCGCGACCTGGACACACACACACATAAATAATATGGAATAAACGGTGCAACTCAATAACGGGTCCTGCCTACAGTTGGTTCGAAAGTTATTTAAAGGGTCGTAAACAATGCACAGAGATAGTAAAAATGGATCCAGAGACTAACACGCAGGTAATCTATAGGTCATCTTTCTTAACAAATTACTATGGTGTACCACAAGGGACCGTGCTAGCCCCGATACTATTTTTAGCATATATAAATGAATTGCCAGAATCAACGGACCAGTACGTAGTACTATTTGCAGATGATACTACGGTTTTAACTAAAGAAGCTACTACTGATCAGGCGATAAACGTTACCAATAGAGCCCTACAGGATATACATGACTGGTTAACTGCAAATAATTTAGAAATAAATACCGAAAAAACTAAATTTATGAAATACTTGACATATAATTACAATATAAATAAAAAAGACACAATAGACTTACCAATTAAATATAATAATAATATTATTGAAGAAGTAAATGAAATAAAATTTCTAGGAATAAATATTGATAATTATTGTAACTGGAAATCTCATGTTGACCTTGTTTGTAAAAAAAATCACAAATTCGTTTATGCGCTTCATAGAATAAAAAAGATAATTAATAAAGAAACAGCTCTAATAGTATACCACAGTCATGTGTGTTCAGTATTGAGGTATGGGATAATTATATGGGGAAATTCTACAGACGCCCAGAGAGCTTTTATAGCCCAAAAGAAATGCATAAGGTCTATCTATGGACTCAAATGGACTGATTCGTGCCGATCAATCTTCACTAAAAATCGTTTGCTTACTCTGCCATCCCTATACGTATTTGAAATGTCTAAGTTCGTTAGAAACCATCTTTCACACTTTGAGCAGGACGATAAAGCCCAATTTAAGAGGAAAATTGTACAAAAACCTCTGGTAGTTCCTCGAAACAGATTAAAGTTGTGTAACAAAAACTGTTACACAATGGCGGTGAAAATTTATAATAAACTACCTTAAAAAATGCGAAAATTGAATGACTTGGAATTTAATAGAACTTTGAAAAATTGGCTTTGTGACAGATGTTTTTATTCAATAGATGATTATTTAAATTTTAAACAGACTTATAGTATTACTATGTAATAATTATGACCTACGCCCATTTATTTAAATTATAACTATTGACATTATTTATAAATTTTCTAATCAATTAATCAAATAATTCTACACAAATTTTAATATATTTTATAATGGTATGTGCCAAATTAATATTATTGACTGTAAATTTTATTATGTTTGACTAATGTGACTAATGACAGTGATGAAATTTCATGACATTATTGTCCTATTGTGCATGCTTTAAAATATTTCCACGACTGTTAAGTCGAATATAGTGAGTCTTAAAAATATTTCAACATGTTAATACCTATGTGTACCTATATTCTAGCGAATAAATTTCATTTCATTTCATTTCAACGGAAATTCAACGTGCTAACTCCATCATGATCTTGCTGCGCATTCAAAGTACCATGGGACAGACCTATATTACATGGGGTGGACACCACACGTTTTTTTCTTAGTGGTCGGCCACAGTGGCAGCGCGGTGCGGATAGTGGCGCGGGGGGCCGGGGGCGGCAACGCGCGCGGTACGCGTGGCCACAGTGGCAGCGCGGTGCGGGTAGTAGCGCGGGGGGCCGGGGGCGGCAACGCGCGCGGTACGCATGGCCACGGAACAGTAAAAACAGTGGAAGAAGTAAGTAGGCGTGGCACTGTCGCCGCTAGTAAGAATCGCGTTGCGCACTTGCTGTTCAAGCGCTCTCATTCTCTAACTAGACTGCGCAACATAATAATTAACGAAAAATAATATTAAAATGCCTTATTGTCCCAAACTGTACTTTAAAAACCATTGTCGGACTAAAAATCTAACTCATGGAGGTGTATCATACCACCGAAAAGTATTATTTACGGATTTATTTTAATAAAATGAAAAAATAAAATTACGTGAAACATTGCGCAGGATATACAAACAAAACTAGTCCTTAGTTGCATCAAAACAAAGTTGATTTTCTTTTCTCGGTTATTAGCTTTTCTGGAATATTCGTTAGTCTACCTATACTTTTGACGCTATCCAAATAGTGCGTGACTTTATCGATAAAATCAATCGATATGTATAATATGTATTACATTGCCTTTTTAAAATATATATTATAGTTTAATAGTTTTTGTAAGTAATATAATACAGATAATTATTAAATTAATAAATATAATAAAATAAAATTTGTGGTATGATATTTGTGATGTATTTTAAATAAATTTACTTAAAGCGTTAGGAACAACATAGGGCGTTTGAATTATACTTAATATTCTTATGTTTAGCAGTGGGCGATGACGATGATTTCAGCTGAGATGATGATAATTGATGTACTATGCAAATAAATACCCTTTTTACTACGTTTAAAAATTGCCTTTAATCATATTAATTTCATAATTTTAATACTATCACACTATCGCATACAATTTTTTTTTGCATGATATGTTTTAAATACGTTTTCATACAATCGATATTATTTCGATCGAATAAGGTTACTTCCCTATCCGAGTAGCAAACTGCATTCGTGTCAGTGATACCACCCATTCAAATACCAATCTTATTTTTACGTACTTACAGTTCATATTTGATATTATTTACTGAACAATGCCATCTAGCGACGAGTTGCAGTACTTGGTAGTCAGAGATGTATTTCTTTCTTGTTTTTGTCAATTTGATTTATAGACTTTTGAAATTAAAGTTGTATTTCGTATAACATTTTTTTTGCATTTCGTCTACGCCCTGTTTTTGTTTTCAGCCAATCATATTTTTGGGTTTGCAGTAAGAGTAAATTGTAAATGTATGAGTTTGGCGACACCGGTTCTGGAACAAACATTTTCTCAAGCTACTTCCACTGTTTTTACTGTTCCGTGCGCATGGCCACAGTGGCAGCGCGGTGCGGGTAGTGGCGCGGGGGGCCGGGGGCAGCAACGCGCGCGGTACGCGTGGCCACAGTGGCAGCGTGGTGCGGGTAGTGGCGCGGGGGGCCGGGGGCGGCAACGCGCGCGGTACGCGTTGTGGCCACGCGTACCGCGCAGGCAGCGCGGTGCGGGCGCGGGTGCCTGTCCGAAGTAGGCTTGTTGAAAAAATTTCGATATTTTTGCTTCGATATATTGTCTAATATTTTCAGTCGATATATTTTGAACCGATATACCTTTAAAAAATATTGTGGGAAATCGTATCAAAACGATATTTTTTTTTTTTTCAAAATTTATTTATCAAAAGAATATTTAAAGGAATTCAAACCCATAAAAGATTCCTATCTTTTATGGGTTTGAATACGAATAACGAACGCAATAAACTGTTCTGTCTATACTGTACTCTAGTTTTTACTTTCGTTTTATTGCCTGAAAAAAATAATTGGTCTTCAAAATATTAGTACTCGTATATTGTTCTTTAGTTAGTTTTAATTACGTGGTGCGCCGAGTATCCCAAGTAATATAGGACTGAGGCAGGAGGTAGAACTTTTATACAGATTCTCATACATTAAACTAATGTGAATTTAGTATAGAAAATATTTATTTATTTATTTAACACTATATACTATGTATTACCTAATTATTGACTTAGACTGAACTAAATGAACTATTGTGAATTTTGTATAGAAAATATAATGTATTACCTATTTATTGACCTAGAGTGAACTAAATGAATTATTATTTTAAGACCGAAAATCTCGGAAAGTTTGACTGATATATCTATTTATTTATATATTTATGTACACACAAACTGTTAAAATCGATAAGAACAAATAAGGATAAAAGAGTACAAAGGACCTGCTTATTTCTTATGAAATTTCTTCCAGCAGACCTGCGACTGGACAGTTGGAGGAGATATGTAGACGCAGAGTGTATAAATTAGAAAAATATATATATATATAATTAAATGAACCATATTATCTAAATTAAATCTCATAATACCCACATATATATCAATAACAGTAAATAAATGTACACATAAATAGATACAACACATGTATCTATAATAAATATCTTTACAAGATGGTCGATATCTTTTCCTCGATAAATCCAGGTCGATATTAATATTTTTATAAATATCGATACATTCATATTTTTCATTACTGCCGACATCCCTAGCCCGCACGAATTGTCAATTGCCGCTTGCCGCCCGCGCTCTCACTGTGGCCACTTGTATGAACGATGTATGGCATGAGATACCCGCGCTCGTTCCGCGTCAAGCTGTCCGCGCCGCTTCCCGCGCCCACGTGCCCACTATCTTCTTCTTCTTCCTGCCCTTATCCCATATTACTTGGGGTCGGCGCAACACGTTTTCTTCTTCCATTCTGTCCTGTCACCCGTCAAACTATCACTAACTCCCTTTTCTTTCATATCACTTCTCACACAATCCATCCATCTTTTTTTCGGCCTTCCTCTCCCTCTCCGTCCATCTACATGTATACTCAAAACTCTTTTAGTAATATGCGCTTCATCCCTCCTCTTCACACGACCATACCAAGACAACCGATTACCTTTCAACTTTTCAGTCACTGGCGCCACTTTCAAACTTCCTCTAATATACTCATTTCTCACTTTATCCATTCTCGTCACACCACACATCCACCTCAACATTCTCATCTCCGCTACATGCAATCTTTTTTCATCCTTCTTTTTCACAGCCCAACGTTCTGAGCCATACAGTATGACAGGTCTTATGACGGACTTGTAAATTTTACCCTTCAACTTGAGGGGCATGCGTGGGTCACAAGTTGTTCCCGTGACCTGTCGCCATTTCATCCATCCTGCGTTGATCCGACGTGTTACGTCTCGGTCTACTTCACCATCCCCTTGGACGAGTGACCCGAGGTACCGAAAGTTGGAACAGATTGGTATGGGCGTTCCGGCGAGAGCTAAAGGCACAGGGTTGGAAAGACCGCCGAAATCGCAGAACAAGTACTCCGTTTTGGTTCTACTTAACTTCAGGCCAACACTTTCTAGTCTGTGCCACCACACCTCCAATCTGTTTTGGACATCTAGGCCACTCTCGGCAACCAGCACAATATCGTCGGCAAACAGCATACACCAGGGAGCCTCCTCCTGAATGTCCGACGTCAGAGCGTCCACTATCATCAGGAAGAGGTAAGGGCTGAGAGCCGATCCCTGATGTAAGCCGACAGCCACATTGAAATTTCCAGTGGTGCCCACTGTGGACCGGACTTGCGTACTACATCCACTATACATCGCTCGGATCAACTGCACATACTTCCCAGGCACACTTTTTTCCTTAAGCGCCCACCACAGAACCTCTCGAGGTACCCGGTCGTATGCCTTTTCGAAGTCAACGAATACCATGTGCAAGTTTTTATGCGCACTTCTGTATTTCTCGCACAGCTGGACATTTAGAAGACGCAGTATCACTTCACTGTTGTGTTGTATAAATTCAAAACCAGGTTTGAAGTTAAATAAAAGCTTGTAAAAATGAGACCTGCTATTGCCGAACCGTGGCTTACTGTGACTTGTACAATAAAATGTTAAATAAATAAACAAAGTATTATAATAGGTTTACCTAGAGCGAGACTTGGCCGAACCGGAGCGCGATCGCGAGCCCGACTTGGAGCGCGACCGCGACTTGGAGCGCGAGCGAGACCGCGAGCCGGAGCGCGCTCGCGAGCTGGAGCGCGCTCGCGAGCCCGAGCGCGAGCGACTCCTACTCTTACGAGCTGAAACGTAAAGTAATATTTAAAGAAAGCTGAGTAGAACCAATATGTTTATGTTTTCGTATTCCTCTCATCAAAACATTCACTGGATGCGGCGGATAAATTACACTACGTAACAAAAAAAAAAAATTAAACTCACTTGGTTCACAGTAAGTAATCTAAATATAATTGTTACATCATGTCAGGTTTTGTAGTGAAATGCATTTATTGATTTTACTTAAAACTAAATCAAGCGGGATCATTGATTAATTTGCCTTTGTCTTTTTTTGCCTCATTTAGCGTAGGAAGTTAGTGTTAGTTGTAAAACACATCATATAGCAAGTAATTTTTATCACCTTCCAAATTTTTTTTGAATATTAGGTTTCATTCAAATATTCCATTTTTTAAATAAAATAGGGTAGGTAAAATTTAAAAAAAATATATGATATAACCGTAATTTCAACGCAGGTATTGAGCGAGCGAGCGAGGTGGTGCAGAAAGAGATAGAGACAGCACATAGCGCGCGCCGCACGCGCTGTTGCATCTGATTCGCTCTTTAGTTTACGATACACCATCGCATGTGGTGGACGTGCGTGTTCCCGCGATCCCGTGCGCCGCTTTGCGTCCGCGAACCGTCGCGGCGCCGGCAGGCATCGATACCATGTACTCAAATCGCAAGTATTGTGTAATGACGCGTAGTTAAGTTCATGGAGGTCCTGTTCCTTTGCTACTGCGGTCAGCCGAACTCGTGACCTCGACCTTGTGATGACTTTTATCTTTGGGAGCAAAATTAAACGACTCCCGATGTGGCAGAGGCTCAAACTATCGTGGACTTGAAACTTTGAATTGAATCAAAAGTGAAAGTGTCAATAAATTAAAAAAAAAAACAAAGTGCAAAACCACTTAACGTCAGGTTAATGGTGGACGTTATTAAAAATTATTGACATACTCTTAAAGTTGTGCTAATCAAAATCAAAATCAAAAATATTTTATTTCACATAGGCCTACATGGGCACTTATAAAACGTCTGAAGCTAGTGCACCTACTCTACTAGTGCACCTGCTAGTGCTAGTGTGTAATAGGTTTGTAATTCGATTTAGGTAAGTTGATTTTATGTAAATTGTTTTAACATTAGTTGATTCATGTTGGTCATTGACCTACCTACATTTGTTGACATTCTTAATTTCAAGAGGTTGTGTTTGGGCGTGGGTGTTTGTGTTCGTGTGTACGCAGCGCGCAGCGCATAATGTGTCTATAAGCATTGTCATTGTCTCTGACGCCTTATCTCAATTTTTTTGTTGTATGAAGTGATACTAGAAGAAAAAACCGGCCAAGTGCGAGTCGGACTCGCCCATGGAGGGTTCCGCAGCAGCAAGTAACGTAATATAAAAGTTCTTGTAGTTCGTTGTAACTTTGATCGATGTTTTAATAATAGTGTATTTTTTTTAGATTGATGACGTATTAAAAAAAAACTACTTATTAGATCTCGTTCAAACCAATTTTCGTTGGTAGTTTACATGGTAATGTACATCATATATTTTTTTTAGTTTTATCATTCTCTTATTTTAGAAGTTAGAGGGGGGGGGGACACATTTTACCACTTTGGAAGTGTCTCTCGCGTAAACTATTCAATTTAGAAAAAAATGATGTTACAAACCTAAATATCATTTTTGAAGACCTATCCATAGATACCCCACACGTATGGGTTTGATGAAAAAAAATTTTTTGAGTTTCAGTTCTAAGTATGGGGACCCCCAAAATTTATTGCTTTTTTTCTATTTTTGTATGAAAATCTTAAAGCGGTTCATAGAATACATATACTTACTAAGTTTCAACAGTATAGCTCTTATAGTTTCGGAAAAAAGTGGCTGTGACATACGGACGGACAGACAGACAGACAGACAGACAGACAGACAGACAGACAGACAGACAGACAGACATGACGAATCTATAAGGGTTCCGTTTTTTGCCATTTGGCTACGGAACCCTAAAAATACAAATTTCATTACTTTTCTCAAAAATTATAATGTTTCAATTTGGAAGGTGATAAAATTACTTGCTGTATAACCAAAATATAAAGTGAGTACCTTTGTCGACAGATTTGGACCTAGATCGCGATTTGGAACGCGACCTTGACTTTGACTTGGAACGCGACCGCGAGCGTGACTTTGACTTGGATCGCGAGCGCGAGCGTGACTTTGACTTGGAGCGGCGCGACGCCGAGCGAGAGCGCGAGCGGCTGGCGCGCTTCTCTACAACAACAGAAGGTTATGCTATAACCAGGGTCATGACAACAATAATTATTTTGAGTCCTTGCTGTCCCGCTGCCGAGCTATGCATTCCTTCCATCCTTCCACTTTCCCTGCTCCTCACACCTAAAAAGGCACTTACAGTTTGCAAAACCTATCCTATTTTGAGAAAAAAAAATGTATGAAGATAGGTTTGCAAATATCTCGCAGTGAAATTATTGGAACATCTATTTAGGTTCTTCGTTATTTTTTGTGTAATTCAGTGCGGTATATTTTTAGAAATATTGAAAACTGTAAGATGTGTTTCTTTAGGACAATCCTCTTAATTAAGTACGTCTCAAATCCTATTATAATTTAAATTTTTGACATGAGGACAGATGCGCTGACCCTCAATCAGCTTAATCTTTAAACAAGCTTAAGTTGAGTTTGAGGGTCAGCGCACACCAAGAGCAGAGCATTTTTTGAGACTACGGAAAAATTAATCTTATAACTATACATTGCAAAATGAACTACACAACACGCATCTTGCAAGCTCGAGCATCATGTTTTGACGTGTATTTCATTTTGCAATGTATGCTCTCATAAGATTTATTTTTCCGTAGTCTTAGAAAATACTCGCAGTGCGCTGACACTGAGACATACTCACTTCAAATGCTTAAATAAGAAATCGGGGGTATGACAAAGATTTAATTTAAATTAAATAGAATCCTTAAAAGACAATTTATATTATAATATACCTTGTGACTCGGAGAGCGCTGGTTCGCCGGCGGTGTCGGCGTCGACGTCCATCTTGCCGGGCGAACCCGACTTACTGCGCGACCTCGACTTCCGCGGCGACGGCGAGACACTCTTAGAACGCCTGACTGAACCACTGCGCGAGCGGGACTTGGCTGGAGAGCCGCTCTTAGATCTGGAACGGCTTTTGGAACGTGATCCGCCGCGGGTTGAGTTGGGGCGCGAACCGCTGCCAGAATGTGAGCGAGCTCGGGAGCCGGAACGAGCTCGGGAGCCGGAACGAGCTCGGGAGCCGGAACGAGCTCGGGAGCCGGAACGAGCTCGGGAGCCGGAGCGAGATCGAGCACCAGACCCGGAGCGAGAGCGGGAGCGAGACTTAGCTGGCGACGAGCTACGGGAGCGCGCTGACTTACGTGACCCGCTGCGAGACCGCGAACTCGATTTAGACCGCGACCGCGATTTGGAACGAGATCGCGACTTCGACCTCGACTGTGACTTGGATCGTGACCGAGATTTAGACCGCGATTGAGACTTGGACCGCGAACGCGACTTGGATCGCGAACGTGACTTAGACCGCGAACGCGACTTTGAATGCGACCTTGACTTGGATCTTGAGTGTGATCGCGATTTTGAACGCGATGCAGATCTGGAGTTGCGTCTTGAATGTGTGGAGCCGTCTTGTGACATCTTGGATACAGAGCCCGCCTGCACAAAAACACGTACAATTACAATGTTAAACTTAGCTCACAATACAGCCGATCGCACGTCGGTGGCAATTTGTGGCCGCATGTAATTTGCATCCTGTATACCTTACCTTTTAGTTAGTTTAAGCTATAAATTCTTCAAACTATAATACAATAAATCAATACGTAAAACTACAACTTACATGCGGCATAATGTACTCATAATGACAAAAGAAAAATTACGATATGAATCGTAATGTCTACTTTGATAGCTCTAATCTATCTAAGATCTAATATCTGCGATCTAAGGCCTTAGCTACACTTGACGGAAATCCCGTCGCGGATGACCGGGGACGGAACGAGAATACATGTTATTGCAATAAATTACAAATAGCGGGCACACTGACACTACGCGGAAGATCGGTTGCTCCGTAGTGTGCCCAAAATATGTCTTTGTAAAAAAGTTTTTCACATTTATTCACACACATTTATATAGGCCCATTTCTGTACAATAGATTAAATAGAAAATTAGGTTTGTATAAATTAAATTATTATAGCTGTAAAGAGATTACTATGCAATACTTACTCAGCATCTCTTACGGAGATACAGAAGATCTCCTTAAAGTTTGTCAATAAAATATGTTTTGCTCTTAGTTAAATTAAATGTATGTTATTTAGTATAGTGAATTTAATGATTGTTAATTTATTATTTAAGGTTCTTTGTACTTTTTAGCCTGAAATACAGGTCCACCCTAGTTCAGGCAACAAATACAATGTATGCGTTAAAATTGTTTTTGTATTTTAATTTAAATGTGCCACTTTTATTAAATAAACAATATTCTATTCAATTCTATTCTATATTCTATAAGCACGGTGACTTTTTGTCAAAAGTCACGGTGACTTTAAAGTGTTTGTCATTGTCACGTCACGTATTTCCAAAGTGGAGTGCGCTCACGAAGACAGTGACAATTTATTCCTATACTTTTTTTTTCCAATATATATCGTGCAATCAGTCCTTCCAACTATGAGCAGATGCGTTAAACGAATAATTCCGGTGGAGTGATATTTCTCATTAGAAGTATCCTCCATACTAATATAATGGCTCATATATTGCCGAGTTCTAATATTCTGTGTCTCTTTAATCTGTGCACACAGTCTGGTAATGTAAGCTGGACAGGTTTGGATGTTTCTCCAGTCTGGTTTTGTATTTCCCCGAACATGCTCTTATTTCTTCCTTTACTGTTGGCATGTTGGTATACTCGTGAACTTCCGAGTTTCGTATAAACCAGGGTGCATTACTGATTTGTTTCAGGATGTAGTTCTGGGTTCTTTGGATTTTGTTTTTGTTAGAGTCACAGGTTGCTCCCCACAACTGGATTCCATAGGTCCAAACTGGTTTTATAGCCCACTTGTATAATAGGAGTTTGTTATCCAGGGACAGTTTGGAGTTCCTTCCCAATAGCCAGTACAGCCCTTTGTATTTGAAGTTTATCTCATTACGTTTTGACTCAATGTGTTTTTGCCGTGTCAATCGGCGGTCCAAATGCATTCCCAGATACTTGACTGAATCGCTGTGGGGCAGTTGTCTTCCACCCAGGTACACTGGGGGACAGGTTTCTCTTCTCAAAGTAAATGTGACCTGAACAGGCTTGTTGACATTTGCTTTGATTCTCCACTTGACAAACCATTGGTTTATATCATTGAAGCACCTTTGAAGTGCTGCCGAAGCTTCTACTGCGTGTGTACTGGACGCTAAAATTGCCGTGTCATCAGCATAGGTTGCAATAGTGACTCCAGGAGTTTGTGGTAGATCTGCAGTAAATATCGTGTACAGTACTGGACCCAGTACTGAGCCTAGTGGGACTCCAGCCAGAATGTCGTAGAAGCCTGATGTGCTATCAACCTCTTTCACTTGGAATATTCTGTTGGTGAGATAGGATTCCAGTATTCGATAAAAAGTGTGGGGTAGAAGTAATTTGATTTTACATAAAAGCCCTTTGTGCCAGACACGATCGAAAGCATGTTGCACGTCTAGGAACGCCGAGGAACAATATTGTTTACGTTCTAGGCCGTCACTAATGACTCTACACACTCTATCAACTTGCTCAGTGGTGGCATGCTCTGGTCTAAAGCCAAATTGGTGGTCTGGAGTAACAGAGTTTTGCCTGCATGTGAGAGTCGTCGTAACAGTACCTTTTCGAGGATCTTAGAAATAATCGGAAACAGGCTCAGTGGTCTGTATGATGATACTTCATGTGGTGGTTTCCCAGCTTTGTGGACCATGATTACCTGCGACACCTTCCAGAGGGCGGGGAAGTAACCTAATCGGATGATGTAGTCAAATACAGTTGTGAGATAAACTATCGCCTTGCGAGGTAGTTCCGATAAGACTTTTTTATCGATTAGGTCAAATCCTGTTTTTGTTATCCAGTTGTTTTATTATTCTACTAATCTCTCCTGGCGTTGCTACTTTTAGAGGGACGTCGAGTTGAAGTCTTGCTGGAGGATTTCATATATGTCATCTTCATTAGACCCGAGGGAGGATTCGTTAGGTACAAATACTTTGGATAGGTGCTCGGCAAAAGCATTTGCCTTTTCTTGCCTCGATCTGGCCCATTTATTACCGTCCAGATGGAGGGGTGGCTTCGGATTTGTTGGTTGATCCATGTTTTTACATGCCTTCCAGAGTGAGTAATTGGTGTTAGCAGTAGCTGTTAGAGACAGTAGGTTTGCCTCAACTGTGGCATTTTCGGATTCCTGCATGGCCTGTTTTAGTGATTTTGTATAAGCGTTCAATGCTTTTTTGTCTTCAGCATGTCGACTGGTGTGCCAAACTCTGCGTAGTCTTCGCTTCTCCAGTATAATTTGTCTAATTTCTTGTGAAACAAAGTGGTGTCTTGTATTCTTTTGTGTGACTTCTTTAGAGCTCGTCCAGCAAGCTTGTTGCACCGTACGCGTAAATTCTAGGACGGCATTATCAATTTCGTCCTCAGTTTTTAGAGAAACTCGTAAATTGAGGGAGTCTTCAACCAAGGTACGAAACAGTTCCCAGTTTGTATGGCAATTATATAGTCTAGGTTTTTTTTTAGTTGACTCAAGACATAGGTGCTAACAGTTAAAATGACTGGAATATGATTCGAGGAGCCATCAAGACAACCGTCCACCTGGTAGATAAGTCGAGAAAGACCCTTCATAATAAAGAAATCCAGCACATCAGGCAGTTTATTTGGGTCAGTCGGCCAATGGGTAGGTTCCGAGGTAGCTATTGTCGTTAGGTGGTTCCTATCAACGCATTTTTTGAGTTCTCTCCCTCTTGTTGTAGATAATCTGGAACCCCAGTGTGGATGCGTTGCGATGTTTGCGTTCCAATCTCCCCCAGCTATAAAACGCGTACCGAGACTTTCAGCCTAGGTTGTGAACTGTTGTTCTGTTATTTTGTGCTTTGGAGGGCAATAAACGGAACAGACGTTGAACTGCCCGTTCCTGTCTTGAATCTTTACTGAGGTAGCTTGGATGTGTTCAGTTTTGTACGAGGGGAGCTTGTAATGTTCAATGGTAGACTTTATAACAATTGCAGTGCCGCCATGAGCAGTTCCATCCGGGTAGTTTGTTGTGTATACATTATAGTTCTTTATGTACATATATTTTGCTATTTTTTGTGAAATGGGTCTCAGATATAAGGAAAATATCGAGGTCGTGCATTTTCAGCAAGACCTCTACTTCACTTTTGTTGGGTGATAGACCATTTGTGTTCCATGTGGCTATTTTAGTTTTATTTAGCATGAGGATATTTTGTTCACAAGAGTTGTCAAGAGCCCCAGCATGTTGCTCATTTGTTGTAAGATGATATTCCTATACTTGTGTAAGCTATAAGATCTTGCATTATGCAGGATTCTGGGTCATCTGGAATTAATTATGCATTTTGATTTCCACGAGAAAGTCGTTATGTATGTTTTTTGCCACATAAACTGAAGTATCTATTTTTCTCGTTAACTTACAAGTTTGATTTTTTCACGACAGACGGACGGAAGGACCTTTTTTCTGTGGAGCGGACGGACAACAAAGTGATCCTATAAGGGTACCGTTTTATCCTTTTGAGGTACGGAACTAGGGTTTAGGTCCCGCGACGTCTCGTGTCTCGAAGTCCCGGGACTTTACGTAATTTTTGTTGTCTCGAGTCCCGGGACTTTCATGTCGAGACTCGAGACGACAAGATTGTCGAAATTGTAAGTTCATTTTATAACTTTTTTTTTATTATGATGATGGGAAGCGATAATGTGGCTGACGATGGAGCACGCTTGCCTAGAAGTAACTTGACCTAAAGACCCCTGGCCCTAGGTTATAGCTGTCAGGAAACACTCCGGTAGGGAAGTCCACTCCTTAGCTGTATGCATAATGAACATGTTCCCAAAACGTTTTGTACATACATACCTACGTACGTATGGGTGGGATGTCACCGATAGTGCAACGCCGTACGTATCATCCGATGATGGATCGAATTTGGGGGTCTTTCGACTTCTCAATCGACTCTAGTGCACCAAGCTGGTATTTGGCAGATGTGGGTCTGCCAAAGATGAAAGCAGTACTCACTCCATACACGATCGAACTTGCTCTTCATAAAGATTGAGAAGTATAGTATTGTATACCTTTGCTAAGATCTCCAATTTTTTGGCCGCCAGTTGAGTTTTTGCGTCGATGTAAGAGCCGAAATTGAGGGTAGGTAAATGATAGCATTACCCCATAAAACTCCAATCCTAAGTCCCGGGAATACCCGGGACTTTGAATATGTTGGGATATTCCAAAACCCTATAGGTTTCCAAACATCTGAACCCTACAATTTTGTCGCCAGTGCGCGGACCTCTATAGCGACCATTACACAGTCATGCAAGCGTCAATCAATTCCAGCTACGTCAATCATCATTAGACGGTAAGTTTTTCGTCAATCAAAACTTTGATTGTGGGAAACCTGACAGCAAAACCTACCGTGTAATTTTCGCCTTTGAAAAGCTAACAAGGGTGGTGACAGTTTGACAGACAATACTCACCGAGGAGCTGCGGCTGCGACTGCGCGAGCCGGAGCGGGCGCGCCCGCCTCCTGCACAGATAAGTTCCACTGTTGTTCAAAACTAAATCATTTATTTTAACTGAACCACTTTACAAGCACTTTTAATTGACCGCCCTTCTTGGCAGTCAGGTACAACGACTAAGCTATTTGGAAGTTCGAGAGCATGGATCGCTCTTTCAACACTTATGATGCTGAGAACCCAGCTTATCACATGTGTCATATAATATAAAAAAAAACTTAAGACTGCTACGTATAATTAGATTTCAACTGTCTAGTTGCTGGGCGTGAACATGTGTCTACACTAGCCACGTATGTATAACGACAACTCGGAGGCCAGTTGTGGGACACAAACTAATTATTGTATGTTCTTGGCACCAAAAGAATTAAATTGTTTAAAACTTACAAATCATTGCTTAATTCATTAAACCCCAAGCGAACGCCGGCGTTCGCGCACCTATTGTCTTTCAATTGTGTCTGATTTCCACAATTGAAAGGTTAAATCCATTTTGAAAATAGTAATTATGGTAGTTCATACTAAACAGGTTAAACTTATACAATGTGAAAATAACATGGAACACACATGGAAAACAGTCTTGCAAACTTCAGCAGCTCCAATAACACAGGCCTGCAAGCTCATCATGTCCTCTCTAGAGTCAAGTTTTTAAATATGCTGATTATGAAATTGTATTTTTTTCTATCACCTGTTTTCTTATAAAAGCTACAAATAGAAAATCGTACCTATATTTAAAAAAAATGCCTTTACTCTAACTTTAAAACTATCTAGAACACACAAATAGAAGAATTATATACATATATGGGTGATTCCAAAAGTGAATCAGAACTTTTCGCTTAACTAATTAAATCGATTGTATTAACAACTAGCTGTACCCGCGCGGCTTCGCTCCCGCTCTTCCCTACTTCAGCCTACTATACCCTACTCTACCCTACTCTACCCTACCCTACTCTACTTTACTCTACCCTACTCTACCCTACTCTACCCTACTCTACTCTACCCTACTCTACCCTCCTCTACCTTACTCTACCCTACTCTACCCTACTCTACCCTACTCTACCCTACCCTACTCTACTCTACCCTACTCTACCCTCCTCTACCTTACTCTACCCTACACTACCCTACACTACCCTACTCTACCCTACACTACCCTAATTTTCATTTTTTTTTCCATAAGAACCTTCTCCTCATAATAACGAACACAACAAAAAAAAAATTAGCGAAATCGGTCCAGGCGTTGTTGAGTTATGCGCTTACCAACACATTTTGCGATTCATTTTTATATTATAGAAGATAATGTTGATAGAAATGAATAAGGATGTTTCTTAAATTAGACTGTATCTTGTTATACTATTTACTTTCATCAGATTTTGATGTTTCATTTAAAACCGGTGGTGTAATCTGTATGATCGACAAAAATTGTAAAGATAGTTTATAATACAATGTATGATAAGAAGACCGTTTTCCAACATCAGATGTTTTGCTTTAACATTCTTAAGATTATGAGATAATCTAACGTTAATTTAACGAGCTAGCTGTCGAAACAACAAGTTCTATACTGGACAACATGATCCTAGGTAGCCACCTCCATCACTAATTTTTTTCTGTCTTAATAATAATTACTTATACGATATTGAGGTTAGAAACACAAATCCAACGTACCTGTGTCTACGTCCATTGTCAATTCTAAATGGGGAATTCGAACACAAAAATGTGCTCTATAACACTAATTCAGCAGCATATATAACACAAAATCAAATGCCAGTAGTTTTAAAACACCAAAAAACAGGAAAATCGTGTAGTTTTAGAACAACGATTTTATATTTTTGACAACCCAAAATGTACTGTGTTTTTGACACTAACTTTTTTCCCCGCGTTCCGAATTACGATTACAGCGCTATGAGCGCTCACAGCGTCAACAGCCGGTCCGATTTAGTTTTCGTGCTCACAACGATGATATCGATATTTCAATTCGGAACGACCTGTGGTCGCGCTTACAGTGATTTGAGGTAATTCTGAAAGCGGCAAATTCAAATTTATATTTTTGCCTTGACAGTTCAATAATAATTATAATATCCTGGGTGTATTTGGTTAGTTTACCTTTTATAGTTCTTTTCTATTTTAATCCTAGAATTTCCTACAAGATATACAAGTTCCTTGATTTTCATGTATTACCAAGGTATTGTCTGTGCGGTAAGAGAACCGTCGTGGCGTAAAGTGAAAACAACATTAAAGATTTTAAGTAGCAACCCAACCCAGCCATCCGTCAAATGCCAAACGTCATATCATGTTGACAGAGGGTTTGCTTATTATGTTATTTTATTGTGATTTTTAATTGAAATCTTCAGAAATGCGATAAAAAATTTCACTGAGCTGCAAGGGAAATAATATTTAATATATTACAGTTTTGCCAAAGATAACAAATGGCAAATCACACCATTATTGATCAAAACAAATTCACGAACTTGGGAAACATTGGTATGCTGTGTTTTTGGTACGTAACACTTTTATTTTAATGTTTTTAGACTTCCTAGGTGAACTCCTGTCCCTGTTATCTCCAAATATATATAAATTAAACTAAAATTCATTTAAACATGACGATATTTGTTTATTTTGTTTTGATCAATATTTTCGATGGCTAGTATAAAGAGTATTGATACTTTAAATTTATAATGCATTTCGACTAACTTAGAATATTTCTTTTCAGGCTTGAGTAAGAATACAGTAACTAAAATAAAAAAGGGCAAGTGCGAGTCGGACTCGCGCACTGAAGATTCTGTACAAATTTACCTATGAAATCAATTCCCGAATTGAGTTACGAAGATTTTTCCGAATTGCAAACAATTTTATTTTTTTGTGGCGGATCTACAAGTTTACAATTTTCAGATTTTTCCCTGTACTTGTTCTATGAGACCTTGATTTATGCCAAATTTCAGGATTCTAGGTCAACGAGATTCACCCTATGAACTTTGATTCCCTTGAGTATCGAAATATATGTTTTTTGCGACATAAACGGCCGTATCTTTTTTTTTTCGTTAACTCAGAAGTTTGATTTTTTCACAACTTCAAAAGACAGCAGACTTGAGTGTATGGTTTTAACTCGATACCTCCAAGCGTTCTCGAGTTAAAGGGTCTTAACAGATAAACAGACGAACAACCAAGTGATCCCAACGATCTTATATGCGAGATGGAGGGACCATCTACAGGCTAAATAGATTTTTTACGAAGCAACATTACAAATTCTGAAGTGTACTTTATTTTCATAGTCTTTAAGTTCATACTTTTCATTGATTAGCAAAAGGGAAAAATGAACTGAGGACAGACAACGAGAAAGTGGTAGTGTGTTCCATTTTTACCTTTATATTTAACTAGGGTAAACATAAACTTGCTGCTAGTTACAATATTCCAGTCAGTGTTAATAGACCGATCCCAGTCAAAGTGATAGAACCATTTTTGTTGGAACTGGGTAAGAGGTCGTTGGTGGAACCTACCTCGATAGGTTCCTTTACCGGTTCGTGTTTACCTACATTAAAATGTTCATCATCATTACAATCGAAAGACGTTTACTGTTCGACATAGGCCTCCCCCAGGTGTCGCCACAATTAACGGCATTACGCAAAAACTTATAAGTGGATGAATTTAATGATAAACGTTGCAATAATATAGCTTATAACCTATATTTTTGATAAGTTTCATCACGTGAGCAAGTTCAATAAATAGGCTACTAATATTATAAATGCGAAAGTTTGTGAAGATGGATGGAGGTACTCGTATATATGGATGTGTCGCGCAAAAACTACTAGACAGATGAACTTAATCATAAACATTGCAATAATATAGCCTAGCACATAAGCTATAACTTTGCAGTTCCATTAGGTGAGCAAATTCAGCCAATAGGATAATTTTTATTATAGTGTGAAGCCGCTGGAAGAAGCTAGTCTAACATAGTTTCAAAATATCAAGATTTGACAGTCGCACTATAATGACGTCACAATGTTGCTTACATAACAAAAACGATATTTATCTACAGCAGCGCCCTCAAATCCCACGATGGTTTACTTTCCGCACAGACTCTAATATGTGTACGTTTATGAAAAAAAAAACCTGTATTTTTTGTTTATGTGGTGTACAATAAAGAATATTATAATATTAATAACAATCACAATCATAATATGGTTGACTCAAAAAGGTTGCTACATCCTGAATGAAGTAGACGAAAGAATTTATATACGAGAACCTTTCTGATAGAGTCTGTGCGGAAAGTAAACCATCGTGGGATTTGAGGGCGCTGCTGTAGATAAATATCGTTTTTGTTATGTAAGCAACATTGTGACGTCATTATAGTGCGACTGTTAAATCTTGATATTTTGAAACTATGTTAGACTAGCTTCTTCCAGCGGCTTCACCCTATAATTAAAATTATCCTATTGGCTGAATTTGCTCACCTAATGAAACTGCAAAGTTATAGCTTATGTGTATATTATTGCAATGTTTATGATTAAGTTCATCTGTCTAGTAGTTTTTGCGAGACACATCCATACATACGACTACCTCCATCCATCTTCACAAACTTTCGCATTTATAATATTTATTAGTAGCCTATTTATTGAACTTGCTCACGTGATGAAACTAGTGATGCAAGAGACTCGGTCGTTTAAGTCTTTTAAAACTAGACTAGACTTATTTTTGACGACTTAAACGACTCACGACTAAATTAGTCTTTTAACCCTCAAGTCTTGGAGTCTTAAGGCTTAAACTAAAGACTAATTTGAGTCGCAGTCCTTTAACCTCATAACAAAAAAGCTAAGTCGTAACGTAAAAAGGTTAATACAACTAAAAGCCTTAAAGGACTTAAAGGACTCACGCCTTAAACGACTCGGGAGTCGGGAGTCTTGTAATGAAACTAGAGAAACGTAACTATATAGAAGCTTCCTATTTTCGCGATCTTCAAGAAAATATTTGTGTTTGTAATATAGTGGTTACAGAATACTAATAAATTCTATGCACAGTATTATTTATAATGAGTAATTTATGACAAAACGCAAACTCACTTATTTCACTGTTTTTACTGCTTAGTTTAATATTGTGTTGTTAAAAAACTCGACTACGAAAAAAAAGAACAACGAAAGATTTTCAGGATGTTGAAGAAAACAAAATCGAATCGACATCGAATTTTTTGACTGCTTCGGGCGCCACATTGAATTTTGATTAGTATAAGTGAAACCCTTTGAAATGATATCAAACACGGTGTATTTATTTGTCCGCTAGAGGGTGCCACAATTAATGAAAAAAGAAAATGTAATTTGTTATTGTAAACTTCCGACGATGCGGACGTTTATTCGAGGCGATTTATCGGTCGCCAGTGATTCCTCGTAATGAGTTAGAAGTTACCTGTGGGCTGGCACAAAATAGATAGGTACAGAAGTCAATCTACATACAAAGCACGCTCGAGCAACGCACACATAGACACCGCACACGGACACGATATCTCGGAGCGCCCCGTGTGCTCGTCGAAAAGTTCCGGCTCAAACGCTCATTAGTGTGCGTCCACCGAACGTAGGTATAAAAAGTGAAGTACATATTATATGAGATTGTTTTCTGTACTTATCTATTTTGTGCCTGTACTATTTGCAGCACGAATAGTCACCCGATGCTGTGATATTATAATGCCCGTGCAAAATCGAGAGCACCTTCATACGAGTATTATACCCGTAATTATACTCATGAATACAAACAACTTTCCCAAATAAACTTTTTTTCATACTCATTAGTTTTGTCACAATAACAAAGCAGCTGTTCGCGTAAATTCGCGCGCGCGCGCCTGCGACCTCTCGGCTGTTATCTGCGTAACGCCCTTGTGTCTGATGAATCGTCAGCTTGATCAGACTCGAGCTCCCTCAAGCCTCCCCAAGTGTCGCCATAATAATGATCGGTGCCCACTGTTGGACATAAGCCTCCCCCAAGTGTCGCAATTTAGGCCTATAATGACTGATGCCCACTGTTGGACATTAATCCTCCCCCAAATGTCGCCATTTAGGTGCTATAATGACTGATGCCCACTCTTGGACATAAGTCTCTCCTCGCTATAATGACCTATGCCCACTGTTGGACATACGCCTCCCCCAAGTGTCACCACTTAGGCCTATAATGACTGATGCCCACTGATGGACATAAGCCTCCCCTCGCTGTAATGACCTATGCCCACTGTTGGACATAGGCTCACGAGCTAGGCTACGAGCCCAAACTCGATTGGGTCGTGTTGTTTAATTACCAAGCTCCTATAGCCTCCTTCCGGTTCCATCATCAGATCAGCTCCATGTTATAATAATAATGCATTGTCATCTGATTCAGAATGATCAGCTCAATCGGTAGCCGGGAAGTGGGTCAAATTTAATTTTTAAGATTTGATTACAGACAAACATCGGGACAAGTGAAACTAAAAATAAAAGCTTGTAAAATACCTAACGGTTTCAATAAAAGTGTGATTATGTATGTACTTACTTCATTGTTTTAATTTAGGCATTATTTATTACCCACCCAATCAGATTTTAAACAGCTTGAGCTGTATTGAATATGAAGCACGACTCGGTAAAACATCATGAAGCGCGAGTGCTTTTATAAACGACTCGAGTCGTTTAAGCCTTATTATAAACGACTCGAGTCGTTTAAGCCTTATAAACGACTCGAGTCGTTTAAGCCTTTTAGTCCTTTAGTTAAAAGACTTCAGGGTTTCAAGTCTTATTAATAAAGACTGGAAACTGTAGTCTTCTTTCCAGACTAGAGTCGCTTAAAAAGGAAGTCGAGTCCTTTTTAAAGGCCTTAAGCGACTGAGTCTCTTGCATCACTAGATGAAACTTAGCAAAAATATAGGTTATAAGCTATATTATTGCAACGTTTATCATTAAATTCATCCGTTTATAAGTTTTTGTGTAATGAGTAACAAACCGTTAATTGTGGCGACACCTGGGGGAGGCCTATGTCCAGGGCCGTCTTTCACCTATTAGAGGCCCTGGGCACATTAGGATAATGGGGCCCCTATGACCATAGTAATAAAGCACTCTTTTGTTAGAATAAACAAACAACGTAGATGTGCAAAGTTGTAGCTTTATTTTTATTTCTTTACAGTTACATTAGATAATTATTATAATGAACAGATAATATAATGTAATTCACACTAAATAACCAGTATCCACGATGAGTCCTTATATAAGTATCTATGCTGATTGAAGCGGTACCTTTCTAGATTTGAGTTGAGCAAAATCGTTAATCAAATCTTCAAAATCTATGTCTTTGAGCAATTCACATTCTATCGACATTAGCGACAAACTGTTTAATCTCTCTTGAAGCATAGTACTTCTTAATTCATTTTTTATTCGTTTTAATTTGGAGAAAGAGCGTTCCCCACTGCAGTTAGTTACCATCATGCTTAAAAAGATTCTCAGTGCGATTTCTACATTAGGAAAGGTGTCTTCAATTTTGTTCTCTTTCAAAAGATGATATATTTCCAGTATACTATTAGTTCCTTCATTTTCACTTTGATCAATTTTCAAGTATTCTTTTAAATGCAGACATTCCATTTCTAGCTCTTTCTCGTTAACGTCTTCATAATAGATTTCAGCAAATTCTTTGCAACTTCGTCTCAACTCTTCGCAATTCAGAGTTTTCAAGCGAAAAAATAAATCAAAACATTGACTAATGTTCTTATACGAACTTAATCGCTGTTTTAGATGAACGCCCAAGGTATCAATCATGGGAATGAAGGTTTCGACTTTGAATCTTTCTTTTCCATTCAGTTGGACTGATGGCGCAGAGCCATCAAAAAAAGTCAGGCGTGAGCTTCTACGTCTGGTTCTTTGAGATAGGTCTTTATAGTCAGATTCCGGGTTTTTCTCTTTGGCGGACGATTCGAAGTAATCAAATTTATCCCTGAGACTAATAATATAATCATCGAGTGCAGTAAACAAATTAGTAGCAACGTCCAGTGTCATTGTTTCTTTCTGAAGATAATTGCTTGTTTTATGTATTCTTTCTAATATGGAGTTCCAAATTTCTGTAAGTAAAATAAATTCTAATTTTTCCATTTTTCTGGACAGACTAAATGCTTCTTCTCTAGTTTCTTGTGCCTGTTCTGTATCTGTTGCGATGGATATCAAAGCTTCTATAATTTGTTTATGACCTTCATGCAAGGCGCTCACTGCATCAGCCCGGGCTGACCATCTTGTTTGTGAAAGGTTTTTAACAACTTTTTTTAAACCTAAGTGTTTTGTCAATATATTCCAACGGTAGGTAGAGCCCGAAAAAAAGTTATACACTTTCTGAATAATTTCAAAGAACTGTGTCACCTCTGATACACACCCAGCGGCATGAACACCTACCAAGTTTAGTGAATGTCCCGCACATGGTACAAAGGCGGCAAATTCGCATTTCTCCTTGATTCTTGCTTGTAAACCAGAATATTTTCCCGACATATTTGAAGCATTGTCGTAGCTTTGTCCCCTACAATCTTTAATGGAAATATCATGACTCTCTAAAAAAATCAAAACTGTTTCAGCTAAATATTCAGATTTATGCTCTTTAATAGGTATAAATTTCAGAAACCTTTCAACAGGATCACGGCCTTTTACGTATCTAATTATAAAAGTTAGCTGGTCAACATGTGACAAATCGGGTGTACTGTCGACACTAATGGAAAAATATTTTGCTAATTGAACTTCATTTATAATTTTTTTTAGGACCTGTTTTCCCATTACATCAATAAACTCATTACAAATATTCGCAGATAAATATGAAGTGTTGCCTTTTCCGGGATTCCCCATTTTTTTTAAATGGTCTGCAAGAAATGGATCAAATTCACTCAGTAACTCCACACATCCCAAATAATTTCCATTGTTGGGAGATCCTAGGATCTCATTGTCACCACGAAACGGAAGCCCTCTCGAAGCCAAAAATTTTACAACAGATACAATTCTTCTAAGAACATTTCTCCAGTAATCCACTTCTTTTTGATAATGAAATAATAAATCTGTATCTACTCTACCAACAGCTTTACTTCGTGCCAGATATGTCATCATACATTGTCTATGTGTGAACAGGCTTTAGGATGAATTCCCTTATCCCATTCCGTCCCAAAAACCTCATATCCAAACCGCACAGCACCGCCTCTGACGGTGTAAGGAAAAAACTACGATTCGAATCCAACGAGCCGGCCGGCTAACATATTCTACGCGCGCGCGATTAACAACCTCTGAAAATACCGTGAAATATCGTCTGAAAGTGCGTCCAAGATGATCCTGGATCCCAGCACCCAGTGAGTACCTGACTTCCAATTTTGTACCATCCTTGTAGCCTGTTTTTTAGAAATTTTTATATCGCGTCACCCAACGTTGACGCTACACTTATTCATACCTATTCATATTTTTGGTCCTTCGAGCCGGATACCTGTAGATTACAGTTTTTTCAGGCATTCTCAGGTTCAATTTCGAATGAAAACTCTGAGATTTGCTATATTTTTGCATTTTAAAAGTATTATCCTACAAAATTGTGTTGGTCATATTCGCCGTGTAACCCATGCGGATTCAGAGGTCATCTTAATTTAGTCGGATTATAGTCACAAAATTCATGTAATTTACGTAATTTGTTGTGGAAATATTATTATCTATTACTATTCACGGTATTTATACACTTACAAACATTATTACATAACTATTTCACCTAAAGGTATCGATTTACACACTTAATAAATCTCAACTTAAGTTCGTTCGTATTTCGTACCTACCTACCTACTTATTATTCGAACAAAGCAAAATGGAAGAAAGCAAATTAAAACTTCTTCAATCTCAACGCGAATATGTATATCGTGATATTCAAATCCTTTACGACTTATCAAAAACTATGATTCAAGATCGTTCAAAGGTATCGGCGTTCAAGGCGAGATATACTCGAATACATTCAATTCGCGAAGAATTCGTTTCGTTATGTAGTAACATACAAAGTTTGGAGTTATCCATAAAACCTGACGCTCGAGTGTGTCAAAAGTCCTTGAGTTCGTTTGACGATTTGTACTACGCCGTAATTAGTGCAGCGACTGATCTGCACATTACTGACAGGAGCGACAACGTCGACGGGCCGCCGCCTGCGACTTCCATGCAAACGGGACGTAACGCGCGGCTACCTAAGCTTGAGTTACCTAAATTCGACAGTAAAATTGAGAACTGGCAAGCATTTTATGATATTTATAAAACCTTAATTCACGACAACAATTCGATCTCACAAATAGAAAAATTTCACTATTTAGCGTCCTGTTTACAAGGCCCGGCCTCATCCATTGTCAAAGGGGTCCCTATGATCGCTGATAATTATGAAATTGTTTTTAATAGTTTGATCGAACGTTATCAAAACAAGCGAATTATAGCTTTGACATACTTAGATAAATTCATCAACCAGCCAGTTTTAAAATCGGGTAACTTCCAAGATTTACAAAGGTTAACAAACGAAATTTATGAGGCATACTATGCACTTCAAGCTTTAAAAATTGACGACTTAGGTGATTTTATCTTATTTTGTTTAACTTCGCGCGCACTGGACTCAGGCACGCGTGATCGTTTCGAATCGCAAAACATTTCTCAAATACCCACCTTTAATGAATTGTTAAAGTTTCTTCAAGATTATGTAAAAATCTTAGAAACTAGTCATTTATCTTCTAAATCTAATGTCAACAACAATTCTAACCCTCGTAACCTTGAGGGGAAAAAATCTTCGCCCGCGACTAGTAGGCAAAATAGCAGCGGATCCAAACGCTCATCTTATCTCACAAATTCCAATCCACCTGCAAATGTGACTTGTGCTCATTGCAGTGAAGCGCACTCGATTTATCGGTGCCCTACCTTTCAATCCTTAGATTCTCGTACTAGACTCGCGTTAGTACAAGGTAAAAATAACATGTGTACCAATTGTTTACGTACAAATCACGTCATAGACAAATGCCTGTCTAAAATGTCTTGTACGATGTGTGGATTACGTCACCACACCCTATTGCATATTGATCCTTCGCCATCCAGCGTCGGCGCAACCACTGGAGCGAGCGTCACGGCTCACGCTCAGGCCGCCGTTCCCAACCGCGAGCTAGTCCTACTAGGAACATGTCAGGTGCGCGCGTTCAACACCGCCGCCTGCACTCAATGTACTGTACGGGCACTCGTGGACAGTGGGGCGCAGGACTGCTTTATCACCTCTGCGTGCGCACGCACGCTCGGGTTAAAACTCCACCGGTGTAATCTTAGCATAGCCGGACTAGGACAAAACTCAGTCACACAAGTAAAAGGGGTGGTGGAATGCGCTATACGACCTGTACACGGTGATGCTCCACAATTTAATATCAAGCCAGTCGTATTAGACAACATCACTGCTCTAATACCTTGCGTTAAAGTACCGGCAGCTGTTCGTGAACGGTGCAATCATCTCGTGCTAGCTGATCGCGATTACGATGTTCCCGCCAAAATTGATTTATTAATAGGAGCGGAGTTATTCCACGAAATCTATGACGGTCAACGTATCAATCTGGGGCCCGGTTTACCTGCAGCTATGCATAGCGTTTTTGGGTGGATTCTCACAGGAACAGTAAACTTTAATTCTGCACCATTAAACACCGCGTGCTCTTTAGTGGCCACCACATTTAAATTAGATGAACAAATCAAAAAATCTTGGGAAGTGGAGGAACCACCGTGCGTTATCACCGTACCCGAGAATATCGGCGAACGCTTGTACACTGATCTTACCTATCGCGAACCTGACGGACGATCCGTCGTACCCATCCTCTTAAAGGATAACAAATGCTCTTTGGGTGAATCTTACAATAGTACTTTATCGCGGTTGACTCATCTTGAAAAGAAACTTAGCAGTCAAACTAAACTTAAATCCGATTATATTAACTTTATGCGCGAGTACGAGAATTTACATCACGTATATCCTGTACCTAACCCTGCGGTACCTACTCTCAATCCTTATCTTATCCCTCACAGTTGCGTCGTTCGCTCCAAGAGCACGACCACTAAACTGAGAGTAGTGTTTAAATCACCTTTAAAAATCTTAGGAGTCCAATATGACCCTGTGAGTGACAGTTTTGGTTACTCACAGTCCCCTATCGAGGACAGTAAATGCACCAAGCGTTCCATCTTATCTAGCGTCGCAAGTATTTCCGATCCTCTAGGGTGGCTTACACCTTGTATCCTAAAAGCCAAATTGCTCCTTCAAGATTTGTGGCGTCTTAATCTTTCATGGGACGAACCTGTGCCGAGAGACATCACTCAAATATGGCTTAACGGAAACTTCATAGCCGATCTCCATAACTTAAAACTAATAAAAATCCCTCGTTGGATTACACCATCTCAATCTAAGGAATTCCAGCTTGTCGGATTTTGTGATGGATCCACCAAAGCATATGGATGTTGCGTTTATCTTCGTGTCGTTACCTCTTATGACGTACACGTTTCTCTTTTAGTTGCTAAGTCCAAGGTAGCACCTCTAAAAGTGTTGACTGTCAACCTTTTAGAGCTTTGCAGTGCTGTATTACTATCTAAAGTAATAAATCGCATTCAATCCTTGCTTAGTTCAAAACTCATTTTGAATAAATCTATCTTATTCACAGACAGCTCGACTGTATTGTCATGGTTAAACGCTGAGCCACTTAAGCTTAAGACTTTCGTTGCGCACCGAGTGGTCCTAATTAACGACAGTCCTGTGCCAACTGAATGGCGACATGTGTCTACCCATGACAATCCAGCCGACATCTGTAGCCGTGGTTTATCGTGCTTATCTTTGTCTGATTCTCGAATCTGGTGGTCTGGTCCTCAGTGGCTGTCTACTGAACACTTCAACTGGCCTGTTTCAGCAGTAGAAGTATCCGATAACGTGCCAGAACTCAAGCCTGCATCACGCGCGTGTCATGCTAGTGTGACACGTGAAGCTGACGTGCTGGAGTCTATCATGGAACGCCACTCCTCTCTTTCCCAAGTTGAAAGAGTGGTTGCTTGGATATACCGTTTCATTAATAACGCAAAGGCTAAACGTTCAGAGCGTAACTTCTTACCTTACCTGACAGCCACTGAATTAAGCCAATCTTTAGATCAGATAACAAAGTATGTTCAACATCAAAGTTTCAGTGATGTCATATCTTTGATAGCATTCAAGAAACCTTTACCCAAACATTTATCTAAACTCTCTCCTTTTCTCGATACTCGCGGAATCTTGCGAGTGGGGAGACGTCTCAAGCACGCATCGTTACTAGGTCGCGTCAAATATCCATACCTCCTGCCTAAGATTTCTCGGTTAACTACTCTTCTGATTGACCACTATCATAAAACTTATCTTCATTGTGGGCCACGCCTACTCCAATCTTTAATTATGCGTCGATTTTGGATACTCGGCGTTAGAAATCTTATCAGATCGCGGCTATCTAAATGCGTAACCTGTTTTAAAATCAAACCTCTTTCACTTCAACCTTTACAAGGTGAGCTTCCACCTTCCCAATTACAACTGGGTCACTGTTTTCAAACAGTAGGCATCGACTTCGGAGGTCCTTTTATGATAAAAGAGAGTAAACGCCGTAACGCTAAAACTTATAAAGCTTACCTTTGCCTCATAGTCTGCCATGCCACTAAAGCCGTGCATCTCAAACGTGTCATAGGATCACAAATTTTGACTTACGAAGAATTTTATACTATCTTAACGAAGGTGGAAGCTATGTTAAACTCTAGACCCTTAGTGGAACTCTCTACCGATCCCGGCGAGGTTGACGCTCTTACAGCTGGTCACTTCCTTATCGGTCGACCTTTGGTATCTCTACCTGAACCGGTGTATGCTGAAAACGAGACCTTACGTACTCGATGGCAGCTTTTGCAGCGTCTATCTCAGAGCTTTTGGCGCACTTGGCAGAGGGACTATCTGCATACATTGCAACAGCGAATGAAATGGTTTAAACACGGTAACGGTCAGCCAAAATTGAACGATCTTGTAACCATTTATGAACCTAGCTTACCCGCTAACGAATGGAGACTTGGTCGCGTCGTCCAGCTCCACCCGGGCAAAGATAATATCATTCGTGTTGTGACAGTCAAAACTTCAAAAGGCTTATTTGTAAGTCCTACTATCAAAATTTGTCCTCTTCCAATCGCTCAAAATAATTAATAACCCATATCAAATCATATCAAATATCTATCAACTATTTTTTTTTATTTTTTAAGAGTCTAACACTTATTATTTTATTTATTTTTTCTCATCTCCTATACTTATTAAGTACATTTAACCAGCAAAATCTCAACACTTAACATACAACTATATCCGTACAGTGACATATCTGAATCTGCATGGACCGCAAGTCTCGAACTTCATCTATCTTATCTTATGAAATCCCTCGTTGATTTCAAGTGGGGGGATATGAACAGGCTTTAGGATGAATTCCCTTATCCCATTCCGTCCCAAAAACCTCATATCCAAACCGCACAGCACCGCCTCTGACGGTGTAAGGAAAAAACTACGATTCGAATCCAACGAGCCGGCCGGCTAACATATTCTACGCGCGCGCGATTAACAACCTCTGAAAATACCGTGAAATATCGTCTGAAAGTGCGTCCAAGATGATCCTGGATCCCAGCACCCAGTGAGTACCTGACTTCCAATTTTGTACCATCCTTGTAGCCTGTTTTTTAGAAATTTTTATATCGCGTCACCCAACGTTGACGCTACACTTATTCATACCTATTCAATGTGTTGGGCTATTTTCATGTGATAAAATTATTTGATGAATGTGCTTCCAGTCATTACATCCACTCGGAGAGCATAGATTTAAATCAGAAGAATTAAATAAGCAGCATGAAAAACAAAATACTGATTTTTTGGAAGGCGAATACAACAACCATTTTCTATCGACGTTTTCATTGTTCTGTAATTTGCGAATAAATAATTCTTTGTTAAAATATCTAGTTACTGATCTATTGCCATCTTTGTAGTTTCTGGATGCCACAGAGAAATCAGAATCTTTATTTTGATAATAAACAGGTCCCTTACGAATCAAAATTTCACGTTCTTGTTCTGTAAGATTTTCATGAAAATAATCGGCGGGGTCGTGTGATACTTTTTCAGGGTTGGAAAACTGTTTTTGCTCAACTGGCGCAATTGACAGTGTAGGTAAAGTCGTCGAAGTTGTTGCACTTTCGTCATTGGCACGGTCGCTTTGTAATTCAATCTCTTCTTCAAAATTGGCAGGAACTGGTGTAGAATATGACGATTTAGAAAATCCCGCTATTTCTGGTTGACACGTTCGATTGCTACTTACAGAACTTTCTCCAGTAGAAAAATATGACGTTAATTTTGGTAACTTTTCAATTACTTTCTTCTGGTGTGAAGCTTTTTTCCTTTTGTCCGATCCACTAGGATATGATCGTTTCGACATTTTATGTTATAAATTAGTGTTTATATTTACATAGAAAATAATCACTAAAACAAAACAGGCAAACCACAACTTAATAGAGCGAGTATAGTATAATAGTAATAATAGTCAGACAGAAACAACAAACAAATGAAATGACATGTCATAACACTACAGTTCGATTCTATGCAGGGGAATTCCCGATCGCTGAGTCGGGCAGTGTTGCCAATACTCCGGATTTTTTTCAATCGCTATTATTGCCACTTCGTAGGAAATTATACATAGTCGGTCACCCGGCAGTCGGCGCTCGCCGCTCGGGCTTTCATCAGGGTGGATGACTGCATGTTGAGCGCACGAGGCATCTACGACATAAGTATACCTACATACTACATGCCGTTCACATCGACTGTTTTGCAAAGAAAGACGACCACGACAGTTAGTGACCTATCAATGTATTTTTTTCTTTGCTCATTTATTTTGATAGTGATAACAAATAATTATAGATCTTGCAATTCTACAAATTGACCATAGTCGGTAAGCATTTGTTAAGACTGATTTTCAGGCGAGAGTAGAGTAGCTATCGGTTTTCGTTTGGTAATGGAGTAGGAACCGTAGTACGTAGTACATATAATAGTGATCTGTGGTAGGGACTAGACTAGGGGGCCCCAATCCATCGCGGGGCCCTGGGCACGTGCCCAGTGTGCCCAGTGGGAAAGAGGGGCCTGCCTATGTCGAACAGTGGACGTCTTTCGATTGTAATGATGATGAACATTTAAATGCAAACACGAACCGGTAAAGGAAAATAGCGTGAAGAAACTGCTGTACTGCCTATCTAGGTAGATTCCACCAGCGACCACTTACCCAGTGCCAATGAAAATGGTTCTATCACTTTGACTGGGATCGGTCTATTATCACTGACTGGAATATTGTAGCTAACAGCAAGTTTATGTTTACCCTAGTTAAATATAAAGGTAAAAATGGAACACACTACCACTTTCTCGTTGTCTTCCTCAGTACATTTTTCCCTTTTGCTAATCTATGAAAAATATGAACTTAATGACTATGAAAATAAAGTACACTTCAGAATTTGTAATGTTGCTTCGTAAAAAATCTATTTAACCTGTAAGGGACCATCTCGTATATAAGATCCTTGGGATCACTTGGTTGTCCGTCTGTTTATCTGTTAAGAGTTAAAATTAAAACCATACGCTCAAGTCTGCGGTCTTATGAGTTGTGAAAAAATCAGACTTCTGAGTTAACGAAAAAAAAAGATACGGCCGTTTATGTCGCAAAAAAACGTATATTTCTATAATCAAGCGAATCAAAGTTCATAGGGTGAATCCCGTTGACCTTAAATCCTGAAATTTGGCATAAATCAAGGTCTCATAGAACAAGTACAGGGAAAAATCTGAAAATTGTAAATTTGTAGATACGCCACAAAAAAAAATTGTTTGTAATTCGGAAAAATCTTCGTAACTCAATTCGGGAATTGATTTCATAGGTAAATTTGTACAGAATCCTCAGTGCGCGAGTCCGACTCGCACTTGCCCTTTTTTATTTTAGTTACTGTATCCGTACTCAAGCCTGAAAAGAATTATTCTAAGTTAGTCGAAACGCATTATAAATTTAAAGTATCAATACTCTTTATACTAGCCATAGAAAATATTGACCAAAACAAAATAAATAAATATCGTCATGTTTAAATGAATTTCCGTTGAATTTATATATATTTGGAGATAACAGGGACAGGAGTTTATCTAGGAAGCCTAAAAACATTAAAATAAAAGTGTTACGTACCAAAAAAACAGCATACCAATGTTTCCCAAATTTGTGACTTTGTTTTGATCAATAATGGTGTGATTTGCCATTTGTTATCTTTGGAAACACTGTAATATATTAAATATTATTTCCTTTGCAGCTCAGTGAAATTTTTTATCACATTTCTGAAGATTTCAATTAAAAATCACAATAAAATAACATAATAAACAAACCGGTGCCAATATTATATGACGTTTGGCATTTGACGGATGGCTGGGTTGGGTTGCTACTTAAAATCTTTAATGTTGTTTTCACTTTACGCCACGACGGTTCTTTTATCGCACAGACAATAATAATTGAATTTTATGCAACAATTATTGAAGACAAAACCACGACAATTTATAGGTAGAGTCTGTCTAATAAGTTAAACGACTTGGGTAATTATTAGGACTTAATGAAATCTGATGTAGTCAACATGGGTTCAATAATCAAGATTGATTAAGAGATAAAGATCATTGTTTACTAATAGAAGAACCTTTTAAAAAGTATCGAATATAAGTATATTTTAAATGATTAAATATTAAACAAAATTCCCAAGTCGGTTCACTTATTAGACAGACTATACTGATAATATAAGGTATTCGTATGTTCTTTTCTCAAGAAAAGTCTGTGTAGTAGAAGGACTTGGGGGAGGTCCAGCTGTGGAACAGTAAAAGCTAGGATTTTTTGTTATAAGTTTGTTTATAGGAGATTGTTACTTCTTTAGGGATATAGCTACTGATGCCAACCACAGTCCTAGAATAGAAAGTCCTAAAAAAGAATCATAATTTATAATACAAGCATTTATGAAATGAATTTAACATATGACGGAGGAGAGCCTACGGTATTAAAATAGCAACAAATGCGTTCAGTGAGTAGTGCTCAGTTAAACACCAAAGGCTTTATTCCTGAACAGGGGTGTTCGCGCCTCGCACTACAATATACGCGCAGCACTACGGGCCGCGAGGGGGTGAAGAGAGGAGAGACGCGGGCGCAAGCAGCGCGCCCTGCTGCAGCCGCGCGCCGCCAGTCGAAAAATAAACGTTTTAAGCGAGCGTTGTGTCAGTGCCGCGTTTCAGTCCGCTCCAACCAATATTATAGTACCTATTCAAACTTGTAACTCTTCTTTCTCTCAACAATAATTATACAAGTCTACAGAGAAACGAGTTTTATTTTGTCTTCCTAGACAAAAGTGGCGACCGTGACAGGACTACAAAACGGACGACGCGGCGCGCGACGCCATTACGTGACACACCTAATCCGACGCGCACACGAGGCAGAGAACATCTGAGCTGCTCGGGAGCCTACTGGAGCCACAGAGGTCTAGCCCAGGAGAGTAAGCCCTGTTCCTTTAAAATCCTTCTTATATAAGGCGTAACGGACGCTTGCGACTCGAGCGTTAGGTACCTAAATTCCTAACTAGTTCCCGGTGGCAGGCTGTGCACGTACCTATCTTTAATACACGACGCTTCGACCAAGGCTTCGTTCGACTCAGCTGTTTAAATAAAAAGGGTGTTGCATTACCTACCTATCTAAATACTCAACGTTTAAGCATGTGCGTGTGACGCTTTCATGGCGTCAGCTCTATATAGCTTTCTAGCTTGTGGGTGAAGTCTAACTGTAAAACACGCACGTTGCACGTAACCCTTCTAGATTTCAATACTTGAAAAGCTTTTTCAATCTATTCGCCGACTATTCCAGCGATCCCTCCACGGCTCCACGTGACGTGTTTGCTGGGCTGAGGCGTCGGGTTCATCGCGTGCGCCGCTACGAGTCGAAGTGTCGGCCAAGCTGTCTGCTCGACGTTAGCTTCAGCACCGGCACCAGCGCCTGCGATTGGACCTGAGCTTCTCGTCGTTCCGAAACCGGTTTGAGTGCACATAATTTTATGTTATTTCGTTGTTTGCGTTTTAAGTAAGTACCATAAAAATAATTATGAGTGAATCAGAGCTTAAATTAGAATTATCTACGTTAATTAAACAACGTGGGATCATCAAAGGTCGCTTAACGCGATTCGAGCATTATCTATCTGAATTCAGAGTTTTGAAGGATATTCCATCATTAAAATATAAAGAATTAGAACTAAAGGTGAGCAAAATCCAGTCACTAATGACTGAATTTGAAGAAATACAAAATAAAATTGATATTTTGCACTCCGACTCTGAGGAGCAAATTAAAGAAAGAGAACAGTTAAAAAACCAGTTTATTATTTTAATCACCAGTAGTTTAGATTTAATAGACTCTTGTGGAAATGAAAAGGTGACAAGTGATCACAATCAGAATTCTAGTAGTAGTTGTTCTCATAAACATAGTGGAATAAAATTACCTACAATAAAACTTCCTACTTTTGATGGAAATTACTTAAAGTGGCTGGAATTTAAAGATACTTTCCTCTCTGTAGTAGATAGCAACTTAGAAATTCCACACATTAATAAGTTCCATTACCTGAGGTCTGCGCTGGAAGGAAGTGCAGCTGTAGTCATTAAGTCCATAGAGTTTAGCGCTAAGAATTATAAGGTTGCTTGGGATTTATTGTGCCAACGGTTTGAAAACAAAGATATTTTAGTTAATAATCATTTAACAGCTTTATTTAATATTGAGCCATTGAAGCGGGAATCCTACAAATCTTTAAGGTTCATTGTTGACCATGTTATGAAACATCTTAGAGCGCTTGAGACATTAGGATTGCCTACCAATAAGTGGGATGTTCTTATTATATTTATGATTTCCTCCAAGTTAGATTTACATACTAACAGAAAGTGGCAGGAATATAAGAGCAAGTTTAGTGAACTAGTGTTATTATTATTATTATTATTTAGAAGATAAGGGGCTATGCATCACCCATAGTGTAGGGGATGTAGTCACTGCGACCTAAAAGATCTATTGTGACTCGCCACCTTGTTAGAGTAACTCTTTTAGCCCGGAGGCTTCCAAGAAATTTAGAATACTCCTAGCTTTTAGAGTTTTAATCTCCTCCGGGCGAATAATGTGTCGGCCCAGATGGACACTGCGTTTGTGGACAAGGGGCCCGCATTCACACAAAAGGTGCTTAGGCGTCTCCCTCTCCTGATTGCAGTACCGGCAAACATCAGTGTCACTCAGTTTCATGTGAAATTGGTGCCTGTTTAGTTTGCAGTGGCCGGTTAAGGCGCGGGCTATCGCACAGATGTTCGTCCTGCTAAGCTCAAGAAGCTCGGCAGTTCGTTTTTGTGAGTAGCCTTCTATGAGAGATTTGGCGTGTAGCAGACCTGGTTGTACCAACCAGTTCTTTTTTGAATCGCCAAATAAGTTGCCCTTAAGGGTCTGCATGGCCTGGTTCTTTGAGATACCACAGAAGGGTTCTGGACCTATCTGATGACCTTGAGCCCCAGCCCGTGCAAGTTCATCGGCTTTTTCGTTGCCGTTGATTCCAGAATGACCTGGTACCCATCTCAGAATAACTTTATTCCTTTGCCCCAGGTCATTCAGTTTGTTAACGCAGTCTTTTACCAGTTTCGAATTTAAAGTATTCGAGTTCAAGGCGTTAAGAGCTGCCTGGCTATCTGAGTAAATCAGAATTAATTGATTTATGTAGTTTCGTTGACGGTTGGCCTCCACACATTCTATAATGGCGTATACCTCCGCTTGGAATATGGTAGCATGTTTACCCAGATTCAAGCTTTTGCTGAATTTCGGGCTAATGCCAAATATTCCACATCCTACATTCTCACCCATTTTGGACCCGTCTGTAAACCAGATCAGGCTTCCAGCCTTGCAAGTGATGAGGTTGTTTGACCAATCCTCTCTGCTCGGCAGTTCCACTGTGTAATTCCTTGTGAAATTACACTGTGGAAGCATGACGTCTGTTGTCATAGCTAGTTGATCGTGTTCAAGTACTGATTCGTGTAGCGATCTCAGTGCTTGAGAGCGCCAGTTTGCTTTGCCAGTGCTGTTTGTTCTGTACATGCTTGCCTTCGCCTCCTTCGCAATGAATAGATGAAGTGGCGGTAGGTTAAGCAGGGCATTTAGAGCAGCTCCTGGGGTTGTGGACATGGCCCCTGTTGATATGAGGCATGCAAGTCTCTGCAAACCATTAAGTTTGTTAATGACTGTCACTTGAGTTGTTTTCCTCCACCATACTACGCAGGCATACGTTATTATCGGCCTGACTATGGCGGTGTACAACCACAGGGCGATTTTAGGGTTTAAGCCCCATTTCTTCCCTGCTAAGCGACAGCGTATTCCTAAAGCTATTTAAGCCTTTTGGATCACATTGTTAATGTGAGTGTTCCAGGTCAGTCTCTGGTCGATAGTTACGCCCAGGTACTTGACTTCGCTGGAGAATGGTATGAGAGTCCCCTTTACAGTGGGCGTTACAAGTTTGTCCAACTTACGCTTCCTAGTAAAGGGGACTATTGTTGTTTTACTCGGGTTAACCGATAAATTGTTTTCTGTGCACCATGTGTTAATAATGTTCAGAGATCTCTGTAGTATAGATGATACCGTGCTGTGACAGGGGCCGACAACACAAGCCACCACATCGTCAGCATAGCTATGTACAGTAAGGCCGCAAAAGTCCATAGGAGCGCTAAAGATTACATTGCTACGAACCGAGCGAGCGCGATACTGCCGTGCGTATGTGTGCGCATGTATGAGTATCCACATTCCACAGATAACACACACTAAGGAACTGTCGTCGCACTGAGCTTAAAAACATTATTACTTTTCTGTTCTTACCATAGCAAAATTCGCTCAAATACGTCATGTGCTGGTAGCCGTGTGAACTAAGTGTTGGATTCGCAAATCACGTAACCCGAGTTCAAATCATGGTCGGTCCGTTGCAGTTATTTCTTACTTTGAAATTCCCAATCTATGTTGATATAGTTGTTTTTTTATATTTCTATGAAAAATACTATTGCATTTTTTGCACTAAATAGTTGCAAATTACGAATGTGATCTATTAACCACAAGAAGAATCACATTCGTAATTTGCAATTATTTAGTTGTTACATCTTTTCGATGTTATAAGGTGGAAATAAAAAGACGTGTTTAATAAAAATGTTTATTCTTTATATTTACAAATTAAACATTTATGAGAATTGTGACGTCGAATTGTTACCTAGACAAAAAGTTATCTTGTAACCGTTATCTATGTTACGCCTAAGATTGTTTGTTGGAAGTATACCCACTTAGACCATTCATAATATGAATAACGTAACAATGAACGGATATTCAAATTTTAATAAAATAAAATATAGGTAATTGTTTATATCCAGTTATTTATTGAAAAGTGATATATGATTTGGACTTTGTAAACATTTTATTTTTGTGTAACGTCACAATGAATGTATTGAGGTCATAGCTTAATTGTTCATTTTCTTGACGAAAAGAAGATTGAAACCAAACCTCAATTTCTGTTAAAAGAACTTTAGTTCTCACAAGATAATCGTCAATTAGATGAGAAAAATAAATTGAACTATAGTATTATGTTAAAACAGTGCGGGTAGAAGAATAAAAAACGAAATAGACTCATGATTATTGTCAACAAAATTGATAGCGAGTTCACTGCATTCTTAAGATGAGGCGATGGCACAAGTTAAAAGATATAGCTGTTTTAAACGAAAGTAAACACAATATAATACAGTGTTTGTTAACGAATAATCACAGATATGTTAAAATAAAATGGTAGGCCATTTAGTTTAGTTAACATTAAATATTTAGTGCGAAACGTAATCGTTCTTGTTTGTGCCTCTCTGTCAAGTACGGCTTTTTAGCAGGTTTTCTGTGATGCACGCCTTCAGCGTGAAGTGCACGGCGAACAGTATCCATCGAGGTGTCATATAATTCCGCAAAATGTCTCGTTGGTGCGAAACCATTCGTTTCGTATACGTCCACCATATGTCGTCGCTGCGCCTCGCTAATAAGCTTCGGTCTCCCACTTCTCTTTCGACTAGCAAGGCTACCTTCTTCCTCATATCTTTTTAGCCAAAGATTTACAGTATTTTTCTAAAATAAAAAAAAATATATATTAGGCAGCTATACCTACTTCACTTCATTTTCATTATATAAAATGTTAATAATCATAATTATTGAATATAATTTTAAAATAAAACTGCATTTATTAATCCAATAACCAATCCAATAAACCCAACGATTTACGTATTTCTCTTTTAAACCTCATAAAGATACGATGAATGGATTCATAAATGGCATACGTTTTAATTAGAAGATTAATTTGTAATAAAGTTACAATTCATTAATAGCTATTATACTCACATTCAGTCCGGTTTCTTCAGATATTTGTGTTTTATTAAGACCTCAATGATAGTCGCCCTCACTTCAATACTAATATTAGCCTGCATTTTGCGAATATTACAATACTGTCAACCTCACGTCACTAACCAACAACTACAACCAAACGACGGTTCATTTCGGTTAAGTTAAAACTCATGTCTACCTCGCAGAAATCTAATTCTTTATTTAGTTTTTTTGTGATCTACCTTTCTAACTCTAAGAAATGTGTGAACAAGTTAAAGAATAATTTAATATATGTAATGCAAATACATAACTTCCAATCGGGTAAGAACTTACAAAAAGTCAATAATTGCGTGGGATTTGAACTTGCGGCACACTGATTTGCGCTTCAATCTGTGTGCCTATACCACTGGGCCATCTTGACTTATGATAAGTTGATGAAATTGTGAATTTCAATCATTTGTTGGCGAAACTTGAAAATAAAAGGTCGTAAGTCAAACTAAACGTCAAACGAATAAGTTTTAAGAATTCTTATGGACTTTTGCAAGTGATAGTACATCTAAGTCTCTTGTAGAGGCTTCAACCAGCAATTGGTCAACAACGAGTAGCCATAGAAGTGGCGATAAAACGCCTCCTTGCGGGCACCCTTTAGTTGTTTTGAAGCTCTTTGTAGTTCCGTGTAAGGTAACACTGATAGTTCTGTTGAGGAGCATGAATTCGATCCAACGAGTAGTTGTTTCGTCAATCCCTTTCGCCTTCATTCCCTTGGAAAGGGCGTCTATGGTGACGTTGTCGAAAGCTCCTTCAATATCAAGGAAAGCACATAGGGCTATCTGTTTATCTTCCAAAGCCCTTTCGATCCTGTCTGTTAGTTCTAACAGAGCAGTTTCTGTAGATTTTCCTTTTTGGTAAGCGTGTTGCTTCGGATGCAGAGGGTTATCCCTTAATGGTCCATCCCTGATGCATTCGTCAATAACCTTTTCCATACTCTTGAGTAGGAAGGAGGTAAGGCTTATTGGTCTGAAGGACTTTGGTTGAGAGTAGTCCTTCTTACCGGCCTTTGGGATAAAACAGACTTTAACCATAGTCCATTTCTCTGGTATATATCCCCAGGCAAAGCTTGCTCTGAAGATTTTGATTAAAATAGGGATGAGAATAGTCTTCCCTTGCTGCAGAAGAGCTGGGAAGACATCGTCATCCCCTGCAGATTTAATTGGCTTGAATGAGTCTATAGCCCATTCTACCTTGTTCGGTCTAAAATACCTCGCCGCTCTTCTCCAGTCTTCATTTGAAGGCCTGGTGAGGCGGATATGAGGAGTATTTTGTACGATGTTATCTGGTGCCATCACCGAGCCAGGGAAGTGTGTAGACGCCAGAAGTTTCAGGGTTTCTTCCGCTGATGCAGTGAAGGCACCGTCTGGTTTCTTTAAGAATCCCAGTTGATTTGTAGGCGATTTGGATAAGACTTTGTGGATTCTGGCTCCTTGAGGGACTTTAGTAATCTCCTCGCAGAACTTCCTCCATGACAGTCTTTTCGCCTTTCGGATTTCTTTATTATAGGTAGTTAAAGCTTTCCGATACCGATCCCAGTCGTCAGTCGATTTAGCCTTATTAAACAACCTACGTGATTCTTCCCTTAAAACATCGAGCTTTTTGTTCCACCACGTCACTTTTCTATCCCTCACAGTTCTTAGAGGGCAGCTCTCTTCGTAAGAGGCTGTAATGGCTTCCGTAACTTGAGCAACAGCATAATCCAATGTTTCAGGGGAGCGTATGGTTTTAGGGAAGTCTTGGAGTCTATCCTGGAGCTTTATTCTGTACAAGTCCCAGTCCGTGGCTTTTGCATCCCTAAAAGTGATGGTTTCGCAAATGTTGGATGTATTCAGTGCGAATTTAATTAGTCGATGATCAGACATAGATGGTTCATCACTGACATGCCAATTGGTTATCAGCCTGGCAGTGTGAATAGTAGCGAGAGTTACATCAAGAACTTCCTTCCTCGATCTAGTTACAAAGGTCGGTTTACATCCCTCATTAACTATTTGGAGGCGGTTAGTTAGTACAAAATCATGAAGCAACTCACCTCTGTCGTTGATGTCAGTGCTGCCCCAGTTGGTATGGTGGGCGTTGGCGTCACACCCAATGAGAAGCTCGGCATTGTTGGCATAGGCGTACTCGACTACCTTTGCAAGCTCCTCGGATGGGTCGGTATTCGTCCCGTCCAGGTATGCCGAGCACACGATGAGGCGTCCATTTCCGCTCTTGACATTAACATAAGCTGCAATCAGGTCATCGCTGCACAGGCCTGGTATGCATAAGAAATCAATATTATTATTGAAAAGTATACACGCTCTTGGTTTGACTCCTCCGATATGGTGTACGACCTTACCTGCAGAGCCCAGTCCAGACACCGTGTTAGTATTAGCCAGCCACGGTTCCTGAATAAGAGCAATGTGAAGGTTCTTCTGTGTGAAGTGTTTTTCCAGAACAGCCGTGGCTGCTCTGGCATGGTGCAGGTTGATCTGCACCACTTGTGTGTTTGTGTGTGTCTGTGTTATGGTGTGTTTGTGTTGTGTTAGTGTTGTGTGTTTGTGTCGGTGGGTGGGTTAAGTGGCGTTATTCGACCCGCTTGGCAAGCGAAATTGAAATTAAATCACTTTGTATGACTGGACCGATCATCTGTATCTCATTAAGTGATTTTCCAGAACTGGTTTTACAAGAGGCATTAAACACTACACGCAATTTAGTGGTTTCACTTTTTTCCCGTATTACTGCGTGATGGGGCATGTAGTATCCAAACTCAGGTTTACATTTTAATATAGATAAATGTCCTAAATTAGCATACTCATCTATGAACTCCTTGTATTTAGTTTTAAGACTAGGATGCTTAACAAATTTTTTCTCTAGGTTTAAAAAACACCCTTTTGCTATAAAATATGAATTTCCGAGAGCTTTCTCAGGTGACTCCTTAAAAGGCATTGTCACAGCAAACCTACCATTTGGTAATCTAGAAAAATTCTCAATAAAATTGTTTTCACAAAGTTGCTCCTCTACAGAATATGTTTTAGTGACTGGAAGGTCATCAATTGACCAAAACTTTTCTAAAGACTCTTTTATTTCTTGTGTGAAATTGCAATAGATTTGTGAGGTTGGCTGTTGTGTATTTATGGGACCACTCACAAGCCACCCAAACTTGGACTCCTGTAAAACAGGATTTTTATTACCTAACTTAATTAAATTAGAGCCCACTATGTCCCAGTAGACATCTGCCCCTAAGAGGATATAGGCGTCGGGTTCATCGCGTGCGCCGCTACGAGTCGAAGTGTCGGCCAAGCTGTCTGCTCGACGTTAGCTTCAGCACCGGCACCAGCGCCTGCGATGAACCCGACGCCTTTTTTTTTTTTTTTTTTTCTTTTTTAACAATAATTCGATTAATACCACATCAAGTAATATTGAATAACATACTCAAAAAAGTTAACAGATTCAAAGGCTTTTGATTGTTAGGTCCTTCAGGATGTTGAAGAAGACGCAATACAGACTCTTTTACTCTCAGGACACAAACTAGGCTGGTCAGACTCTTCAACATCTTGTTTTCTTTTCAAGGAGACAATAGGGGTTGGATCCAAACTTTGAGAATAGAAAAAATCCAAATGCCTCTGTATTGTTCTATCAACTTGATAGTTGATCATTTCATCTCTGATTGCTAGGTATTTTTCTCCTGCTATCCATACTATGCTCCTAGTTCCAATAGGTAAGGCTTCCCTAGATTGGTGCAATGTTCTTAAACTCCTCACAGGGTATTTCTCAGGTATATACTGTGAGAAACGGAATCCAGGGATTATTCCTGTCATCAATCTCCCTGTATCAGTGTGCCCTTCTCCAGGTAGGATTAACTCTTTCCCGTATACAATGAGGTTGCCAGAAGCAGAGGTTTGTACTATTCCCTCATCAGCTTTAAGAGAAACTGTATCCACATCATTATATAAAAACACCATGGTAGGAGAAAAAGACCCAACATATTCTTAAAAAACACCCTTTTGCTATAAAATATGAATTTCCGAGAGCTTTCTCAGGTGACTCCTTAAAAGGCATTGTCACAGCAAACCTACCATTTGGTAATCTAGAAAAATTCTCAATAAAATTGTTTTCACAAAGTTGCTCCTCTACAGAATATGTTTTAGTGACTGGAAGGTCATCAATTGACCAAAACTTTTCTAAAGACTCTTTTATTTCTTGTGTGAAATTGCAATAGATTTGTGAGGTTGGCTGTTGTGTATTTATGGGACCACTCACAAGCCACCCAAACTTGGACTCCTGTAAAACAGGATTTTTATTACCTAACTTAATTAAATTAGAGCCCACTATGTCCCAGTAGACATCTGCCCCTAAGAGGATATAGGCGTCGGGTTCATCGCGTGCGCCGCTACGAGTCGAAGTGTCGGCCAAGCTGTCTGCTCGACGTTAGCTTCAGCACCGGCACCAGCGCCTGCGATGAACCCGACGCCTTTTTTTTTTTTTTTTTCTTTTTTAACAATAATTCGATTAATACCACATCAAGTAATATTGAATAACATACTCAAAAAAGTTAACAGATTCAAAGGCTTTTGATTGTTAGGTCCTTCAGGATGTTGAAGAAGACGCAATACAGACTCTTTTACTCTCAGGACACAAACTAGGCTGGTCAGACTCTTCAACATCTTGTTTTCTTTTCAAGGAGACAATAGGGGTTGGATCCAAACTTTGAGAATAGAAAAAATCCAAATGCCTCTGTATTGTTCTATCAACTTGATAGTTGATCATTTCATCTCTGATTGCTAGGTATTTTTCTCCTGCTATCCATACTATGCTCCTAGTTCCAATAGGTAAGGCTTCCCTAGATTGGTGCAATGTTCTTAAACTCCTCACAGGGTATTTCTCAGGTATATACTGTGAGAAACGGAATCCAGGGATTATTCCTGTCATCAATCTCCCTGTATCAGTGTGCCCTTCTCCAGGTAGGATTAACTCTTTCCCGTATACAATGAGGTTGCCAGAAGCAGAGGTTTGTACTATTCCCTCATCAGCTTTAAGAGAAACTGTATCCACATCATTATATAAAAACACCATGGTAGGAGAAAAAGACCCAACATATTCTTAAAAAACACCCTTTTGCTATAAAATATGAATTTCCGAGAGCTTTCTCAGGTGACTCCTTAAAAGGCATTGTCACAGCAAACCTACCATTTGGTAATCTAGAAAAATTCTCAATAAAATTGTTTTCACAAAGTTGCTCCTCTACAGAATATGTTTTAGTGACTGGAAGGTCATCAATTGACCAAAACTTTTCTAAAGACTCTTTTATTTCTTGTGTGAAATTGCAATAGATTTGTGAGGTTGGCTGTTGTGTATTTATGGGACCACTCACAAGCCACCCAAACTTGGACTCCTGTAAAACAGGATTTTTATTACCTAACTTAATTAAATTAGAGCCCACTATGTCCCAGTAGACATCTGCCCCTAAGAGGATATAGGCGTCGGGTTCATCGCGGGCGCCGCTACGAGTCGAAGTGTCGGCCAAGCTGTCTGCTCGACGTTAGCTTCAGCACCGGCACCAGCGCCTGCGATGAACCCGACGCCTTTTTTTTTTTTTTTTTCTTTTTTAACAATAATTCGATTAATACCACATCAAGTAATATTGAATAACATACTCAAAAAAGTTAACAGATTCAAAGGCTTTTGATTGTTAGGTCCTTCAGGATGTTGAAGAAGACGCAATACAGACTCTTTTACTCTCAGGACACAAACTAGGCTGGTCAGACTCTTCAACATCTTGTTTTCTTTTCAAGGAGACAATAGGGGTTGGATCCAAACTTTGAGAATAGAAAAAATCCAAATGCCTCTGTATTGTTCTATCAACTTGATAGTTGATCATTTCATCTCTGATTGCTAGGTATTTTTCTCCTGCTATCCATACTATGCTCCTAGTTCCAATAGGTAAGGCTTCCCTAGATTGGTGCAATGTTCTTAAACTCCTCACAGGGTATTTCTCAGGTATATACTGTGAGAAACGGAATCCAGGGATTATTCCTGTCATCAATCTCCCTGTATCAGTGTGCCCTTCTCCAGGTAGGATTAACTCTTTCCCGTATACAATGAGGTTGCCAGAAGCAGAGGTTTGTACTATTCCCTCATCAGCTTTAAGAGAAACTGTATCCACATCATTATATAAAAACACCATGGTAGGAGAAAAAGACCCAACATATTCTTAAAAAACACCCTTTTGCTATAAAATATGAATTTCCGAGAGCTTTCTCAGGTGACTCCTTAAAAGGCATTGTCACAGCAAACCTACCATTTGGTAATCTAGAAAAATTCTCAATAAAATTGTTTTCACAAAGTTGCTCCTCTACAGAATATGTTTTAGTGACTGGAAGGTCATCAATTGACCAAAACTTTTCTAAAGACTCTTTTATTTCTTGTGTGAAATTGCAATAGATTTGTGAGGTTGGCTGTTGTGTATTTATGGGACCACTCACAAGCCACCCAAACTTGGACTCCTGTAAAACAGGATTTTTATTACCTAACTTAATTAAATTAGAGCCCACTATGTCCCAGTAGACATCTGCCCCTAAGAGGATATAGGCGTCGGGTTCATCGCGTGCGCCGCTACGAGTCGAAGTGTCGGCCAAGCTGTCTGCTCGACGTTAGCTTCAGCACCGGCACCAGCGCCTGCGATGAACCCGACGCCTTTTTTTTTTTTTTTTTTTCTTTTTTAACAATAATTCGATTAATACCACATCAAGTAATATTGAATAACATACTCAAAAAAGTTAACAGATTCAAAGGCTTTTGATTGTTAGGTCCTTCAGGATGTTGAAGAAGACGCAATACAGACTCTTTTACTCTCAGGACACAAACTAGGCTGGTCAGACTCTTCAACATCTTGTTTTCTTTTCAAGGAGACAATAGGGGTTGGATCCAAACTTTGAGAATAGAAAAAATCCAAATGCCTCTGTATTGTTCTATCAACTTGATAGTTGATCATTTCATCTCTGATTGCTAGGTATTTTTCTCCTGCTATCCATACTATGCTCCTAGTTCCAATAGGTAAGGCTTCCCTAGATTGGTGCAATGTTCTTAAACTCCTCACAGGGTATTTCTCAGGTATATACTGTGAGAAACGGAATCCAGGGATTATTCCTGTCATCAATCTCCCTGTATCAGTGTGCCCTTCTCCAGGTAGGATTAACTCTTTCCCGTATACAATGAGGTTGCCAGAAGCAGAGGTTTGTACTATTCCCTCATCAGCTTTAAGAGAAACTGTATCCACATCATTATATAAAAACACCATGGTAGGAGAAAAAGACCCAACATATTCTGCAGTAAAACAATACCAATAGCATATTAACAGCTTATTATAATTTGGTGTTGCCACAGCCATCTTTATAAAGTTTACAGAACAAGCCGCAATGTTTGCTTTCACACCAGCTGGCAAGTATTTGGCTATTGAAGTGTTGTGCCATTCCCATCTATTCCTAGTTACTCTATCCAACAACATGTCCATGTGTGTATGGAAGAATCTTATCTTCCTTCTCAACAACTTAGAGGGATACAGTGAATCAATCAAAATGGGGCTCATAGAATCAACAATGGCAGGTAAAGGCGGGAGAATCTTGGGAATTGGGGGCAAACTCACTCTTTGGCCTGTGTGTTTACACACCATGTTGAGACCATCCTCAGGATCGAGATAAGTGGGGGGAGCCTCCTGGTATTCTACGTTCTCATCAATTCTTAAAGGCCCTATCACAGAGTGATGAACGGGGTTCCAATTTAGCCACTGTTCCTCTGTCACTCTCAAGAATTCATAAGGTTTCTTTTTCGTAAGTGAGGATGCCTCTATTTTCATTCTTGATGGGAATTTAGCTGTAGTTTTGTCGTAATTGTGTCTACAGTATGTTGCCACACATTTACACACCATGTTGAGACCATCCTCAGGATCGAGATAAGTGGGGGGAGCCTCCTGGTATTCTACGTTCTCATCAATTCTTAAAGGCCCTATCACAGAGTGATGAACGGGGTTCCAATTTAGCCACTGTTCCTCTGTCACTCTCAAGAATTCATAAGGTTTCTTTTTCGTAAGTGAGGATGCCTCTATTTTCATTCTTGATGGGAATTTAGCTGTAGTTTTGTCGTAATTGTGTCTACAGTATGTTGCCACACATATCAAGGATTGGAGGAGGAGAAGTTTATTGGGAGCACTGCACATCTTGTTTACAGCCCTCCGTACCGTGCCCTTAGAAGTGAAGACGTCGGCTACTCTGGTGACTCCATCCTTTCCAGGGTACAAATTGGTTACTCTGCCAAGCTTCCACTGTAGCGGGGGAAGGCCCTCCTCCTTGAGGATCACTAAATCGCCCACACGAAGCTCGAGTTGCGACGTTTTCCATTTCGTGCGTTGCTGAAGCTCCGCTACGAACTCCCGGCGCCATCTTTGCCAGAAGTCTTGTCTGATTTTCTCTATAAGCTGGTAACGATTTGGACTCTTCGTGTTGATAGGTGCCGATGGTAATGATGTGAGAGGTCGCCCGACAAGAAAGTGCCCTGGGGTAAGTGGTGTAAGATCGGTAGGATCGGAAGAGAGGGGAGTCAGAGGACGGGAATTAAGTATGGCCTCGACTTGTGCTAATAACGTAGCAAGCTCCTCGAACGTTAAGGAAGCTTTACCGGCAGTGCGTTTTAAATGGAATTTAGCCGACTTGACTCCGGCTTCCCATATACCTCCAAAGTGAGGCGAGTATGCTGGGCTGAACACGAATTTTGTGAAAACAATTTTATTGAGAATTTTTCTAGATTACCAAATGGTAGGTTTGCTGTGACAATGCCTTTTAAGGAGTCACCTGAGAAAGCTCTCGGAAATTCATATTTTATAGCAAAAGGGTGTTTTTTAAACCTAGAGAAAAAATTTGTTAAGCATCCTAGTCTTAAAACTAAATACAAGGAGTTCATAGATGAGTATGCTAATTTAGGACATTTATCTATATTAAAATGTAAACCTGAGTTTGGATACTACATGCCCCATCACGCAGTAATACGGGAAAAAAGTGAAACCACTAAATTGCGTGTAGTGTTTAATGCCTCTTGTAAAACCAGTTCTGGAAAATCACTTAATGAGATACAGATGATCGGTCCAGTCATACAAAGTGATTTAATTTCAATTTTGCTTCGCTTTCGTAAACATAAATATGTTCTCACAGCAGATATCGAGAAGATGTTTCGGCAGATTGAAATTAAGAAACCGCAGCGCCATCTTCAACTAATATTGTGGCGCGATGACGAAACAAAGCCGATAGATGTGTTACAGCTGAACACAGTAACATATGGTACCGCTTCTGCCCCATTTCTTAGCACTCGATGTCTGCTACAGTTAGCAAAGGAATGCGAAGATAAGTCTATAGCACGCGTCATTGAAAATGATTTTTATGCAGACGATTTAAATACTGGTTCCGAAACTGTAGATGGTTTAAAATATATTTACCGTGAAGTTGTTGCCACTCTTAATTCAGCACTTTTGCCTTTAAGAAAATTCAGAACAAATTGCCCTAACTTATTTGAAAATGATGATGATACATCAAAATGTCTAGACTTTAATAAGGAATCTAGCGTACTAGGTCTCATTTGGTGTCCTAAGTCTGACAACTTACTATTTTCAACAGATTTACAGCCTTCTGCTCAAATAACCAAACGGTCAGTAATCTCTGCTACTGCTAAGGTATTCGATCCTTTAGGACTATTAAGCCCATGTATTATAGTACCTAAAATTTTATTACAACAATTATGGTCTGCTAAACTGGACTGGGATGACCCAGTACCAGTTGAATTTTGTAAGAATTGGTTTAACCTCTTGAAGGAATTTTCATATTTATCTGAAATTAATATAGATCGTTGGGTTCTATGTGACAATCCTAAAACTATAGAACTACATTGTTTTGTCGACGCCTCACAACAAGCCTACGCGGCATGTGTCTACTTGCGCTCTGAAGACTGTAATGGAAAAGTTACAGTGAGGTTGTTGTGTGCTAAAGCACGAGTCGCCCCAATGAATCCAACCACTATACCGAGGCTGGAGTTGTGTGGCGCTCTCTTAGGGGCTCGTCTATGTTCAAAGGTATTAGATTCCTTACAATGTAATATATTTAGAAAGGTTCTATGGTCTGATTCGATGGTTGTGTTGGGATGGGTGCAAACTCCACCCAGGGATCTTAAAGTGTTCGTATGTAATAGAGTGAACGAAAAATAAATCAACTAACGCCGGGATTCGACTTTAGATATGTATCAACTGATCAAAACCCCGCAGACATGGGTTCTAGAGGCGTGTCTCCCAAGCAGTTAAAAGCTTCCAGCCTTTGGTGGGCAGGGCCTTCGTTCCTCGCTAATGACCCTACTTGTTGGCCTACACAACAACAAATCCCCAGTTTACCTGAACTCAAAATCCCACGCAACATTGAATGTCACGCCACAATAGTGAATAAAATAATTGAATTCGAGAAATATTCTGATTTTAATAAACTTGTTAGGATTTACGCATATGTACAACGTTTTACGTATATAACTGTATAAATAAAAATTGCAGAATTAATGGACCATTAGATGTTAAGGAATTAGATAAGTCATTACTAACTTTAGTTAGGTTATGTCAGTTAGATAGTTACTCTGACGAAATTGAAATAATTAGTGATAAGAAAACTCTAAATCGTAAGTCTAAATTACTGTCGTTAAATCCATTCATAGATGACAGCAATATATTGAGAGTTGGTGGTAGACTTCAGAATTCTGAATTTAGTTATGATAAGAAGCATCCCATGATTTTAGATGCAAAACATCAGTTCACTCAGTTATTATTTAGACAAGAACATGAACGTCTGTTTCATGCCGGACCGCAACACCTACTAGCGTCTATCAGAGAGCGATTTTGGGCCATAGGAGGTAGACATTTAGCTCGCAGTACAACTAAGAAGTGCCTACTTTGTATTCGCTTTCGTGGGAAAACTATTCAACCGATAATGGGTAACTTACCATCGGAAAGAACTTACTCAATGTTCCCCTTCTATACATGCGGTGTAGATTTTGCTGGTCCTTTTACTATTTCCAGTCGCAAAGGTAGAGGAAGTCAATCTTCAAAATGTTATTTATGTTTATTCGTATGTCTCTCGACTAAGGCAATTCATTTAGAATTAGTAAGCAGTTTGAGCTCTGATGCATTTATATTATCTTTAAAAAGGTTTGTGTCAAGAAGAGGCAAACCTAGTGTCATCTATTGTGATAATGGCACTAATTTCAGGGGTGCAAACAACGAAATGTGTAGAGTGCTCAGGTCCAATCGTAAGTGTACCGATAGTTTCGCGAATGACAACGGTATTAAATTCGTGTTCAGCCCAGCATACTCGCCTCACTTTGGAGGTATATGGGAAGCCGGAGTCAAGTCGGCTAAATTCCATTTAAAACGCACTGCCGGTAAAGCTTCCTTAACGTTCGAGGAGCTTGCTACGTTATTAGCACAAGTCGAGGCCATACTTAATTCCCGTCCTCTGACTCCCCTCTCTTCCGATCCTACCGATCTTACACCACTTACCCCAGGGCACTTTCTTGTCGGGCGACCTCTCACATCATTACCATCGGCACCTATCAACACGAAGAGTCCAAATCGTTACCAGCTTATAGAGAAAATCAGACAAGACTTCTGGCAAAGATGGCGCCGGGAGTTCGTAGCGGAGCTTCAGCAACGCACGAAATGGAAAACGTCGCAACTCGAGCTTCGTGTGGGCGATTTAGTGATCCTCAAGGAGGAGGGCCTTCCCCCGCTACAGTGGAAGCTTGGCAGAGTAACCAATTTGTACCCTGGAAAGGATGGAGTCACCAGAGTAGCCGACGTCTTCACTTCTAAGGGCACGGTACGGAGGGCTGTAAACAAGATGTGCAGTCTTCCCACCACAAACGAAGCCAAGGCTGTTGCAGCCAATGAAGATGCTTGAAAGCTGCACTTTCAAACCCCGGGAGGATGTTCGCGCCTCGCACTACAATATACGCGCAGCACTACGGGCCGCGAGGGGGTGAAGAGAGGAGAGACGCGGGCGCAAGCAGCGCGCCCTGCAGCCGCGCGCCGCCAGTCGAAAAATAAACGTTTTAAGCGAGCGTTGTGTCAGTGCCGCGTTTCAGTCCGCTCCAACCAATATTATTCTAGTACCTATTCAAACTTGTAACTCTTCTTTCTCTCAACAATAATTATACAAGTCTACAGAGAAACGAGTTTTATTTTGTCTTCCTAGACAGGGGTAATCTTTCAAATTATTTGACCGATTCTGAAAATTCAGTCACTAATATATAGCTGCTATAAACTTTAAGTGATTTTACTCAATACATTAATTGCATTCTATACGTATGTATTCTTATCATGTATGTAAACTTATGATTAGATCATATGGACCCTTGTCGGGCACAACAAATTACTAAGTTAAGATAGAATAAGCATTTCTAATTATTTATGTGAAACATTACTTAGCCCACAATTATACCCATCTTGTAACCGTCTGAATCGAGCTCGAGTCGTCGACGGTGCGTAGTGTTCCACGCGCGCCTCAAGGAAATGTCAGCATTACCGTAGGAGCCCAGCAGGGTCGGGCCATGGGTTGTGAGAAAGGCGAACTCCGGGGTCCTGGAACAAAGGCTTCCGTCCGTAGCAAAAAAGAGCAAAAAAATCACGTTTGTTGTATAGGAGCCCTACTAAAATATTTATTTTATTCTGTTTTGTGTCGTATTGGCAACAGAAATACATCATCTGTGAAAATTTCAATTGTCTAGGTATCACGGTCCATTAGATACTGCCTGGTGACAGACAGACAGGAGGACGGACAGACAGGCGGACAGACATACAGACAGATAGACGGACGGACAGACAGACGGACGGACAGACAGACAGACAGACGGACGGACAGACAGACAGACAGACAGATAGACGGACGGACAGACAGACAGACGGACGGACAGACAGACTGACGCACAGACAGAAACAAAGCCTTCAATATATTATAATAATGATTTTCATATCATCGTCATCTTCCTGTCCTTGTCTCGTGTTATCTCGCCAACCCTAATGGCGCAACATTTTTTCCTTCCTTTGTGTCCTGTTACCCATCACGCTATCATTAACTCCCATTTTTTTCATAGCACCTTCTACACAATCCATCTATATTTCTTTGACCTCCTTCTCCCTCCATCCACATGTATACTCAACTCTTATAATTAAAGGCAAGAAACCCATCATCGAATTTTCATATCATGAAGTAGGTATTAATTTCACATAATCGAAGGTGCGTGCAGAAGCTAGTCAAAAATAAAACAATACTCGAAAATAGAGCTAGTTTATTATCATATTAAATTACTCACAAATCAATGTTATTTAAGTATGTAACTATTGTTCAATAAATTCTATCTTCAGTACATTAATTGAAAATAATTGTTTAGAAGAAAGCGGCTGTAGTAATCTACTGAATATTCCACAACAGAAATCAGGAACGTTTATTTCAAATAGACTAATTACAGGCACTTTTGAATCGTCCATGGACACTCTAAAATCATACTAAGAGTTACATAAATCTTGGTTACATTTTTCTTGCCACTTCTAATGTGTGAGTACAACGTAGATAAGTAATAATAACAATTAACCCTTTAAACGCCGACACCGTAATATTACGTGTTCTGAAAACAGTGCACGAATCGCCACACACGTATAATTACGTTATTTTATTGGAAAAGTTCTCATAGTGCACAAACTCCTTAGAAAGTATGTCAGTTTTAAGGTGTAGGGTATAATCTTTATTGTTATGGAACTTTTTTAATGTTTTGAATGATAAATACTGTGAATTTTGGGATTTAAATACATTGTGATCACTGATCTCCTTGCTTGTATCGCCAATCACGTAATTTTACGAATACTAGGGATGGGGCAAATTCGTAAAATACTTTATAGGTTGGCCAAGAATAAACAAGGCTCTTTAGAAATTACTGTCACTATTTGCAATGAAAGTGGGTACTTTCATTACAAAATAACCATAGTGTTACTCTGATATACAAGTATCTGTACACAATAAAATGTATTCAAGTTTAAAATTATTTAATTTTTACGACAAAAATATAGAAATCTCGTTACGCGGAACCTCACTAGTGCAGACAATCGCCGGTCGCCGTCACCGTAATATTACGTGCGGCCAAGGAGCTTCAAGGTTATATCGCACTGTATTGTCAGTTGCCTCAGCGCCATCCCCGTAAAATCACGTGAAAGCTGTATCGCTCTGTGCAACTAGTGTTGTAGGGGTTTTTCGTGTTATCGTGTAGAACTTTAAATGCAAAAGAAATGCTGGAAGACGAAGAGTTATTAAATATTTTGCAATCGAATCATGAATTGCCAAGCGACGACAGTTCTAACACAGAAAGTGATGTTAATTTGGTAAGTTTAATTTATTGGTTAATTCGATAATTTAATTTGATTAGAAATTTTGTTTGTGTTTAATATAGGTAAGTACCTACCTACTAGGGTTCATCATGAATATCAACCAAAATTTAAATTGTATTATATAGGCTGAGATTATTTTATTTAATATTAAAAAGGTACCTAAGTAGGTACTTATTGTTTAGATAAATTACCTTTAGTATAATTAATAACAGCAGATCTCGTACTGTATTTTTATAATAATACCTCTGTGTAGTATAAAAGTTTTTACCAGTAAAATGATTCCAGGTACAATGCATTTCTTGTTAAGAAAATTAAATATTCTCCTGCTACCTACTTGCCATTCGCAATTTTATAAACTTTTCTTTAACTTGGTTAACTTATTAAAACATGTAATTTGGCCTAAAATAACATGCCTACTTCTGTTAAAAATATATTTTTGTATTTATTGTTTTAGGAAGAGGAGGAATTAAATAACAGATGGAGTTCGACAGCGTTCGTACCCGAAATTCATGGATTCGATGATTTTGCTTCTGGAATTCTAACAGAGAATATAAATCTTAGTACCGAATCAACAGAAGTGGATTTTTTTAAGCATTATTTTGGCGAAGAATTTGTATTGAAGTTGGTTGAATTTACAAATGCTCAGCATCAAATCTTTATTCGGAATTGTGACATAAGGCTCCATTCAAGGTTTGCAAGTTGGCGAGAAATTACTATTGCGGAAATGTATGTATTTCTAGCCGTAACTTTTTTATTTACCAGAAATAAACATTTAAAAATCGAAGAGCATTGGTCAACTGACCCTTTGCTACAATCGCCAATATTTTCTAAAACTATGTCGCGTAACCGCTATACGACCATTTTGGGTTTATTGAAGTTTTCGTCGCCAAATACAGAATCTTCCCACATTTTGAAAAACGTCTTGCCATTGGTAAAACACACTAAAAAAACTTTTAGAAATTCATATGTACCTCACCAAGACCTTTGTATAGATGAGAGTATAATGCCATTTAAAGGGTATGTTGCCATCAAGCAATACATACCTAACAAAAGGAACAGGTTTGGTATCAAACTATTCATTTTGTGCGACGTGAAAACAGGACTTATTATGGATTATATTATTTATTGTGGATCTAGAACCGAGATAGAGGATTCAGCTAACTTAGGTATAACAGGCGCTGTGGTAACAACCCTGTTACAAGACCTAATGCATGCGCATAGACGCTTGTACACAGATAACTGGTACTCGAGTCCAAAATTGTTCGAATACTTGTACCAACAACAGACATATGCATGCGGTACGGTTAGAATTGATCGTTTAAAGAAAGCCGGTGTCACAAATTTTAAATCTTTGAAAAAGGGTGAAATTGATGTAAGATACAAAAAACCACTTATGGCATTAAAATATAAAGATAAAAGAGATATACACATGTTGTCTACCTTTCACACAGCTGAATTCGGGCCTACCAATAAGTATGATAGAGAAACTGGACTGCCTAAAATGAAGCCCGAAGTTATAGTTGACTATAACTTAAAAAAAGGAGCAGTTGACAATACAGACATGGTATTACATTCGGTTCAGTGCATACGGAAAAATAGACAATGGGACAAAAAACTAGGCTTGCATTTAATTGATTTATGCATGTTAAATGCTCATGCATTATATAAAATACTGCATACTAATAATAATTCCATCGCCGATTTTCAGTTGGCCGTTATTAGACAATTAATCGCAAAATATAAAGCACAAGAATTAGAGTATTCTATACCGACGACGTCTAGATCAGCGTCTGCCTTGCGTTTAACTGCATCACACTTGGCTAATCACATGCCCCAATACACAGAAAACAAAAAGTCAAGATCATGTTTTGTGTGTCAACATACGACATTAAAGAAAAAATGCCGCAAGGAATCTCGCTTTATGTGCGAAGTATGTCAGGTAACATTATGTGTAACTCCATGTTTTAAAATTTATCATACAAGTGAAACATTTTGAAAAATATCGATATAATTATTATTATGCCACGCATCCCTAGCAACAAATTTGAATAGTTCAATTGTCCACGTTCAGTTGTTGTTTTCGCTTCTGAAGGAGAGGACGTGCGTCATGTCGAGTAATGAAGAATCGCGGTCTACGTCGCCTTCGATTTTGTGTCCACGTAAAATTATTTCAAATAATACTTCAAATAAATCGACGCAGACTAAACCAAATTTTGTCCATTACGCCCAGTTAAAAGATGGTGATGTGACTGCTTTTATAAACTTGCCAGACGCAAACTTTTTTGATCAAAGACCAAGTGATCCACGCAATGAATACTTCGCGTCATTAATAGCTTTTGAGCTGGAAGCTGTACGGCCTGAAAAACGTTCAGAAGTTTACATGAAAATATTAAATTTAATACGGCAAGCTCGTGGAGAATCGTCACCAATAGAAGAACGAACGTGCCCATCTCCCGAGTACTGATTTGTGTTAACGTAGTTAATGACTGAAGACTGAATAATGTTAGATTATTAATTAAGCAGGTAAATAAAACATTGATTTTATTTCTGGCTTTTTATTAATGAAACCTCAAGAGAACACCAGTGTCCGCAAACCTATTGTCTTTCTATTGTGTCTCTAATTACGATAATCGAAAGGTTAGTATTGTTAATAAATAAAGAATTAATGCATCGATATTAAGTATTCCCAACACTATTCCAACTTATGCCTAAAGTGACTTGGCGCTGGAGGTAAGTCAAAGGTATCAAAATCTTGGCGGTTAAAGGGTTAAAAAAAAGCTAATGTAAAAATAGAAATTGAATTAAGCCACTGGCAGCTAAAAACCACGCCATCTAGACCCAAACCAAGCAGAGACTGTGTTATGAGCACTAGACAACTAATAAACCTACTTATATATTTCTAAATACAAACATGTTATAGATAAATTACACCCAGTCACAGAACAATTGATTGTGATCATCACTCAAACATCTGTCTTGGGTGGGAATTAAACCCACGACCTCCGACATAGCAGTCAGGGCCACTAACCGCTATGCCAAAAGATCAGTCAATTGTCAAAAGTAAAAATTCGCCATCCAAGGTTTGACTCTCACAGTTTCTCATTCGTTTGGATCAATTTAAAAAAAAAATCAGTAACTGATTATGGAAATAATACTACGTTCTTTTTTATATGCAATTCATTGGTTTCTTATTTTTGTTATATCTTCCAGTATGTTTTGTGCCTGTTAGTTGCAAAATTTTGATTGGGCTCTTCATGTAAAGTAAGCAGTAGTTGAATACAAGAATCAGTTCATATGAATAGTGTATCGGATTTGGAGTTTCCTGTAAAGAAAAGGACTCGTATTCTAAAATGTAAATATGTATTATCATCTTCCAAAATTTTCTCACGAATAGTTTGTTAACTGCATGGCCATATTAGTGGAGTAGACAAGAGCATAATACAACTGAACTATTCATATTAGTTTCTGATATGTATCTAAACAGTCACTAAGTACATGAGTTTTTTGTAAATGGATTATTCAAACATAACTTCCCTGCAAAGTTAATATAATAATGATTAATTCATTAAACCCCAAGCGAACGTCAACGTTCGCTCTGTTATTGTCTTTCTATTGTGTCTCTAATTGCGGTATTCAAAAGGTTAAAAGATTATTAGCCCGGTAGCCCAGGTGTGAGAAAGGTAGCAGGAGTAGAGGGAGGCCTTTACCCAGGAGTGGGACAAAACAGGCTAACATATAAATAATAGATTATTAATTATCATTTATGGAGAATTTTGATATCAAAGTATCATAGATAGATAACTTGTGTTAATACTAACTTTGAAAATGAAATAGAACAAGATATAATCTATACCTTTCAAAATTTCAATAATGAACTCCTTCGGAATCCTTAATTTATTATATAATAATATAATCGATCACATCAGGTTGATGTTGTTGAATTATTTGGGTATCTTCCTGTAAATCTTGTTCGGTTATCTGGGTATCAGATTGAACAACTTGCTGGGTTTTCTGAGTATCTTCCTGCACATCAATAGAAAAGCTGTTTCTTCAGGGGTAGTTATACTAATTTGGTCATTATATTTTTGAATTCGTTCGATAAGCTAGAAAGAAAAATAAGACGATTTTTATACATTGTTGTACTTTTACAACCGTTTTTGAAAATACAGTTTATAAATAACCCATGTAGTAGTACTAATATTGCTTTGTATTACGATAGCAACTAATATATCTTTTTTTACATTTAAATGGTTTCTGCTTTTACATTAGCAGTAAACAGCTGAATAATTGATATTCAAAGGTTTATGTTAATCCATCGATATATATTTGTACTTTGTTACATGTTAATGATTTAATCAAACATGTTCTTACCTTTGGTTGCTTTTTAATTAATCAGTATTCGTCAAATATAATTTTATGGTACTTGCGCCGATTTTGCACTTCGTAATTGGTTCAAACTAGTCTTTTATTCGTAATTTCCATTTTTATTAAGAAGTAATGAAATAGTTTCTTTTATATATTAAGTAGAAAACACTGAGCAAGACATAATAAAGTCAAAACAAATAGTTCGATTTCAATACAAACAATACAAACACGTGAATGTTAAATGTCACTTTTGACAGCGCTCACAGTGATCTTGCTTCAGAGCGTGAGCACTGTTATTGCAAGATGGCGTCGATAATAACGTCATGCATGACGTCAAGAAATCGTCTGTGGACGCGCTCACGTTAAAACGGAACGGCTGTAAGCGCGCTGACAGCGCTGTAAGTTCATCTCGGAACGCACCATTTGACACCACGAATGACGAAACTTGCCCCGCGTTCCGAATTGCGTCAAAAGCGAGTCCGACGTTTTTTTGTTTCTATTTACCCTTGATTTAGAGTCTGTGCGGAAAGCAATATATAAAATCTTTGGCGGAAAGTAAACCATCGTGGGATTTGAGGGCGCTGCTGTAGATAAATATCTTTTTGTCTGTAAGTACTGTCTTACCAACTTATCTGTGAAATGGAGAAAATGGGAACTACGGCCGCCATGTTAAAATGTCATTCGATTGTCAGTGTCTACTACATTCGGGTGCTCTGTGTTTTCTGTTGCGATATTTCTACATTTTTAGCGTTTAATATGCCGAAAGCGATTAAAAGTGATGCGCGAAGCATCATTCTTAAGGTCAAAGCCTTTTTTGAAGAAGAAGCTCGGGCGGAGGCTCCGATTATTCCATTTAATCAAGTATACAAACGAATTTCGGCAGCTACAGGTTAGTGTTGTCTACTTTCTTTTTGTAAATTACCCGATATTTTTTTCATTGGTTACTTTTTAACGTAACTGTAACTTAAAAGTAGCCACACATGGACAGCTGCCTGCCCCTTTTTCCTACCATGACCTCATTTACGTTTCCTATAAGATTCGTCCTCCTAAACGCAAAGCCAAATTTCTCTTTCTTCGCAGTTTTAAAAACGTTGATTTGGAGCGTTTGAGGGCTGATGCAGCTGGGATTGACTGGTCTCCTGTACTCACCTGCGAGGATATGGACACAATGGTGTCGGTTTTTAGCAGGACTGTGTTGAATTTGTATGAGACTCATGCTCCTCATAAAAAGGTAAGAGTCAAGCACCTTCCTGCACCATGGCTTTCTCCAGCAATAAAAAACCAGATGGCGAAACGGGATAAAGCCAAACGTCTTTATAGGAAGCGGCCCACAGAAGAAAATTGGAACTTCTATAAGAACATGCGAAACCAACGCAAGTATGGCAGTTTTTGAAGACTCTTGGTATTGGCAAAGCCATTATCAAGAGTTCTCCTGATAAAATGGACCTCAATGCACTTAATGCACACTTTTCTATGTCACCAGTTACACTCGATGACGATGTTAAATCGTCAACTGTTAATGATCTTGCTAATCTTCCTCTGCCTGATAATACTTCTTTCTCTTTCCACTCGGTTACTGAGCTAGATATTAAGAAATGTATCCAATCCATATCTACCAAGTCGGTAGGCGACGATGGCCTTCAGCTCCAAATGTTCCTACCTATTCTGAGTGAAATAACTCCTGTCATAACTCACATTATAAATTTCTCTCTCTTCACTAACTCCTTTCCTTCTGCTTGGAAGAAGGCTCACGTCCAGCCGCTTCCTAAAGTTTTAAATCCCACCTTACCATCCCAGTTTCGACCAATATCCATCCTCCCAATCCTCTCCAAAGTCCTTGAGAGTGTTGTTCAGAAGCAACTGTCTCGTTATCTCTCCTCTAACAGCCTACTAAGTCCCTACCAATCCGGTTTCAGACCTGGCCATAGCACTGTAACAACCCTTATCAAAATAACTGATGATATAAGACTAGCTATGGAAAATAAATGTCTAACCGTAGTGGTTCTATTGGACTTCAGTAGTGCTTTCAACTCGGTTGATTTTGACATCTTCTTAGGAATCCTTTCCTCCCTTAATGTCTCTGCACCAGTAATCGAGTGGTTCAAATCTTATCTTCGGGGCCGCTTGCAGTCTGTTCGATCTGATGAGGATTCCTCTGAATGGTGTGATTTGGCTGCGGGTGTACCTCAGGGTGGAGTCCTCTCTTCTCTACTTTTCTCAGTTTTTATAAACGCTCTCACTAAGGTCCTAACTTCTAACTATCATCTCTACGCAGACGACTTGCAGTTATATCGTCATTTTAAAGTCGGTGAAATGTTAGTAGGAGGGTCTTCTACTCTTTTCAGTCCCTTAAACGTCTCCAAAAATTCCTACCATTTCATACTAGGGTCACCCTTGCGCAATCTCTTCTTCTACCGCTAATAGACTATGCGGATGTCTGCTTTCTCGATGCAACGGAGGTTCTCCTAAACAAACTCGAGCGACTGCAGAACTTGTGCATCCGCTTCATTTTCGGCCTCCGCAAATACGACCATGTGTCGGAGTTTCGGACCAGATTGAAGTGGTTGCCGATTCGGCGTCGGCGTGATGCCCATATCCTATCTCTTCTCTACACTATCCTGCACAACCCTAATTCTCCACAATACCTTCGTGAACGCTTTGAGTACTTCGTCCCGAGGGGTAAACCCTGTCGCACGGCCAATTCTCTTCTTCTTCGTACTTCGTTTCACACTTCAAGCCGTTATGATGGTTCCTTCTCTGTAACTGCAGTGCGTCTTTGGAACTCTCTCCCACACTCCTTACGTGACAGCCCTTCTTTAGATGTCTTCAAGAGGAAAATTAAAGGGCATTTCCTTTCACAATAACATAGAATATATATATATATTTATATAGTATATAAAGTATGTGTGTATTTATGTATGTAGGTATATTTGTTTATGTATTATTATTTTATTCACAATATTTCTAATTTTAAAATTGTACACTGGACCCTACCCTCTAAGGTCAACTCTCTCTATCGCTCAATGGTTTGCTGGAAGAAAACTCAACTTTGAGTTAAGCTCGCCCATGTACATGAACTTTGCTATCCACTTATTTTTTGTTGTTATAGTGTACAATAAAGAATTAAAAAATATAAAGATGAGTGATTCAACTACCTATAGTTCTCGTCACGTAAAAAGAACGCTGGAATAATCTGAGGGGCTCTCCCGCATAGGTACGTTTGGCTAAGCGTAAATTCTCTCCACTCCACTGCCTTCCAGCGTTATTCTTACGTGACGCGATTTGTACGCAAGCCGCATAAAAAATAGTTACCCATACTTACATTTAATATTTTAACTACAGTATGTAAATACTTAATTAATTTTGTCTTAATTTCAGGTGTGAGTCAAGGGCTAATTTCAAAAATAGTTTAAGAAGGGCATGCAGCAGAAGAAGCTGGTACAAAAATTCGGACCCCAGGCAAGGAGAGAAAACGTCAAAGTGGGTTTATTCATGTTGATGATTTTGACATGGGAGTTATCCGAAGGAAAGTACATGAATGTTACTCTAATAAAAACGAGTTACCGACTGTTAAGAAGCTCCTAGATGTCTTAAAAACAGAAATAAATTACACGGGACAAAGAGAAAGTCTACGAAAGCTGCTCCACAAAATGGGTTTTCGTTTTAAAAAGTCGCAGTCTAATCGTAAAATGCTCATGGAGTGCAATGAAGTATCAGCTTGGAGACCAAAATACTTACATGCTGTAGAAAAAAAATTTATATCTCCACAGCTTCGGCCGCTAATTTATTTAAATGAAACATTTTACATTCATCGCATACATCAGGTAAATGCTGGCAAGGAGAGGGTGTAGATGAAATGTTAGAGCCTGTATCAAAAGGGCAAAGACATATTATTGTTCATGCGGGAGGGGATACCGGATTTGTCCAAAATGCTCTTCTAGTTTTTAAGTCTAACACAAAAAGTGGTGACTATCATGACGACACGAATAGTACTAACTTTAAAAAGTGGGTTATTGAAAAATTTGTGCCTAATTTACAAGAGCCATCAATAATAGTAATGGATAATGCCCCTCATCACCGTATTTGTGTAAATAAAATACCAAATACTAATTCTTTAAAGAAAGATATGCAATTATGGTTGACACAAAATAAAATTGACTATGGAGTGGAGTTGACGAAACCTCAGCTGTTAGAAATAATTAAGAGAAATAAGCCTGAACCTGTGTATGAAATTGAAAAAATATTAGAAGAAAATGAACACAAATGCTTGTACTTACCTCCCTATCATTGTGTTAAATTAATATGGAGCTCGAAGAAAAGAAAAGTTGCTGATGTAAATATTGACCACAAAAATTCTGAGATTCCCCGCCTAGTTCAAGAAGCTTTTGAAAGTATAATGGTTAGTGAGTGGGCTCAGCATTGCAATCATGTTCGCAAGTTACAAGCAGAATATTTGAAGCATGATGTGTATTTCGATAAACCGTTCATTATAGAAGTGATAAGTGATTCGGAAACTGAAAGTGACAGTGATAATGATGACATGGATATAGGCGGCGTATGGCCTCACAGCCAGGAAGAAGTTGGGCGTGCAAGTTCATCAAAAGATCATAATTATTGTAGACCAGGATTCTAATAAATTATTTTAAGCAAACTTTTGTTTTTTTTTTTACCCCTCACATCGTTAAGGGAGGCCCGTGCTCCAGTAGTGGGGACGTATATGAGTTGATGATGAAACTTTTGTTTTTATTCTATCTATTAACTAGGTCATGTCCTACAGGACACATCTTGAGTGTCTAGATATTTGAGTTTTGTTTAAATAGAGAAGCTCGTACTAAACTATGGGTTTTCTGTATCAAGCTTGTAAGTGCTGAATCCATCTAAGTAGGTACTTATGCAAAATGCAGAATTAGTTTTTTTTTTTTTTAATATAACGTTTACTTGCAAGTTATTAAATTTCATTTGCCTACTTTGCTAAACATTTAGTTTGTAAGTGGGGTACCTACATTATATCAATTGAATGCCAGAGAAAAACCTAAAGTATGTATCTACCTACATTAATTTTCCTATTTGTTAAGACTATTTAGTACTTATATTAATATTTTATTATTATAAAACAATGTTAGGTATTGTTTAAAATAATAAAATCATGTTTATATGTTTACCTAGTTACTTATCTGACAAACCCAATCATGGGTAACTTTTATTAATTTGCAACACTAAAGCGACAGTGTCGCTACAACTCAGTTCACAGATAAGTTGGTGGGTCTCTAAGCAACATTGCGACGTCATTATGGTGCGACTGTTAAATCTTGATATTTTGAAACTATGTTAGACTAGCTTATTCTAGCGGCTTCACCCTATAATAAAAATTATCCTATTGGGTGAATTTGGTCACCTAATGAAACTGCAAAGTTATAGCTTTAGGTATGTGCTATATTATAGCAATGTTTATGATTAAGTTCATCTGTCTAGTAGTTTTTGCGCGACACATCCATACATACGAGTACCTCATTCCATCTTCACAAACTTTCACATTTATAATAGTAGTAGCCTATTTATTGAACTTGCTCACGTGATGAAACTTAGCAAAAATATAGGTTATAAGCTATGTTATTGCAACGTTTATCGTTAAATTCATCCGTTTATAAGTTTTTGCGTGAATGAGTAACAAACCGTTAATTGTGAAACTGTAATATATTAAATATTAGTTCCCTTGCAGCTCAGTCAAATTTTTTATCACATTTCTGAAGATTTCAATTAAAAATCACAATAAAATAACATAATAAACAAACCGGTGTCAACATGATATGACGTTTGGCATTTGACGGGTTGCTAGAGTCCATTTCACGAAAGAAGTCCCGCAGACGCAGCGCTGTATTCGCGCGACATAATGTTGCCACGGTTAAATATGGGGAAATCAGGGGAAATAATTTATAGTTCATTTACTTTCATTTTATTAACTAGTTACCTACTCGAATAGTTAGATAAGAAAAAAAATGTTTTTAATAGAATGTATTTTTAATATAATAGGTACCATTTGATGTCCATACTGCTAAGGTCAGATTAGTGAAAAATAAATCTTCCTGTAATTTCTAAAATATAAAATGGAGATGTTCGACCAACTTTAAATTAGAAAAATAAAATAACATTTAAAACTTTTATTCAAATTTTTATTGAATAATTATGATCGGTCATACTATGATCACTGTCAGAAGAGTGAATAGAAACAGAATCAGATTCTGTTTCACTATCACTAGCCGTGGATATAATAAATCGATCCATTGCTTCATCCATAAGACCATCATTTCTTAAATATTCTTCCTCCAAATGCTGTACATGTTTACATTGAACTGCCCAATCTTCCGCTGTAACAGTCTCAAAAGCCTCTTCTGTTAGGCGTACAATTTCTTTTGGATCTTGGCCCACGTTTTTATCCGCTACCCTTCTCTTTACAAGGCTCCACATTTTTTCGATCGGATTGAGATCGCAGTGGTAAGGCGGCAATCTTAGCAATTCATGATTGTGAGATTTTAATAATGCCTCCACGGCATATGTAGGTGGACCTTTGTTTTGTTTAATTAATTCAAATAATACAGCTTTTGTCCAAGTATCTTCAAAATATACTCCTTTTTCTCGCAGCCATTCCTGCATGTCACGTTTAATACTTGACATTGTAGGTGCTTTATCTATTTGAGTGCAGTGATATGGAGCGTTGTCCATTACCACAAGTGACCTTTCAGGTAGGTTAGGAATGACTTTTTCACTCATCCATTTCAAAAAATTAGTTGAGTTCATGTCATCGTGGTAATCTGAGGATTTGGATTGGGATTTGAACATTAACGATGCACCAGTTCCCGCATGAGCAATTATCCAACGACTCCCTGATGACTCTGACACGAACATCCCAGGCTCCTCCTCACTTTGCCAGCAACTTTTGGCATGATAAGTGTTGTGTATATAGGTCTCGTCTAAATATACTACAGGTTTTTTCTCCACATTGCGATTTCTTCGGATTCTCTCCAAATATCTTGAACGCCATGCAGTAATATCATAACGTTCATTAGTAATTTACGTTTCGATTGGCATCGATTATACTTGAAACCGATGCTATGCAATATACGGTGCAATGTTGTGATGCTTCCTTGATAATTTATGTCTTCTCTCAAAGCTGCACGTAATTTAATCAATGTAGGTAATTCCTTCTTCACAACATAAAAACTGTGAATTTTTTGCCGTATAGCGCACAAATCAAATCCATCCAAGTCGAACTTTTTAGGATGCGAGCGACTCTTCCCTGGGGTGACGATAACTTTAGAAGTACTCGCCGCTGTTGCGCCTTCTTTTGTAACTCTCGTTACAGTTTTCTCTGAAACACCTGCAATAAAATAAACAATAAAAAAAAATAAAATTCAAACAAAGATTATTTTCGTATTTAATAAAAATCGTGCATTAAAAAAACAAAAAACTTAATTCCAATCTGTAAATCAATCGGGAAAAAATCTGTATCTGTCAAATTTAGTTCCTCAATTGTCCGCGGGACTTCTTTCGTGAAATGGACTTTATCTAAGTTTCGGGCAATTAACAGTATGTCATATGTCTTTTAGGGCAAACAAAACATTCGGGCAAATGAAATTCGGTTAAATCAAATTCGGGAATATGATGATTATGGTATATAATGTTCGGGTAATCAATAGACAACCCTTTTTATAAGGTTCTTCTGTTAGTAAACAATGTCCTATATCTCTTAATCAACCTTGATTATTGAACTCGTGTTGACTACAACAGATTTCGTTAGAGCCTAATAATTACATATTATTATGTCGTTTAACTTATTAGACAGACTTCTAAACCTCAAAGGCTTCCGAAGAGATTTTTTGTATATAGTCTGTTTAATAAGGCAACCGACTTGAGAATTTTGTGTAATATTTAATTATTTAAACCATACAAATATTCGGTAGGTACTTTTTATAAGTTTTTTCTGTTAGTAAACAATGATCTCTATCTCTTAGAGCCATATTTCACCGGGACACCCTGGTAGCGCCACTGGTTGCGCTACCATGGTGTCCCAGTGAAATATAGCAAGACACCAAACAAGACACCAAACAGACACCAGAGCAAAGATTTTATGTATCCTACGGATAATTATTCTCATTAGCATTAAGTTCATATTGACAAGCAAACGGGGAAAAATGTACTGAAAAAGACAACGAGAAAGGGTCGGTGTGTCCCATTCTTACCTCCATTTTAACTAGGGTAACCATGATTTTACTAATTTAATTGTTATTATTTTTGACACTGCAGCATGTGATATTAATTGATGGTGTATTTTTTTATATTGACAGCAAAGTACCAATAATTCCAAACTGTCTGTGAAACCTGAAAACAAAAAAATCACTTCGAATTTTAATAAGGCGATTATCACATTGCCACGTACCACGCAGCGTAGCGCGTAAATGCGTGTACTTATTAACATTGCTTTTAAGTATCTCCATTTGTATAGAAAATAAGCACAGTCCAACATACTGAAAATGCATCCACGCGCGTTCATGCAGATCACACGCCTACATGAGGAGAAATATGCACACACGCGCGTAGGTGCGGGGCGACACGCAAGGTATGTCACACTGAGTCTCATAGTGTCATTATGATTTGAATGAAATGAGTCATAGCCTGCATCAATTTACAAACGCACCTACGCGCGTGAGTGCGTAAAAAAACCCGCACGATGATGCAGATCTGCATTTCCGCAAGTACGCAAGTTGGTGCGTTGACACGCAACATGCAGCGTGATGCGCGGCAGTGTGATAATCACCTAAAACACGCTGAAAAACCTTTTTAAATTCATAGCGGTAAATTATGATTTTCTTGAAAAAATATTTTTAGGAGGTATTGGTACTTCACGGTCGAGAAATATAATATACTAGCATTTGCTCGCGGCTTCGCCTGAACACATAAAATATAGCCTACATCACTCAAGAATAAACTAGCTTTCTATTGGTGAAAAACTTTTTGCAATCGGACCAGTACTTCCAGAGATTAACACCTACAAACAAAAAACAAACTTTACCTGTTTATTATATTAGTAGATAGTGATAGTGAGATAGTGTAGATGTCACTCAAGAAGAAAGCAGCTTTCTATCTGTGAAAAAAATTTACCAATCGGACCAGTACTTCCAGAGATTACCTAATATGGCTTGTTTGTCAACTCGCTTAAACAATTCGCGCGAGTCCGCGTGAATTGGCACCTTCCGATTTCACCTACTTTTTCTGTCGTCATTTCGCTCAAACGCATAAAGTACAGTCAAATAAAAACAGGTTGAAAACATTTACTATAAATAACTAGCTATTGCCCGCAGATATTATGTTAAAGGTGAGGAATGAGGCAAGTAGGATGTGGCCAATGGTACACGATACCCAAGTTACTTTAAAAACAGTTTACGTTACTTTTGACTTTCTCATGTTACCTGCACCTGCATGGTCCTCACCGGAAATGGCAAGTTCGGTAGGTTCCTGCATCGGATTCAGACGGAAGTAACACCCGGGTATCACTATTGTGTAGACCACCCGGAGGACACGGTGGAGCACCCGAGGACATGGTAGAGGTGTGCCCCGCTCGAATCGACTCAAATGACGTATCGATACTGCATATTCACTCACTCACGTGTATTTGTAAATCTCCCATTCAGCTTAAGCAAACGAGTGCCAACATTAACTAATATTTGTACGTCAACTTTGGTTGCTTATTGCTGATTTGTGATATTGTTAGCAATTAATAAGTAAATATGCAATATTATATTATTGTAATGGTGATTTATATCTTTCTCATTAACGATATGTGTTTTATTTTAAGTCAAGTCGAATACAATTTCTAATACATTTATAGTGGGTACCTATGTTATACATTCGGATGTTGTGTTTGTGATGTTATACAGTCGGACACGGATTCGAGGGTAGTCGTGCTATCATGACAACATTTAAGCTCCGTATATCTTTTATTGTAAAAATAGTACAAATGCTCAAATCTGTGTGAATACGCTTTAAAAGTGACAAATACAGTGCATAACACCGTTGGCATAGTTATTCAAAAAATATTTCAACAATTGGCAAAGTTATTGCGATAAAAAGTGTTGAACCGTTATCGGTGAATAAAGTTATAAACACTGCGATCTGTGACAAAAGTGCTGTTCTTAAAACGCTAAATAAACAAAATATACAGTGAACATTTGTTTAAAAGCTAAAAAAAAAAAAGTTAAAAAATATCAACGGGTCAATTTTAAAAAAGAGACTAATACGTCATTTTATCAAAAGTTTATAATATTTCACACCAGAACCGAATTTTCAATCGACACTTCAAATAGCATTTAGTCCGGAAAGGAATAGTGCGGATCGGCAATCACAAGTGTGCTGGTTCAAACCCCGCATCGAGATGTTCTTTTTGTGAATGTTTTCACAAGGCTAAACAAAAATTGCAAACCTTTCTTGTTTACTGTACACTCCAATTGCAATGATGAGCTTCCTTGAAAACATAACACTTCGACGTCAGCCTACAAATTCTGACCAAAACTCGTTTAATGATAGTCAATTATCGACAAGTACCCGCCAAAACGATAGTATAACAAGTATGCCCGAGCTGTCCGTAGACGAAATACAAAATAAACAAATGACAAAGTTAAGACTGCAAATCGACAAACTTGTATTAGACCTCAACAGCGCACATCAAGAAATTGAATTATTATCTCTAGAGAATTCTAATCTTAAACAAATAAATGACGAGTTATTGAAGAAGAACGAATTTCTTAAAGTAATTACGTGTAGTCCTACAAGAAAAAATACATCAAGCGGTCCTACACCTAAGAGTAAAAAGAAACAACTACGAACTCAAGCTACATTAAAACTACAACTGCCGACTGATCAATGTTATAGTAGTACGATTGATAAACAGTCGCTGAGTAAGGAAATCACACTTCATCAACAAAAAACTGTATCACAAATGAAATCGCCAAACAAACAAACCTATATAAAGAATAATGTCATCTCTGGTATACAGTCTATCTCTCAAATAAACTGCAACTCTAGCACAGTAACTACAACAGAAAGAAAACTATGTATGATTACCAGTAACAAGTTTAATAAAATATTACGTATAAGTCAAAATATTTTCAAAGATTACAAACTATGTCATTATTTAACTTCAAATGCAGGTGTTAAACAACTGTTCAAAGATTTAGATAAGAAACTCACAAACTTTACGTATGAAGATTATTGTATTGTTTACATTGGTGAAAGAGACTTTGAAACTTCTTCTAACTATGGACTTCTGGTTGATTATATAAAGCTCCAGCTAAAAAATATTACTAATACTAATGTCATAATATGTTCCCCGAATTTCAAGCTTAATAATATGTTTTCTATTTTTAATAAGCGAATTGAGATGTTTAATCATCTTATGTATGTCGACACAGAGTTGTGTGAGTATGCATATCTTTTTGATACTAATTACCATTTAGAATATACTAATGAGATGTTCTGGAAAAATAATTCTAGAATAAACAATAAAGCAATTGCTACAATTTTCCAAAACATAAAGTACTTCCTCGATGACTTAAAACAGCCTTTGAGCATTTCGCGGAATACAATTTGTCAACAATGTCTCGCAAAAAACGATAATAAACCAATCACAAAGCAGGCAGAACAAACCATTTGCGCTACTAGTGAAGGTCAAAATGATTTTTTTCGTCTATAATCATATCTACATCTTGAATCAAAACATCAATGGATTGATAGGAAAGTCAGATTTATTAAGTTTACATCTAAGTGACCTCAAACGAGAAGGAAAAACTATAGATGCTGTTTGTATTGTAGAACATAATATGATAGATGAAGATAGCTTACAATTATATATACCAAACTATAAACTTGCAACCTATTCATCTAGAAACTGTAGAAAAGGAGGGACAGGTATACTAATTAGACATGGACTGGAATTCAGAGAGATAGATACTAAGCAATTTTATGTTCCTGGTATTATAGAATGCTGTGCCATTGAATTTATACTTCACAAATTGATTATTATCTGTATCTATAGACCCCCAAAATACAATAACAGCGCTACATTCCTTTTCTTTGAAAAACTTCAACATTTACTTAACTACTGTGGTCGACACATGGGCAAAAAAATTTTACTTTGTGGTGACTTTAATATTAATATTTTAAATAATACAAAATTAAGTGCTGAATTTCTGAATTTGCTTTTAAACTACAACTTGAAACCAAGCATCAAACAACCAACACGAATATCTAGTGGTTCATGCATAGATAATATTATGCACAATGTCAAGGGGGGCAGTGGTAATGTTTTGGAATTTGCTTTATCAGATCACACAGCACAACTCTTTAAGTGTCCTGTAAAAAAGTCCTGTTCCATGGATCACTGGTTTGTATTGGCACGTGATTATAGTTCAGACAATAAATCTAAGTTTATCGAAGCTATCAGCAATTTGAGTTTTACTGAAGTTTATAATAGTAGTGATCCTGAGTTAGCATTTAATTCATTTTACGATATATTCAAACTATTCTATGATCTATGTTTCCCTATCATAAGAAAAAAGATTTCTTCCAATAAATCTTCTCGTTGGATGTCTAAAGGAATTAGAAACTGCAGTAAACGGAAGAGAGAATTATTGTGGGAATTCAGAAGATCACCCAATTTAAAAAATAAACAATTGCTAAAAGTCTATTCTCAAAGACTAAAAAAAGTGATATTCTTGACACAAAAATCTCAAAATAATTACTTGGTAAAAAACGCAGAAAACAAAACTAAAGCAACTTGGAAATTAATTAATAGATGCAAAAGAAACTTTCCTCCTGAACCTATTAAAAATATAATTGTTGGAAATGAGCAAATAAGTGACCCTCAAAAAATTGCTTCGGCGTTTAATAATTATTTTATAGATTCTGTTCAATCAAATATGAACACTAATTGCACTAGGGCTCTATCTTCAATAAAATATTATCACAAGTCGCTATTTATGAAACCTACAGATCCTTTAGAAATATTCAGAATCATTAATTCTTTAAAGAACACGAATAGTGCGGGGTATGATGAAATAACCTCTGACATTTTAAAATCAGTATCACATATTATCGCACCAGTATTAAGCTTTATAATAAATTTATGCATAGAATACGGCTATTTTCCAAATTCTTTAAAAACCTCTTTAATTAAGCCTTTACACAAAAAAGGAGAAAAAGCTACAGTTTCTAACTACCGTCCAATTTCACTTATACCAGTAATATCTAAAGTATTTGAAAAAGTTATTTATAATTCGTTATATTCATTTCTTGAATTAAATAATATTTTTACTAAAGAACAATATGGTTTTCGGAAAAAGAGAAATATTAATAGGGCAATATATGATCTTTTTTCTGAAATTGTTAGTAATGTGGATAAAAAAAACCCTATTGCAACAGTACTCATGGATATGTCCAAAGCGTTTGACCATGTAAATCATGAAATACTATTGGGTAAATTGGATCGATATGGCATAAGAGGGAATATTTTAAGTCTACTTAAAAGTTATCTAAGTAATCGTAAGCAAATTACAGTTCTAAAGAGAATCTGCTCCAAGTCTAGAGTAGAAGTAACTGATATGTCGTCACCTAGATATACATCATGTGGTGTGCCACAAGGAAGTGTCCTTGGCCCTTTGTTGTTTCTCATTTACATCAACGATTTGCCAAAATGCATAAAATTTCAAACAGTTTTATTCGCTGATGATAGCACACTTATTGTACCATGCAAACATATTGAAACTTACCAAGATGATATAAATGACTCCATTCATTGCATAATAAATTGGTTAAATTTGAATGGATTAAAAATAAACATAGAAAAAACTAAGCTTATGACATTTAATCAAAAAACTGTAACCCCTAATTTAAATATTTCTTATGAAGGTCAAACAATAGCTGAGACAAACCAAGCCAGATTTCTAGGTCTTCAATTGGATAGCCACTTAAACTGGAAAAGTCATGTAGAGATAATCTGTAAAAAATTAAACCAATACTCATATGCTCTCTACAATCTTGCAAAGATTGTAGACGAGTCTATTGCTCTTACATCGTACAAAGCATATGTGACTTCTACATTACGTTTTGGAATTATATTTTGGGGAAATTCCACAGAGAGATTAAATGTGTTCAAAGCCCAAAAGAGATGTGTGCGCTCTATATTTAAACTGAAACCTACTGATAGCTGTTTACCATATTTTAAAAATTTTAAACTCCTAACATTTCCTTGCATGTACATTTTTGAAACTGCAGTTTTTGTCAAATCTAATTTTCATTTGTTTAAAACATTGAAGTCCAAACGTCGTAACAAAGAGATATGTACTATTTCACATAAGACAGCATTATTTTCGAAAAGTTTTCTTGGAATGGCACCTAAAATTTATAATAAAGTTCCTAATGAAATAAAAGAAATAAACGAAATAATTGATTTTAAAAAAGCGTTATTAAAACTATTAAATGAAAAAGTATATTACTCTGTTAATGAGTACTTAGATGACAGACTTTAATTTGCACAAATATATTGCATGCTCTTCATTGTTATATAATTGCCTAAAAATAAATAAATTATTGTGTATACGCTTTTTTTGACAACTATAAAAATGACATTTGTATTAAAAATTGTTTTATTATGGACTACTACAATTATATTATTGACTACTATTTTAAATTATATTAAATTGTTGATTATTGTATTAAATATCATTAAATTATTAACTGTTATATCGAACATGATTAAACTTAAAAAAAAATTGACATCTATAAAGTTGACATTTGTATTAAATACTATCAAATTATTGACTGCTATATCAATTGTTAATATACTACTTAATTGATTACTGTTATAATGTTGCAGCACTCTTATAAATGATATTGTATGCCAAAAGGCGGGTCATAGAAGTACTTCACTATTATAAATTATTACATCTTATCTATACCTGTGTACCACAATAAACAATTTTGAATTTGAATTTGAATTTGAATACAATTTCAAGTGTCATAAAACAGTGACTTTCTGAAGCCTACTCCTCGCTAAGGCATAGGTTAAAGAAAAATATATGTTTAATATAGATTCATGAACAACATCATCAACATTTGATTTTTTTTTGTGCGATTAATACTTTTTTCTAAAAATTGGTGATTAAATATTCTTCCAAGTAAATATAGCATATGTAAATCAATCAATATTTCGCAAAGAAAATAGATTTAAAGGTCAGCCGCGCACTATCCGGGTGTAGCTAGCCGCAATTAAATGCACAGATATGCGTACTGCCACCTAGGCGGGTACGACACTAGTGTCTAATTAATTTCGACCAAATGGTTCAAGGGACTATAAGCCTTAAGCGAGTTGACGAACAAGTCCCTCCTACAAACAAAAAAACAAACCTTACCTCATTATAATATTATTTATAATATTAGTATAGATATTTATGTCAGAAGAAGTTGTAATTGTTTTCTGAGTACAGTGCGTTTCACTTAAGAGGTTCCTTTGCAATAATGTTGGCAATACGGGAAAACAATGTTGCTATATTTTTAGCAATGAAATTATTTAATGTTAGAGAGATACTGATATTTCGTTACTTTTAACAATTGCCTTATATTATTTCTTTTGGAAACTGTAAAAACTATTTTTGAATAAAGCATACAACGTTGGGCTCCATTTCGATTGTCCTGCAATTATTTCAAATACCGAAACCGCCACGCCGCAATATCGTAGTCGTCAATCCAACAACTCTCTTTTAGACTTGCTTTTTTTTTAATAAAATCCCATTCCCCTCATTTATTCTCCATAAAGTGGTGCGACTACCGTTAAAATCGATTTCGTTTCACATTTCGTGCAAAAATTTTGGTAGAGTAGGCAACTTTTTTCATTTTTCCCTTCTTTTTTCTGTAGACAGACAGGGGAGCCAACATTACGGCAAAGGAACCTCTTAAGTGAAACGCACTGTACTAGCAGTCTGAAAGATTGACAAATGTTTGAATTTATGTTACAAAAATAATTTGTGATTTTAGTGCAAATGTACAAACTAAAATAAAAACTTTATTTTATCAGTTATAGTATAAGGTTATTATTCCAGTACCCTTAAAGCCATGTCCTCACAATAGTCATATAACTGTATAATATACATACCCATTAATTTTTGATTAGTTGTCTAAAATATAATGTTTTAATAACATCTTGAACTTCTTTAGAACAGAGTGGCTCGCCGTACGAACTAATCTATGGACACACTAGTAGAAAGGGATAGAGAGCGTTCTTGTGTCGCCACACCCAAGAATCTTATATACTATCTGGGGGCCAATTCTCGATTTTAGAGATGGTGTCGAAATAGACAAAAATTTCTAATGACGTCATTTTTTCGACAAATTTTAAAAGTTGCTATTCTGGGGATGTCAAATTCGACATTTGTCGAAGGATAACGTTAGAGTTCATGTCGATTGTAGAGATAATGTCAATTCTCGATTTTAGAGATGGTGTCGAACTCGACAAAAATTTCTAATGACGTCATTTTTTCGACAAATTTTTACAGTTGCTATTCTGGGTTGTCGAATTCGACATTTGTCGCAGGATAACGTTAGAGTTCATGACGAGTGCTTCTAAGCAGTAGAGATGTCATGTCGATAGTAGAGATATGTCATTTCTGACTGAATTCGTTGAATTTTGCTAGATTGTTAGTGCGTTATATCGTGTTTTCTTTGGTTTTTAAATAAAATACGGCTTGGCTTATATCGAATTGACGATTACGACCGTTCTCGGCGAAAATAATTACTTACAAACACAGTTTTACTGCCTTCACAGGACTTCTCAAAAAGTTCCAAATAGGTAAATCTTTTTTGGCGCAAGGAGTTCACCTAAACCTACGACTTTCACTGTCACAGTTCTTAAACACTAATTTACAGAATTTATACTTTACAACAACAGTAGGTATTAGGTATCAATCACAATCACCACATTCGCAGTGATAAAACATTCATAAACGTTCGAAAATACTCAAAACGATCGCGGTTCGCGACAACACCGTGCGCATTCGTAATGTTTACAAACAACTAACAAACCCTGCGTTCCGAGTTGCGTCAAAAGCGATTATATCGCGAATCTGACTAATGCGCGACGTCACAAACAGTACTCAATAGTCCTTATATTTTGTGACTATTAAATTCGGTCGGATAATCGCTTTTGACATAATTCGGAACTAAGGGAACGTAATGACAAAAAATAAGTTTAGATTCAATACAACTGAATTAACTAGACAACTCGTTGTAACAAGATTCGTATTGCGCTATGTGCCTACTTAACTCATACGGGTTATAATAACAAAAATTACGCACGGCATGACTCTACGAGTTCACACGATGCGCTACATACAGACGGGGCGAGCCGGTATTGCCAACTGCTATGCCCAGTAGCTAGATAATTTGCAAAATGTTGCTAGATTGCTAGTTTTTTTTGCCAAAAAGAAACTAGATTTGCTAAATGTTTCTGTAGGTAATTTAGGTTTTAATAAAATAACAATGGGAGCGCGTGACGTTCATACCCAAACCTATAATTGCTGCCAAAATTTAGTTTAAGCAGCGTATGTTTTGTGACCGCGGTAGCGCCGCACGCGCTCTCCACTGGCTGGTATGCTCCATGAATAAAACCCAACAACACACGATAAAATACGAGTAGCGTGTACTATTTTGGTTTAGAACTATAGTAAAAAGTTTTTCTGCCATGTCTTGACGCAGTAGGAAACAATAAATTCCCGGCTAACGCAGACCCATGGCTGTACCTGCAATAGCATCTTTGACCATAGATTCTCTTTGAGTTTTTATTTATAAGAAACTACCTATAAGAAAAAATAAAAATGGCTATAGAATAAGAATAGAATAAGAATAGCTGTAGAATAAGTATAGCTTCACGTCTCATGATGAAATGAAAAAGTGCTAGAAAAAGTAGCTAAAAAGTTTAGCTACAAGTTTAATTAAATTGTAGCTGTCTGCCACCAAATAATAGCTATAAAGTTGCTAAGTTGGCATCACTGGGCGCGCGGCTCGGCGCTTTCGCGCTATATTGCTATCCCGTTTTGGCCACGCTGTTGTCGTTTTGTTGAGTGAGACGTTATCTTCACTCGACTCGACATTTACGTGACATTTATTTCGATTTTGACTGAGAATACGGAATTCTGCTCGATTGGACATTTTTTGGTAGAGATAGAGATATTTTTGACAGACATAAACTTGCAATCTCGAACTCGAGATAAATTGGCGAATTGGCCCCCTGAGTGAATTCGTTGAGTTTGGTTATATAGGTAGTTAATTGTTAGTGCGTTACATTGTGTTTTCTTTGGTTTTTAAATAAAATACTACTTGGATTCTCATATTGGATATTCGATTTGCTCTGTGATTTGTTCATTGTGTATTTTCTTGAAACGACGACCTTCGCGCACAATAACGGACTCAGTAATTTGTGTATCCACGATTGTATTTACTTTTCGCCAACTATCCCAAGACTTTTTGTATTTTTTCCCCTCCATGTTGTTTAAAATATTATTTGAAACGTAAAAGTTTGGACAGCACAGCCCACCAAAGAAGTAAACAAATGAAAAGTTTTGAAGGAACCGCAAATTCTTCAACTATCAAGCTGATTATTTTTAGACTAAACGAATCGTTTTATATTTAGTCAGCATTTTATAACCAAATCATTCATTCACTCATACTCAACTACATAAAACAGAAAGTGGATTCTTCCTAAAGGGAACATTATCTTCACTTGACATTTTTGTGATATTTATTTTTATTTTGACTGAGAAGTGACTGAGAATACGGAATTCTGCTCAATTCGACATTTTTTGGTAGAGATAGAGATATTTTTGATAGACATAGAGATAGACTTGCAATCTCGAAATGGCGAAAATCGAGAATTGGCCCCCTGGATTGATTACGTCCACCTCAAAAATGTACTGAAGAGTACGATAAAAGAACGCCCTTTTTTAAATTCTTTTTTATTTTGTTTTGTAGACTATTCCTTAATCTGGGATGTCGTTAGATAGGTCTTTCAAAAATATTGCGAGTGCGTGAAAACTATTTATTAATTTAGGGATCCTATTGTGAATTATAAATTTTGTTTTTTACCTAACGCTAGTTTTCAATTGAACCTTATTGAGTTAACAGATGAAAACTAGTTTATTTATTTATTTCCACACTGATAAGGTGTAATTTGTTGGGGTGCCACGACAGAAAACCTCCACGAGTGCCCGCAGGCTGTAGTTCCCTTGCGGATACGTCCGGAGCGAAGGCCAGTCTGCGGGACGGTGCACCCTGGGAGGCGGCCAACGACCCTCTTGGGTATTGCTGCCTAAGGGGCCTCGATGGCCGTCTGCGAATGTTCTGTCTGTCGGAACACTTCAACGCGTGTCCCTCTGCTATAGCAGAGGGCACAGTGGCGAAGTAAGAGCGGGCTCGGTGTGCACTCACACTGCCGCCGGGCAGGCAGGAGGAAGGCTTGCTCCTCCTTCTGCCACCGTTAGTCTCGTAGCCCCAGAGATTGTCCAAGGTCATGTTTCTGACTTTTGATGGGGGACGAGGGTCCTGGCTTAATCGCCCGGGCCGCGAGGAAGACAACCTCTATAAAAAATTACCCCAAACCTCCAAGCGGCGGCGCACCGTGAGGGAGGTTGTTAGCTTGACTAATGGGTAGCTAAATTAGTCTCTAGTGCGAACCACGTATTTGAGCCAGTACAACATGAAAAATACTCGTGGGAACAACTATGGAACCAAATAAATTTTTCAGAAAACCAACGGAGAGTGATGCGCGGTCGGAGTCCGACGCGGCATCCGGAAGGAGCTCGGAGGGCTCGGAGAGGGAAGTGGCTGGGGGAGACCCCGGTAGAGGTTTGGAGGCAGAGGCTGTGGGAGACCCTGTTAGTGACCGACGTCTCTACAGGAAGCGCTCCAACTCGAGGGACGGACCATCGTCTTCCGACACAGAGGGAGAAATACGTTCGGCGCCAAAAATCGCAACGAGCAGCCGCGGTGTGGGTCGAGCCCGTGGAAAAGGGAGGCTAAAGGCCAAAAACTCCGCCCAGCGAGCCGAGAGGCTTGCCGCGGAGGGGCGCCACCCTGGAGCGACCAGCCCTCGGACGGACCTCTCGGAGCCATCCGGCAGCGAGAGGCAGGCGAAGGAGGACTCGGACGGGGAGTCCCTACGAAAGCTGGCCGTCACCCTTTTGCGGGACATGAGCCGCAAAAGGGAAAGGACGTCCAAAGAGAGGACGGCGCAGCGCCATGCCAAGTCCCTCAAGGAGGCCTTTGACGCCTCCCTCAAAAAGAGGGTGGAAAAGCTCCGGAGCGAGCTTCAGACCGAGCTCCGGGCGGAGATCCGGGCGGAGCTCGCGAGAGCAGGCCACCAGGAGCCGACGGAAGGGGGGCGCAAGCAGGGGCACGGGCAAAGCCGGCCCCAGGCCCAGCACGAGCCGGAGAATCAGCTGCTGACACTGGTGCGGCAGGAGCTGGCTGCTTTTCGGCAGCAGCAGCAGCAGCAGCAGGAGCAGTGCCAGCTACGGATGCAGCAGCAGCTGTCCGTGCTGGAGGGGATTGTGCTGCGCCCCCCGCTTGCGGCCTCCGGTCAGCGAAAGGCGACGTCTTACGCCGCTGCTGCGGCCATGGCTTCTGCGCCCAAGGCGGGCCCGTCGGGGCAAGCAGGGCGCGGGGCCGCGGCGTCAGAGCCTGCGCGGCCAACCTCGGCGGCTACGCAGCAGCGGCAGCGGGGGAAGCCAGCAGCTCCTCCTTCGAAGGGTAGGGCGGCGCCTAAGCCGGCAGGACCTCCTGCGGCGGTGGCGACTAGGCCGCGTCAGCCGCCTCCCCCCGAAGAACCCTCGGCTGGCGCCGAATGGACGGTCGTCGGCGCCGCGAGAAAGGCGGGCAAGGCGGCCAGGACGGCCAAGAAGCGCGCAAGGCGCCAAGAGCGTAAGAAGCGGGCCATGGCGGCGAGACTTCGCGCCCCGAACTCCGAGGCTGTGGTGATAACACTGCAGCCAGAAGCGGAGAAGAAGGGCGTGACGTATGACGCCGTCATGGAGAAGGCGAAGCAGGCGGTGCTGCCCCACCTTGAGGAGCTCGGAGCCGCTGGGGGCTTTCGCATGAGGCGCACGGTCACCGGGGCCCGAATCCTGGAGGTCCCCGGTGCGACTAGCGGCCCTGCGGCTGACGCTCTGGCCGCTAGGATCAGAGCGTCCCTCGATGCGGAGGAGGCCCGAGTGTCCAGGCCCACAAAGTGCATAGATATGCGCATCATGGGCTTGGACGACTCCGTCAGGGTGGACGAGGTGGTGGCCGCCATCGTCAGGGCGGGCGGGTGCACGGCCGATCAGGTCCGGGTGGGCACCATCCGCGCTGACGGCACGGGCATGCGAGCGGTGACAGCTAGCTGCCCCGTGGCGGCGGCCAGAACCATCACCGGGGAGGGCCGACGGCTGTTGGTAGGCTGGGTCTCCGCGCAGGTTAAACTGCTGGAGCCCAGACCTCTGCGGTGCTTCCGGTGCCAAGTGGGGCACCACGTTGGCGCCCACTGCGCCGCGGAGGTGGACCGCAGCGACCGCTGCCATCAGTGTGGCCAGCCCGGTCACAAGGCCGCAGAATGCCGTGCTCCGCCGCACTGCTACGCATGTGCGGCGGCAGGCAAGCCGGCTAACCACCGGGCTGGGGGCAGGTCCTGCGACCCCCCCGCCAAGGACAAGGGCAGGGCCCGTAGGCCCATCCCCGCCGACGTCCTCACCGCCGCAGCCGCCTCCTTGGCTGCCGCCGCTATCGCCGCCGCACCCGCCGCTCTCGCCGCCGCACCCGCCGCAGTCGCCGCCGCACCCGCCGCGGCAGTGCCCCCTAGAAGGGCTCGGGAGGAGACAATGGACTGCCAATAACGGCCCCATTCCGTCTCCTCCAGGCGAATATCAACCACTGCGCCCCCGCTCAGGATCTGTTGCTCCAGAGCATGGCGCAGTGGTCGATAAATGTCGCCGTCGTCTCCGAGCCGTACTACGTCCATCCCCGTGGAGACTGGGTTCAGGACCTAGACGGCTCGGTGACGTTAATCTCGTCGGCCGCCGCCGGTACCCCGCCCCTCGAGGCTGTTGCGAGGGGACGGGGCTGCGTGGCAGCACGGTTCGGGGACATTGCAGTGGTGGGCGTCTACCTGTCCCCGAGCAGATCTCTCGACGAACTCCAGGTCTCCCTTATGGAGCTAAATGTCGTCGTCGCTAGGTTCGGTACCCTCCCCGTGGTCGTTTGCGGGGACTTCAACGCCTGGAATACGGCTTGGGGTTCCCGGTACACGAACCCACGGGGTCAGATGGTGGAGGACTGGGCTTTGGAGCTGGGCCTGGTCGTCCTGAACCGGGGTTCTGTCCCCACGTTGGCGCGGATGCGGGGTGAATCAGTGGTGGACATCTCGTTCGCCAGCCCCGCTCTGCTGCCGCGTGTCGTCGACTGGCGCGTTATGGAGGAGGTGGAGACGTACTCCGACCACCGGTACATCCGGTTGGACGTCTCCGCCGAAACCTCGGCCGCGCCGGTCCGACAGAGCCCTTGCGGTCCGCGGTGGGCGCTTAAGCAGATGGACCGGGAGCTCCTCCTGGAAGCCGCGACGGTACAGGCCTGGGTGCAAGCACCGGACAGGCCTGTCGACATCGACGTCGAGGCGGAGTGGTTCCGGGAGGCCATGTCGCAAATCTGCGACGCGGCAATGCCCCGAGTCCGTCCAGGTCGAGCTAAGCGCCAGGTGTGCTGGTGGTCGCCGGAGATTGCTGCACTGCGCAACGCATGCAGTCACGCGCGACGCCGGTACGCCAGACACTGCAGGCGCCGCATCCGCCCGCCGGATGCGGAGGCCAGAGAGGCGGAGCTGTATGAGGGATACAGAGCGGCAAAACGCACCCTCCGAACGGAGATCAAGCGGGCCAAACTGGAGGCCCGCAACGTGTGGCTGGGGTCTCTGAACGCGGACCCATGGGGGCGCCCGTACAATATGGTACGGGAAAAGCTCCGCCCCTGGGCTCCCCCACTGACTCAGAGTCTCCGGCCTCAGATCGTAGAGGGTGCGGTGAACGCTCTGTTCCCTGCGCGGGGGGAACACTCCCCCCCGCCCATGGCTCCGCCTCCACCGCCAGCGGTGTCTGACGCGGACCGCAACAGCGACGACGATGCTCCAGAGGTGACCGAGGTAGAGTTGAGAGTGGCGGTGCGAAGGCTGAGTGCCAAAAACACCGCCCCAGGACCCGACGGCTTGCCTGGAAAGGCCTGGGTCCTGGCCATGGAGGCTCTCGGGCCTCGACTGAGGGGGCTCTTCAGCGCATGCATGGAGAGGGGCCAGTTCCCACTTTGCTGGAAGACGGGGAAACTGGTCCTCATCGCGAAGCCAGGGCGCCCTGCGGACTCTCCGTCCGCGTACCGGCCCATTGTGCTGCTCGACGAGGTGGGCAAGCTCTTTGAGAGAGTCATTGCAAACCGCCTCGTCGGGCGCCTAACACGGGTGGGGCCGGACCTTTCGGACGGACAGTTCGGCTTTCGCAGGATGCGCTCTACGGTGGACGCCATCATGCGCGTGCGAGCCCTCACGACGGGGGATGTGGTGTCCCGGGGCAGGTGTGTCGTGGCAGTGTCCTTGGACATTGCCAACGCGTTCAACTCCCTGCCCTGGAGTACGATCCGGAGGGCACTCCGGTACCACCGGGTGCCCGAATACCTCTGTCGAGTGGTCGAGGCCTATCTGTCGGAGAGACTTATAGTCTATCCCGGTCACCAGGGAGACTGGAAACGTCGAGAGATGTCGTGCGGTGTTCCGCAGGGGTCGGTACTAGGGCCACCCTTGTGGAACATCGGGTACGACTACGTGCTGCGCGGCGACTTCCCTGACGGGGTCAGCGTGGTTTGCTACGCAGACGACACGCTGGTCCTAGCGCAGGGAGAGTCGTACCAGGCGGCGGTCGCTCTAGCGACACGCGGGGTTGCGATGGTCGTTGATCGGATCCAGGAGTTGGGACTCGAGGTGGCGCTTCACAAATCCGAGGCGATGTGTTTCCACGGTCGCCAGTCTCGGAGCGCGCCGCCATTGAGTTCCCAACTAACGGTAGGAGGAGTTCACATCGGTGTCGGGTCGACGATGAAGTACCTGGGACTCGTCCTCGACAGCCGGTGGAATTTCGTGGAGCATTTCCGACGTCTGGCTCCCAAACTCAACCGGGCTGGGGCTGCGCTCAAGCGGCTCCTGCCCAACCTTGGGGGTCCAGACGCCTCCTGCCGGAGGCTCTACGCGGGGATCGTTCGGTCCATGGCCCTCTACGGGGCGCCGGTGTGGGCGCCGTTGCTGAAAAAGCAACCGGCGGCCATACTGAACGCCTGCCAGGGGGTCATGGCGATAAGGATGGTGCGGGGATACTGCACGGTCTCCCGCGAAGCGGCGAGCCTTCTGGCTGGCCTACCACCGTGGGATCTGGAGGCAACAGTCCTTGCACACATGCACGATATGCGCGTGGAGATGCAACGCCGGGGTGAAAGTCCGCTGCCGCGACAGGTCACGGCATGGCGGACAGAGCTCCGGCGGGATCTCATGGTGAAATGGCGTCAGCGACTATCGCAACCCAGTGCTGGGCACGCCACAATCATGGCGGTAAGTCCCCTCTTTGAGGCGTGGCTGGAAAGACCTCACGGCGTCCTTACCTTCCGCATGACGCAGGTACTCACCGGACATGGTTCGTTCGGGAGATTCCTGCACTCGATTCATGCGGAAGTGACGCCCGGGTGTCGCCACTGTGCGGAACGCCCGGAGGACACGGTGGAGCACACAGTCGAGGTGTGCCCTGCTTGGGCGGAGCATCGCCGTGCCCTCGTGGGGGCGATCGGCGGCGGAGACCTCTCGCGCCGGGCCCTGGTTGAGGCCATGGTCCGGAGCGAGGAGGAGTGGCAGGCGGTCGCCGACTTCTGCGAAGCAGTAATGCTCGCAAAGGAGGAGGCCGAACGCATCAGGCAACGGCGTTATCGCCGCCGCCGTCGCCGGGATTCTGATCCCGATTTCCGGCCAACGTAGACGCGGGCTTGCGGACAGTGAGCAATGGGTAGCTCGCTGTCCGGCCGTCCGGTAACTGTCCGGACCAAGCCCAAGTCGTCGACGGCGCGCGCTGTTCCCGCGCGCCTCAAGGAGTTGTCAGCAACAGCAGGGACCCAGCCGGGTCGAAGCCTACTGGGGCCAGGGTTATCCGAAAGGGCGCTCGAGCCCCGGTATGAAGGCTAGAAGGAACGGGGTGGGTCTTTTAGTCAGTAAGAGTCTGACACTATCTCCCGCTCCGCCCAAGGGCGGGGGATGTCAATGCATGATTTTTTCCCACCATAAAAAAAAAAAAAAAAAAAAAAGGTGTAATTTGTTAAGCTTAAAATAAAGTAACACTTATAGGTATTTCACCTAGTATGTTTCAGTACATTTGCTATTACTATCTTTGTCTTGAACGGCTTAATATTCTCACTTTACTCAGATTTGTGTAAACACACTTGTTTTTCCAATTTACTTTGGAAGTTATTTTGATCGTTTTACAGTTACAACAAACATAACTGACTAATTGTTGTTATAGTTTTTTAACAAAAACTAACTGTTAGTTTAGTTTGATTCTACAGTTTTGTACTAACTTTATGGTTATATATTTTTGTTATTTTTTTGTATATTTAATTGGCCATTATTGGTCTTGTTCATCAGTTCAACTTCATCAAATGATATTTTTTGACTGTAGTAGAATGTAGATGACTATATAGACTATGAATATGAATACAGAGACTTCTTGATAAAAACACCAAAATCCCTATAGATATACACACACATACATAATCAGCCTTTTTAATGTTCCCACTGCTGGAACTCAGGCCTCCTCTCTAGGACAGGGAATGGGTCGTAATCCATCGAATTTAGAAGGAAAAAAAAAGCAATCGAATTGAGAACCTCCTCCTTTTTTGAAGTCAGTTAAAAAAAATTACATCCACCTTCTTCAATTAAAAGGATGACATATTCGTAGCCACAACCCCCAAAAATGGCTTTCATATCAATTTTTTTTTTTAATAATAATAATAATCATTTATTTCAGGAAATGATTCCCATATAAATTACACATTCCATACAAATATAAATCACATACACAAATAAAATTCAAATTATCATAAATTAACGTCAAAATAAGTTAGAATTAAATTAAATTAATTAAAATTAAATTAAACAAATTATATTTACTCAATTAAAGTTGTTAAAAATATTATTTTTAGTTTCATTCTATATCAGTAAATCGATACCTATCCAATTCTAAAAATAAGTGTGGTAGAGTCTGTCTAAAAAGTCAAACGACTTAGGTAATTATTAAGGTAAAATGAAATCTGATGTAGTTAACACTGGTTCAATAATTAAGGTTGATGAAGGGATCTTGATAATTATTGACTAGTGGAAGAACCTTATAAAAAGTTTTGAATAGTATTTTTTAATGATTAAATTTTATACAAAATTCCCAAGTCGTTTTTTTTATTTTTATACTCATAACTAGGTACTTAATTTTATTTCGAAAAAGTATCAACGCATACAATCGCAGTATACGTTTTTTAAATAAAGCGAAACGGCCCGTGCTTTTCAGAACGCGGACGCATTCAGCGCGGACTGAGGCTTGGAAGTGGTGGGTTCAATGAAAAATGTATGAAGATTTTTTTAGAGTGGTTTTATTTTGGTCATAAATCATAAAGTTATTTATGTAAGTTCAAAATAATTAGCTATAGGTGTAGAAGACTATATATGCTGTAATATTTTATGATTTTTAAGCTAAAAATGTGCACTGGATTTAGCTTACGCGACCTATTCAGACCCTTGTGTTTTGTAATTTTCTTGTATTAGTGCGTTGGTAAAATCGTATTTAACTATATGAAAATTTTATATAAAACCATAATTATTTTTTTATGCCATCCTAGAGATAAATATGTATATTGTCTTTTATTTGATACCGTGACATCCTCATAGTTATGATTCTTGGTGCATTATACATTACCCGAAAAACCGAGATATTTGTCTAAAACGGTCAAAGCGTCCATAATAACATCTTGAACTTCTTCAGAACAGAATGTCTCGTAGTACGAACTAGTCTGTACACACTAGTAGAAAGGGATAAAGATTCTTGTATCGTACTTTTTTAGTACATTTTTGAGGTTGTCGTAATCAATCCAGATTGTATTGTACAAGATTCTTGGTTCACTGTCACTAATGTTTGACAATTGGTTAATTATGGTTTTCAAAGGTTAGATTTCCATCTTATTACATACTCTTTGGTGGGGGCGTGACTGGCCGCCGGACTGGTGTCCGCACTGGTTGCGCCACCAAATTGGTTGCGCTACCAAACAGACACCAGGTGAGTAACGCTCTATAGAGCTCTATACATTTTGCTGGTGGCGCATCCAGTTGCGCTACCAGTGGTGTCCCGGTGAAATATGGCCCTAAATCAACCTTGATTATTGAACCCGTGTTGACTACAACAGATTTCATTAAATCCTAATAATTACCCAAGTCGTTTAACTTATTAGACAGACTCCTACCCTAAGGAAAACTTTTAAAGTCTGTGGTTCTAGGGCCAGCTATTACCAGATGAAAAAAAATGTCATCGTTAATGTCAGAAATGTCATTATTGTCCAATGTTATTGAAATCGTAAAGGAAGAAGAGACTGATTTCAAAATAAACAAAAAAACTTCATTATTTAATTTTTTCTTTTAAATGTATAATGGACGAAGACAGTAAACTGCCTTTGAAGCGAGTGGAATTCTCTTTGACAAAATTCAACGAGGTGGAAATTCCTCATCTTTTAGACTTGCTGCGACAACATAAGGCGAATATTATCAAGGTAACGTCTTGCTCTATTTCTATACTCTTTGTTTAGCTGGAGTAGATGGGACTACGCCTCTGCGATATCCGTCTACCGTCTCACATGTTTGCATAACGCTTCAATTTGTGCGTAATAGATAAATCCGCGCATTACACAGTTAAACATTTAGAAAATATACTTTTTTAAATTGGCTGCTGATCCTATTAATATTTTATGTGCAAAAGTTTATATGTATGGATGCTTGTTATTTTATTTTGCAAAAACTAGTGCTTGGATTTCGATGAAACTTAATACATGGGCTGACCATATCCTGGAATGGCATATATGATACTTTTAATCCTGAGAGTCTGTTTCCTTGAGATAATTTTCAACTATCACACTTTTGCACTTCCAGAGATTACCTCCTGCAAACAAAAAAACAAACAACTTCACCTCTTTACCTCTTTATTATATCTGTGTAGATTAAACCCCAAGCGAACGTGTTTACTCTGTCATTGTCTTTCTATTGTGTCTCTAATTGACGGTGTTGGAACGGGTACTTATTATTTGTGAAAAATTCATGATTTTATATTTCAAAGGCCCATCTCTTGTGTAAAAAATTGCCTTTGAATCGTACTTCAAATGGAAACTCGTTACAATTTTAATAATAAACAAAACTTTTGGAAAAAGTTTCAAATATTTTACCTGTGGATGAAAAGTGAATCCTATTTTACTTATCCCAGTGAAGCTATCAAATACACAATGCTATAGCAGTGACAATTCATGTTGATTAATGTTGACAAAAAATTTTATTTTTATTTTTTGTTTTTTAAATAATTCTTCAACTTATGCTTAAATGCATACTGACTTTCGGCCGTCTTGATATCGAGAGGAAGTGCATTGCACAGAAGGATAAACTGTATATAAAAGGAAGAATGAACAAAATTAGAAGTAAGAGAAGGACAGAGAAGTACGAGATTGTTGTACCTACCTCCCCTACCTTCTCGTAGTTATACTGTATTAGCTTTTACCCGCGCGGCTTCGCTCCCGCTCTTCCCCACTCCACCCTACTTTACCCTACACTACCCTATTCCTACTATACCCTACTCTACCCTACTATACCATACTCTACCCTACTCTATCCTACTCTACCCTACTCTACACTACTCTACCCTACTCTACCCTACTCTACCCTACCAAACTTCACATAAACCATCTACTAAATAGTCCATACAAAGCCTAAACATTTGGTTTGGATAGGTGAGCCCGTTCTTGAGTTATAAAATTACAACGAAAAGTGGCATTGATTTTTATATACACCGCTAAATTTTGATCGTTTTAATCCCGTGGAGGGTCGATCCGGTACATGGAATACTATCGATTTGTAAAGATAAAATTAAAAAATAAAATAGTTTTTTTAAAAAACTCGTATTAATTTACGCATGTAAGAAATTAATTTCTTAAAGAAAACGTCAGCTGAGTGAGTCCAATGACCTGTAGGTAGTAGTAGGCGATGTGTATTAACTACCTAGAAAGAGAAAGAAAGAAAGAAGAAGAAGAAATGAAAAATATCAATGATGGAAACATACTGATCGGGTGGCGCAATAATGATGACCCAGGTAAACGTACTGTACGGAGGTTGACCCATACAGTGCATACCCACATCGGTTTTAAGAAAATATTCTTTGAGAGTGCACACCTCGCGTTTGTGCAGGGTCTTTGCGTTTAAAAAGCCTCGATCTCCACACTTTCGCGGGATGTACAGTCTCATCCGTTGAAGGCGCGCACCTTATTTCCGCCCGACAGAAGGCTATTTAATACCTTCTTCAAGCGGCCAAAGAAGCGCTCCTTCAGCGATTGCTTCATGTCAGCATTGTTAATGCCTAAGGCTTCTGACATACCCAAATACTTATAAGTTGAGTTATTATTATTATTATTAATTCGAAAGATAGCTCACAAGCCCTGGTACGAAAGGCAACGAAGGAACAGGGGTGGGCTTATAGTCAGTAAAAGTCTGAAACTATCTCCCGCTCCGCCAAAGAGCGGGGGATGCCATTAGATGATTTTTCCACCACGAAAAAAAAGGGTACCTTTAAACCAATTTGGTCATATAGATTGCAAAGTACTATGGGGTACAATTGCCGTCACGGATCTTGAGCGGTTGCGCAGAAGTCAAATATTCGGTCTCTTTAGTGGTGCGAAGGCAGACGCGGGGGCGGGGAGTGTCAGTGATTGGCTCGCCACGCCATCGCGTCATAGACGTCACTTTGATTCGATCCCTGCGTTGCTGCATGTATCTAACAACGAAGACAGGAATGCGCAAAGCGATGCCCACTTTGACGCCAAGCGCTCAAGATCCGTTTTGGTAATTGTACTGCTGCAAACACAAATCTAGAAATACTGCAAAGATTTCAGTTCAAAACACTGCCTTGGATTGTAAATGCACTTTGAAGAATGAAGCCATACACAGAGACTTAAAAATATTGACTGTAAAACAAAAGATACTGGAATCGTGGTTTCACCTTTTGCAAGGTAGTCCACCATGAAGACACCCTTAGCATCCCAAAAAACTGACGCCTTCACCTTGCCAGCTGACAAAATTGCTTTTCGTTTTTTTTGGAGTCGGTTCATCAGGTTTTTTCCATTGCTTGGATTGCTGTTTTGACTCTGGGGTGTAGTGGTGTACCCAGTTTTCATCCTTTATCACAAATGTGGCCAAAAAATGTTCTGGATCAGCCTTAAACATTTCCAAACAGTCGCGAGAAATCGTGAGGCGTATTCGTTTTTGTTCAACTGAAAGTAATCTGGGTACCCACAGCGCAGAAACCTTAGAAAATCCAAGTTCATTGACTATGATGTTTTGTGTTCATTCATACGAGATGCCAATAGTGTCTGCAATCTCCCTGATGTCCAATCTCCAATCTGCCAATATCAGATCACAGATTTTCCCGATGTTTTCTTCATTCGTAGACGTCGTAGGCCGGCCAGAGCGAGGGTCATCTTCAATGCTCTCTCGTCCGCGTTTAAATTTTGCAACCCACTTTTTGACAGTCGTATACGACGGAGCAGATTTTCCCAATGTTGTTGACATAGGTATCTTCGTGAATGTCTTGTGGAGTTAGTTTTATTTTAAACAGGTATTTGATGACCGAACGTTGCTCAATTTTCTCCATTCTTTAAAAACGCTGCATTTAGGCTCACAAAATTCAGTCTAATTTAAAATACTATTGCCTTTATTGCGATAGAATTTTACAATGTGACAACCAGAGAGTAAGCAAATCGAATGAGGTCAGTTACATTAAAATAGTTCAAGTATTTATGTGTTAGGCCGCGAATATTTCGATCTGCCCTCGTATCATCACAACTGAAATCTAAAAAGTCCTCATCGATCCGACACCTGGAAAAAAAATATACTAGTGGGTCACAAAAACGATTTTCCGCAAAATGCGTCCGCACTCTTCAACTGCTCACGACTTAATGCTCTTCCGACGAACGCAAACGTTGTCGCCCCACCATCTCTAGACAATCCCTACTACTCGTTTTCACGGCGAGGGCGCCACTGCCACTCAAATAACAAACTATACTCATGACTTTTCTAGAGATAATTGAGCGACTTTAAATAATAACAATTACATAACGACCTATAATTAATATAAATAGGCTGCAATATTAAAAATATTACATCTGATAATTAATAAGCTAACAGTAGATAGTGTAGATTAGCTCAGATAAAAATTGTAGATCAGATAATTATTTAGTGAGCAATGGGTAGCTCGCTGTCCGGCCGTCCGGTAACTGTCCGGACCAAGCCCAAGTCGTCGACGGCGCGCACTGTTCCCGCGCGCCTCAGGAGTTGTCAGCAACAGCAGGGACCCAGCCGGGTCGAAGCCTACTGGGGCCAGGGTTATCCGAAAGGGCGCTCGAGCCCCGCCCCGGTATGAAGGCTAGAAGGAACGGGCTGGGTCTTTTAGTCAGTAAGAGTCTGACATTATCTCCCGCTCCACCCAAGAGCGGGGGTTGTCATTGGATGATTTTTTCCCACCATTAAAAAAAAAAATATTATTTACAAAAATGTCTAAATATTTCCAAAGAGCCACCGTTATTTAGATATACTGATTAAAAAGTTGAAAGAGATAAGTTGGGAGAGCTTGTGCACACTTTAATTTTCCCTATAATCGACTATGGTGACGTGTGCTACTTTGACCTGAATGCGGTGTTGCTGGACAAGCTTGACAGGCTCCTCAACAACTGCATCCGGTTCATATTTAACTTGAGAAAATATTTTTTTTTTCCTTATTATTAAGAATAAATTTCTTAATAATTGATTACAATCTAGCCTAAAAGACTACTTAGTAATTTATCTCTAACTTATTTTTATACGGTTTTGCTTAAACTAAGAATAGCGTTATTTAGCACTTATAGAAGTCCGTAGCACTTTCTTAGAGTCTGATATTGATAAAAACACTTTGTTCATGTGTAATATGCATAGCACAGCATTGATCACTATTATACACTAACTTTAAACACTACACTAACTCAAAAGGTTTAGTTCTCTTTAGTCTACGCACTAGGTCCGTATTGTCTAACAGCTGTATAGCCTCAACATTCACGTGTCGGTGAAGTCTGTGTTCGTAGAAAATATGACCATATTTCGAGTTACAGAACTGAGCTCAAATGGATGCCCATTCGCCAGAGAAGGAGTTTGCGAGCACTGACCACACTTTTCTCTCTGCTCAACTCTCCCACCCCTCCTTCTTATCTTATTTCAAACTTTCAATATCTATGTTCTTCTCATGCTAAGAATCTGCGTTCATCCAACAATCTTCTACTGCTTTGTCCTTCTCATACTTCTGATTTTGTCCATTCTTCCTTTCATATTCAGTCCATACTTCTGTGGAATACGCTTCCTCATGATATCAGGACGGCCACCAGTCAGTATGTATTTAAGCGGAAGTTACGGTTTTATTTTGTACACAAATAGCGGAGTAGTCTCAATAATCCTTTCTTTTTCCTTATAAATACAACGTGCCGTTTTGAAACTGCACAATATTTCAGGAGGTTGTAATAAAACTCATAAATAATCATATAAAAATACGATACCTGGTCAATAAACTTGTTATTTTTATTTTTTTTTAATTTTAACCGTTTTTCAGGATAACTCTCTAAATAAACTTCTTAAAAAAAAACAGAATCACCCGTTGCGATTTATCGCACGCCGTGTCACTGTGTGCGTGAGTGCATCAACCTGTACGAGGCTCCGCCCACTTATTCTACGAAATGAATAATTTAACCTTAGATGTAGATCGAATTCGATGATCGTAATGTACATTAATGTCTTAAATTTCGCTATTTAATTACTCACTTGTAAGCATCATTACAATGCAATGTGAAAATCTTTTAAAAGTTCACGTTGACGTCGCGTCGATAGGTACTTACGTATCAGCTGATGAATAAAATGTTAGGCTGAGATCAATAAACCTTATGAGGCGTCCGTGCCTCCGTCCGTAGGTATCATGCAGCGCGTACTCCGTAAGTAGGTAGCATGCACTGGTACATGAACGTACCAGACGCAGTCTTTATGTAATATCATTCTCAAGGTCAGTTTTCCGTAATAATTTCGTTTTTATTTGTCGATTAAATTGGTGGATGTAAAATTTCCTATCCTACTTTTTAATCCGACCGACAAAAATACTTTAAGATAATTTGTGCTAGTAGCGTAGATATGGTTTTTAAGTGATTTATCTTGCCTGTTAGGTAGGTAGGTATTTTTACCGTAGTTAAAATTTTTAAATTAACTTATTTACGATTTATTTTATTCGACTATTTTTAATCCCCTCTTTGAGGAGTGGGTGAAAAGACGTGGAAGCATCCTCACCTTCCGCATGACGACACCTCACTGGGCATGGTAAGTTCTGAAGAACCGCCTTGCTGTCACCATTGTGTAGACCACCCGGAGGACAGGGTGGAGCATACGGCGGTGGTATCCCCACTCAGGCGGAGCACCGCCGCTACGCCGTGTCCTCGTAGGAGTGATCGGCGGCAACGACCTCTCACGCCGGACCCTGGTACAGGCCATGGTCCGGAATGTGAAGGAATGGCAGGCGGTCGGCTCCTTTTACGAAGCAGTTACGCTAGCGAAGGAGACGGCCGTACACGTGAGGAACAGCATTACTCACGCCCCAGCCACCGGGATCCTGATCCCTCTTTCCAGTCACCGTAGGCGCAGGGTTGCGGATGGCGAGCAATTTGTATCTCTCCGTCCGGCCGGGCCTTGAAACGAAGGCAAAAAAGAACAGGAGTGGGTTTTCATGTCCCTAAAAATCTGACACTAAAAGAGCGGCGGAAGTCATTGAATAATTTCCCACCTATAAAAAAAAGCTCTCTACTCCATAACATTTTCTGATTTGACTTTATACTTCTACTCAAAATATCCACCACTAGCTTTTGCCCGCAGCTTCGCCCGCGTACATAAAATTGTCTATGTCACTCGGGAACAAAGCAGGTTTCTATCGGTGAAAAAAATTTAGCAATTGGACCAGTACTTCCAGAAGTTACCTCCTACAAACAAAAAAACATAAAAACAAAAAAAACTTTACCTCTTCATTATACGAGTATTAGTATTAGTGTAGATTAACCTTAACACAGGTACATATTTATACTGTGACACAGGTTTTTAAGCGATTAGGCCACTGTTCCTTCTAGCCTTCATACCGGGGCTCGAGTTCCTGTCGAATAACCCTGGCCCCAGTGGGCTTCGACCCGGCTGGGTCCCTGCTGTTGCTGACAACTCCTTGAGGCGCGCGGGAACAGTGCGCGCCGTCGACGACTTAGGCTTGGTCCGGACAGTTACCGGACGGCCGGAAAGCGAGCTACTCATTGCTCACTGTCCGCAAGCCCGCGCCTACGGTGGCCGGAAATCGGGATCGGAATCCCGGCGGCGGCGGCGAGAGCGCCGTTGCCTGATGCGGTCGGCCTCCTCCTTTGCGAGCATTACTGCTTCGCAGAAGTCGGAAGCCACTCCACTGCCACTCCTCCTCGCTCCGGACTATGGCCTTAATCAAGGCCCGGCGCGAAAGGTCTCCGCCACCGATCGCCCCCACGAGGGCACGGCGATGCTCCGCCCAAGCAGGGCACACCTCGACTGTGTGCTCCACCGTGTCCTCTGGGCATTCCGCACAATGGCGACACCCGGGCGTCACTTCCGCTTTAATCCGGAACAGGTACCTCCCGAACGTGCCATGTCCGGTGAGGACCTGCATCATGCGGAAGGTAAGGACGCCGTGAGGTCTTTCCAGTCACGCCTCAAAGAGGCGCCATAATTGTGGCGTGCCCAGCACTGGGTTGCGATAGTCGCTGACGCCATTTCACCATGAGATCCTGCCGGAGCTCTGTCCGTCATGCCGTGATCTGTCGCGGCAGCGAACTTTAACCCCGGCGTTGCATCTCCACGCGCATATTGTACATGTGTGCAAGGACTGTTGCCTCCAGATCCCACGGTGGTAGGCCAGCAAGAAAGCTCGCCGCTTCGCGGGAAACCGTGCGGCATGACCCTCTGGCAGGCGTTCAGCATGGCTGCCAGTCGCGTTTTCAGCGACGGCGCCCACACCGGCCCCCGTAGAGGGCCATGGACCGAACGACTTCCGCATAGAGCCTCCGGCAGGAGGCATCTGGACCCTCCACCCAGCCTTGGCCCCACCGACATCATGTCATATGGGCCGAATCGAAATGAGACGGCTGCGGACACAGCCCACCCATATAAATATGAGCGCGCTATCACCGCAGCCGCTTCTGGACTGCTTTACAAATTTCCTCGTCTTGTCCCCATGTTGCCTTTCTCCCCATCCTGGGGCGGCATACTAACGGTCCCCCCTCACGTGGGTAAGACAAACACACAGTACGGGTTCGCTGCCTGCTTACTCCTTAGTCTGTGCCATTCGTGTTCGAACTCTTTTGAGGCCATGAGATTGCAGTAGTAAGCCGGTCTCTCATCCAAGCGAGTGATCCCGTCCATCACATTTCGTCGCTGTTCGTCATAAGGGGGGCATCGCCACAGAACGTGATCAAAATTTTCGTCCTCATCACCGCAATAGCACACGCTAACCTCACATAACCGCATATCATACAGTTTCTTCCAGAAATATCCATGTCCAGTCAGGATCTGCGAGACTTTGTAGTCCGGCTCGACCCAAGTTGCCTTGAGCCTAACCGCCACGTCAGGGAGGAATCGATGAAGTTCCATCGCCTTCTCTTCACGCAGAGTTGCAACAGTCATGAAGCCAGTCCAGTAGTTGGGACTCGAGGTGGCAATGCACAAGTCCGAGAGCATGTGTTTTCATGGCCCTCGGAACGAGCCACCGCCGGTTTCCCAAATTACAATAAAAGTTTACAAGTATCTGGGACTCGTCCTCGACAGCCGATGGTATTTTGAGGAGCACTTCCGACGTCTGGTTCCCAAACGTGTTACTTATTGTTTATTTTGTGTTGCGCCTTGTGCTGTACCAAATAAATTATTTTTCTTTCTTTCTTTCTTTCAAACTGGATTAGACTGGAGCACTCAAGCGGCTCCTGTCCAACCTGGGGTGTCCAGACGCCTCCTGCTGGAGGCTCTACGCAGGCATCGTTCGGTCCATGGCCCTTTATGGAGCGCCGTCGCTGCGAAAGTGATCAGTTGGCAAGCTGAACGCATGCCAGGGAGTTTTAGCCTTCCTAATGGTACAAAGACAAAGCACGGTTTCCTGCAATATATCCGCACGGTTTCCTGCAGGCCTGCTACCATGGAATGTGGAGGCAACAGTCCTTTGCACGCATATGCATGATTTACACGTGGAGATGCAACCCCGGGGCGAAATTCCGCTGCCACGACAAGTCACTGTATGGCAGACAGTTCCGGCAGGATCTCAGCGACTGTCGTTACGCAAATCCTCACCGGACATGGCAAGTACGGGAGGCACCTGCGTTGGATTTAGGCGGAAGAAATGCCTGGTTATCACCATTGTGTGGACGGTCTGAAGGATACGGTGGAGCATACGGTAGAGATGTCATCGGTGGCAACGACCTCTCGCGCCGAGCCCTCTTTCTACGAAACAGTAATGCTAGCGAAGAAGGCGGCCGCATGGACGAGGGAATACCCTGACGCCCCAGCAGCCAGGATCTCGACTCAGATTTCTAGCCACCCTGGGCTTGGAATCGCCGTCCAGCCATCCGGTAACCATCTGAACCGAACCCAAATCGTCAACGGCGCTTTTTTTTTTTACTCTTTTTTTAAGGGGTTTTTGACGGCGCTTTTAGTCAGCTAAAGTCTGACATGTCCTCAAGAGTTCTGTGTTCCTTTTATTAAACTTTAAATGCTTACGTACTTTTTTATTTAAGTCAATAGTGTCAAAAATATTACAATAAAACTCGACCTATGAACGCAACTGAAGTAATGACAGCACGCACACAATGACACTGACATCCCGCTTGCCGCGATAGCACTAGTAAACTCTTGGAAATTTGCGATAAAATGGACGTGTTTTGTAATACCAAAAATGATGAATGAAAACTTAATGTTTTTCCAATTTGTTTTCTATCATTTGTAAATTGATAATATAATCTGTGTTCCTACATTGAGAATATTGGACATATTGTTATTTTTAATATAGTGAAAGCCAAATGAAAACATGCCATTTACGTTGTAAAAAAGTGCGAATTATAATTCGCTTTAATTTCGTTTTAGGCAAGTTTTTTTAAAAAAAGAAAGATGTAGGAACCTAGATAAATATCGTCTATAACCGAATAACATCATAATATGTTGGAAATATGCTCCAATTGCAAATGAGCGTGGTATTACGTTTGTATGAAAAATTCATCTGTCGCCGTGCTCTTAAGTATTTGTGCTGCTGCTATGACAACATATACCATTAAAAACCGTTTTTAGGGTTCAGTAGCCAAATGGCAAAAAACGGAACAAAAAACAACACGCATTTTTATTGAAAATTTCCTATTCAATTCACGAAGTATTTTATTATTTTTTTTATATAAAAAAGTATATATTAACAATCACAAAACTAAATGGAAACACAAAGTAGGAAAATGCTGGAGGCGGGCAGCCCTATCGCATGTTTACGTACCGCGCGGCTGTAGGCATTTAATTCAAAAATTCGCCAGAGTTACAATACTGTAGGATATTATTACTGAGCCGAAATCATTAGCATATCAAGACCGGGAAAATCGGAAGTGTGTTGCCGAAATTCATAACTAGGTACTAGTGTCCGACTGAAACTGGTTTTTCAATCAAAACCGAATTTCGGCAACAGTCTCAGTTACGGCCGAAACCGAAACTTCCTTACAAGGATCTTATTTTGAGGAAAAAAAAAATGTTATTTTAATCAGTCAGTTCTTACTTTTTTTCAATGCATTTTAAATTTAGGTATTTATATTCGTTGACTATCATGAATTTTACTGCACTCGATTTTAGTTTGGGAATAAGTAAAACGAACTGCAAACACAAGTCAGTCACGATATGATTAGGCACGTGGACACGAAAAAATGTCTTCGTTGCTTACTCGTTTGGAAGGAATTTAACGCGCTGAAATGACCGATCAGTTTCGGTTTCGGTCGTAGTTTCAGTAAGTTTACTACCGAAATCGAAACTAAACTGAAACTCGTTTTTTGTCGAAACTCGACCAAAACCGAAACCGAACGTTCGGTCGGACTCTACTCGGTACCCGCCTAATAGTTTAATTGATTGAATGACTTTCAGTACGAGGAGCAAGGCGAGCTGGTGCGTGCGCGCGCTGAACAGACACACGCGCGCCGCGTCGCGTCCCAGCTGCGCGGCCTGCTGCACGAGCTGGACGCGCTGCGCCGGCAGGTACAGTGGGCTTGCATTCAAATCTGTATATATACCGTTAAATGAGAATGGGCAAAAATTTATGAAACCTGGGACCATCCTTCAATAGCAATGACATAATTATATATCGTTTTTTTTTGTTTTTTGTTCCAATTGAAAAGACCTATGTCTTTTCAATTGGAACAATTCAGCTTGACTTTTCTTGAACTGACCTACATTTGACTATTCAAAAGTGCCTGCAAATGGTCTATTTGAAATAAATGTTTTGACTTAACAACAATTGTTATGACAACTTTGTTGTAACAACTGTCCGTTCAGAGTTATAAGATAGAAATATTAAAATAATTTTGAGGGAAAAATAATAACACCGTTAATAAATAATTCATTAATTATTATTTCGTTTGTTCATATATACATACAAATTATATTTTTAAATATTCAATAAAAAATATAAAAAAATAGTAGCCCACCGGTATCGGGAACAGGGTCCAAGCTACCGGCGGTCAGGGCTCTAGAGAAAGGAACCTTCTGACTATACGAACCGTGTCCAGCAATACTGCTTTCTGAATTAAGCCCTTGATCCAAACGCCTAACGAGAACCTTCTAAGGTGTTGGTCGAGGCTCTTGGCTATTAGGCCATTGGCTGAAACAACTATCGGTAATTTAAAACTCGTAAAGATATAGGTACAATGATTTAAAAAAAGTTCTGTTTCATACCTAAATTGCCTTTGAATTTTTAATTTTCACTTAGCGACACAACTACCACACAACAACAACACCTAACACACGTTAAAATTGTTCATAAGTAGGTAGGTACTTACCTCATCAAAATTATTTACAACGATTAATAAGAGTTCTGTTATAAACCTAATAACTCTGAATCGTCAAAGTCAAAGTCAAAGCATTTATTTCAAATAGACCATTTACAGGCAGTTTTGAATAGTCAAATGTCGGTCAGTCCAAGAAAAGTGAAGCTAAACTGCACGTTCCAAAGAGTAGGTCTCTATGGAGAAGAACGTGCAAGAAACTCCATGGACACTCTTTTAAATTATATTATGTGTTACATATAATGCTTGGTTACATATTACTTGTTGCTTCTATCATGTGAGCACAATGTCGATAATGAAATAAAAATGTAAAATAATTAAAAGACAGAAACTGAATTAAGCCACTGGCATAAGACCAACATCATTGGTTAGACTTCACAAGAAACATGACCTCATTTCCTTTTTTTTTCTTGCCCGTCTAACGCAAAGATTGCAAGTGTTTTGGCACTGTAAAGACGTCGAGTCACCTGCAACAAGACCCGCGATTGCGTAAAATTGTACGAAACGAATTTCAGGTTGGTGTATACATAATTCCGAGATGCCATTATTTTCGCGCGACGACACCCAGTCCTGAATTATTCCATGACGTGTCCGTGTGACTTCACGGGATTAAAACGATCAAAATTTAACGTTGTATATGTTACGCTCAAAGATCCAAAACGCTCAGTGAGCGGAAAAATAGCTCACAACGCGTTGTGGTCACAGTAAAACATCCACATGACAAAATTCGTGTTATGGCTCTAATGAAAACGCGCACGACGCGTTGTGGCAATCACAGAAAGACCAAATAGCGAAATTCGTGTCGTAGCTGACATGCTATTCGATCTCAACGCGTTGTGGCAATGAAGAAAAGCCATGACGCGTATGGAATATTACTTGATTACGACGCACACTACTTTCCGATATGGATCCTATTAGGCCTAGGCTGGAAACATTTTGGTAGAATGATGTCCTTAGGAAATATTTTTTATTTTATAAAATCACTGCATAACGTGTTTGTCATTATTAAATATGTTATATAATTATATAAATTAAAATAAAACGATATTTGTTATTTATTGAGATTACTTTATATTTAAAAAATCAACGTATAAAGTAATAAATTGCTGAACACAAAATATTGATCATTTGTAAATTATATAATAATACTTATAAATTCACTTAAAATAATTAGAGATTTTAATTTTTTTATCACAATTTAAAATTATTTCAAGTAATAAAAATATTTAACACAAACATAAATGTTTATTGATCACCAATAAACAACAACAATGTACGAGTACTTAAATTAATTACTTATATTAGAAATTACTATAATTGTGAAAAATAAGTATTTGATTGCTATTTATTTTTACAGGAACTATTACTGTGGCATTTTGAGTTGCATTTTATATTCTTGGAGCGACACTTGCACTTTTTATCAATACAGTATCTTTTGCAGTGGCACATTATAAACCCTTGCTTACTTTCAGATGATAACATAGATGCTGAGCGAAGTGTTAACGACGAAGTTGACGGCACATCACAAATGTCACAAAATGTACAACCTGTCCGTCGTGATATGGTTAAAACAATGAATGCTCAGAACGCGTCATGGTTTTTCTTCATTGCCACAACCCGAATAGCATGTCAGCCACGACACGAATTTCGCTATTTGGTCTTTCTGCGATTGCCACAACGCGTCGTGCGTGTTTTCGTTAGAGCCATAACACGAATTTCGCCATGTGGATGTTTTACTGTGACCACAACGCGTTGTGAGCTATTTTTCCGCTCACTGAGCGTTTTTGATCTTTGAGCGTAACATATATACCTATAAAAGCGAATTACAACTCATTGATTAATCACGAAATCTCACAAACTATAACACCTACAAACTTAAAATTTGGCAGGTAGGTTTTTTTTAATAGCCTATAATGACCCACTGCTGGGCAAAGGCCACCCCCAACTTCTTCCAGGTATTCTTTTCTTGAGCCACCTCGAACCAGTCCCCGCGGTAAGCATCCAGGTCATTTCGTCACCTCTTCCCAGATCGCCCACGGCGGCGTCGTCCATCTTTAGGTGCCCACTTTGTCCAACGCCCAACGGTCAGAGTGCATGCGACTGGTGTGACCCGCCCAATCCCATTTTAGCCTGGCCAATGTTCAGAATGACACTCTTCTGGGTGGTTAAAAACATTACACGAAGACTAAGGCGGGGTTCAAACTGAGTCGGATTGCTGGTTTAGGCGCATTAGGGCTAATTCTCATTTTGGCAACCGACTCCCAAATGGACTACTTCTCATTATGGCCACTTCTCATTTTGGCTACTTCTGATTAGGGCTACTTCTCACATGGGCTACTTCTCACTTGGGCTACTTCTCATTAGGGCTATTACTCATTAGGGCTACTTCTCATTAGGGCTACTTCTCAAAATTTGGGAATGTTTATTGAAATAAGTATTGTCTTTATCTCTGATCAATTACATTATTTTAAGAATAAATCAACATTAATTGAACCAATGTAATAGGTAAGTAAGTATTATTATATTATCATTTATCAGAACGAAAATATGTTTTGAATGAGCCTAAAAAAATATAAACCAAAACGCATAGTGAGCAAAATATTGTGTATGCCATAATGGCTTGTACAGTAGATAATATGACTGACAAGCTTAAATGTAGATAGTTAATATGACAAGCTTAACGAAAGACGAGCAGGGATGTCGAAGTGTAATAGTTTCTCAGTAACGATGTTTCGCAATAGATTATCGAAACCAAGTTGCTCCGTAGTTTTTCGCGGTAACGTGCATCGAAGTTAAGTAGTATTGCAGTGAAAATCTTTCGCGGTAACGTGCATCAAAGTCAAGTAGTATCGCAGTGAAGATCTATCGCTGTAACATGCATCGAACTGTAGTGGCTTCGCAGAGACGGTCTTTCGCCGTAACGTGCATCGCAATTTTGTAGCATCGTATTAGCATTTATCGATATTTTGTGCCTCGACATTCCGTATTCTACTCCATAAATTACTTAGTACCCTAATGTAATTGATCTCTTATGAATGAATTAACATGTTTATATACATAAAAACAGTACTTATTTCAATAAACATTCCCAAATTTTGAGAAGTAGCCCTAATGAGAAGTAGCCCTAATGAGTAATAGCCCTAATGAGAAGTAGCCCAAGTGAGAAGTAGCCCAAGTGAGAAGTAGCCCATGTGAGAAGTAGCCAAAATGAGAAGTGGCCATAATGAGAAGTAGTCCATTTAGGAGTCGGTTGCCAAAATGAGAATTAGCCTTAATGCGCCTAAACCGGATTGCTATCATTCGGGGTGTTACTATCTGTGCGATAAAATAATGCTTGTAGCGTAAAGTGAAAAAAAAAAAGTTTTTAAATAGCAACTCAACCCAGCCATCCGTCAAATGCCAAACGTCATATCATGTTTGTTTATCATGTTATTTTATTGTGATTTTTAATCAAAATCTTAAGAAATGTTAAATCCAAATCACAAAACAAAAACTTCACTGAGCTACAAGGGAAATAATATTTAATATATTACAGTTTTGCCAAAGATAAAGCAAAGTGGCAAATCACACCATTATTGATCACAAAGTCACGAACTTGGGAAACATTGGTATGTTGTTTTTTGGTACGTAGCGCTTTTATTTTAATATTTTTCGACTTCCTAGGTAAACTCCGAGTCCTGATCTCCAAATATATATAAATTAAACAGAAATTTAATAATCAATGTTTTCGATGGCTAGTATAAAAAGTGTTGATACTTTCAATTTATAATGCGTTTCGACTAAGTTAGAATATTTTTACCAGGCTTGAGTAAGGATACAGTAATTAAAATAAAAAAGGGCAAGTGCGAGTCGGACTCGCGCACTGAGGATTCCGTACAAAACAGCTTCCAGATTTTTCCCTATAAGTGTTCTATGAGACCTTGATTCATGCCAAATTTCAGGATTCTAGGTCAACGAGATTTACCCTATGAACTTTGATTCTCTTGAGTATCAAAATATACGTTTTTTGCGACTTAAACGGCCGTATATTTTTTTCGTTATATCAGAAGTCTGAATTTTTCACAACTTCCGACCGCAGACCTGAGTAATATGGTTTTAAAGTTTTAATTTTAACTCGATACCTCCAAGCGTTCTTGAGTTAAAGAGTCTTAACAGATAAACATACGGACAACAAAGTAATCCCAAAGATCTTATATACGAGATGGTCCCTTACAGGCTAATTAGATTGGTTACGAAGCAACATTACAAATTCTGAAGTTTACTTTATTTTCATAGCCAATGTGTTGATATTTTTCATTGATTAGCAACAGGGAAAAAATGTACCGAACAACACAACGAGAAAGTGGTAGTGTGTCCCATTTTTACCTCTATATTTAACTAGGGTAACCATAAATTTGCTATTCTTTAAGAGAACTGTTTAAAGATATTAACATAATGACGGTACCTTGTCAATATATCTATGAAAACATCATGTATGTTAGAAGAAATCTTCATCTTTTTAGCAAAAGAGGCGATAGACATAATTATGTTACAAGAAATAGGGATCAATTAGTTCAACCAGGTTTCAGACTGGCTAAAGTGGCCTCTTCTTTCATGGGGTAAGTACTGTTTGCAATGTTATAATAAAATACCTCTCCCCAAATATTAGAACTCAATGAAACGAAATTTAAATCTTGTATTAAACGCACACTATGCAGGCAAGCATATTATAAGTTGGAGGATTATATTCAAGATAAAAATGCTTGGCTCAATGCACCACCACTAGGGCGTACTAATTAGTTGATTAGTTGGAAACTAATATTATTATTTTTTTAATTTGAAATACACAATAGCATTGTATAAAGTAGAAGCACTTTTTTCAAGTTTGTGAATGTGAAGCACCATGGAGCATTTTTATTAGGTTACAACTTTTTTTTCTTCATTTGCAGATCTTTTATATCAGGAAAAGATTCATATAGGCATACTTAGTGAGACATGGTTAGATCATGAAACGCACATTAATATTAGTGGTTATGTGTACAGAACAGATAGAAGCGATTCTTATGGGGGCGTATCAATAATAGTACATAAGTCCCTATAGAGTCAAACTGTATGAGTTCAAACTTTATGATTTTTTTATATTTTTATATATTCATTTATAATTAGAATTATATGTTTTTTATTTTATATTTTAAATATATATTTTATTAACCAATTATTTATTAATAATATAAACTTTTTTATTAAAATTAATTTATTAATTAATTTCCTTTCATTAGGGGGACTCCCCCCTTTCATTGGATTTTTCCCTAAATGAATTATTATTAATTTTTTAATTAATAATAACATATATATATTAACTTTTATTTTTATTATAATAAGATTAATCATATTATTTTTTTATATTCGTATTAGATATTCTGCTCTAATATTTAATTATTTAAAAATAAAATGATTTAAAATTTTCATTAAAAATAATTATTTTTTATTAATTAATTTTTTCTCATTTATTTCTTTATTTGGAATAATTTTTAGAACTTTTTTTTTTTATTAAGGTTTTAAGTTAAATCAAACTAATAATCTTCAAAATTATTTATAAAGAAATTATTCTTTAAGCCTTAATAGAAATTTCTATACCTTAAAATTTGCAATTTTATATCATATATGAATATAAAGCCCATAAATATAATAAAAGAGAATTATTCTCGTAAATAAATTTACAATTTATCGCTTAAACTCAGCCATTTTATTTAGCGAAAATGACTTTATTCAACAAATCATAAAGATATTGGTACATTATATTTCATTTTTGGTATTTGAGCTGGTATAGTTGGAACTTCATTAAGATTACTAATTCGAGCTGAATTAGGAACCCCTGGATCTTTAATCGGAGATGATCAAATTTATAATACTATTGTAACAGCACATGCTTTTATTATAATTTTTTTTATAGTTATACCTATTATAATTGGAGGATTTGGTAATTGACTTGTTCCTTTAATATTAGGAGCACCTGATATAGCATTTCCTCGAATAAATAATATAAGTTTTTGACTACTTCCACCTTCATTAACTTTATTAATTTCAAGTAGAATTGTAGAAAATGGAGCTGGAACAGGATGAACGGTATACCCCCCCCTTTCATCAAATATTGCCCATGGAGGTAGTTCTGTAGACTTAGCCATTTTTTCCCTTCATCTTGCAGGAATTTCTTCTATTTTAGGAGCTATTAATTTTATTACTACAATCATTAACATACGATTAAACAGTTTATCTTTTGATCAAATACCTCTATTTATTTGAGCTGTAGGAATTACTGCATTCTTACTACTATTATCTTTACCTGTATTAGCTGGAGCTATCACAATACTTTTAACAGATCGTAATCTTAATACATCTTTTTTTGACCCTGCAGGAGGGGGAGATCCAATTTTATATCAACATTTATTCTGATTTTTTGGACATCCAGAAGTTTATATTTTAATTTTACCAGGATTTGGGATAATTTCTCACATTATTTCCCAAGAAAGAGGAAAAAAGGAAACATTCGGATGTTTAGGTATAATCTATGCAATATTAGCTATTGGATTATTAGGATTTATTGTCTGAGCTCATCACATATTCACCGTAGGAATAGATATTGATACTCGAGCCTATTTTACATCAGCAACTATAATTATTGCCGTACCAACCGGTATTAAAATTTTTAGTTGATTAGCAACCTTTCATGGAACTCAAATTAATTATTCTCCATCTATTTTATGAAGATTAGGATTTGTATTTTTATTTACTGTTGGGGGATTAACAGGAGTAATTTTATCAAATTCATCAATTGATATTACTCTTCATGATACTTATTATGTAGTTGCCCATTTTCACTATGTATTATCTATAGGGGCTGTATTTGCCATTTTAGGGGGTTTTATTCATTGATATCCTCTATTCACAGGATTATCTTTAAACCCTTATCTTTTAAAAATTCAATTTTTTGTAATATTTATTGGAGTAAATTTAACTTTTTTCCCTCAACATTTTTTAGGTTTAGCAGGTATACCTCGACGATATTCAGATTATCCTGATTCTTATATTTCTTGAAATATTATTTCCTCTTTAGGTTCTTATATTTCTTTATTGGCTATTATATTTATATTAATTATTATCTGAGAATCATTAATTAATCAACGTATTGCTTTATTTTCTTTAAATTTATCATCATCAATTGAATGATATCAAAATCTACCCCCCGCAGAACATTCATATAACGAATTACCTATTTTAAGAAACTTCTTCTAATATGGCAGATTATATGTAATGGATTTAAACCCCATTTATAAAGGAATATCCTTTTTTTAGAAATTGCAACATGATCTAACCTTAATTTACAAAATAGAGCATCTCCTTTAATAGAACAAATTATTTTTTTTCATGATCACACCTTAATTATTCTTATTATAATTACAATTTTAGTAGGATATTTAATATCAAGATTATTATTTAATAAATATATTAATCGATTTTTATTAGAAGGTCAAATAATTGAATTAATTTGAACTATTTTACCAGCAATTACTTTAATTTTTATTGCTCTTCCTTCTTTACGTTTACTATATTTATTAGATGAATTAAATAATCCATTAATTACCTTAAAATCTATCGGACATCAATGATACTGAAGATATGAATATTCAGATTTTCATAATATCGAATTTGATTCATATATAATCCCCTCTAATGAACTTAATTCCAGAGATTTTCGACTATTAGATGTTGATAATCGAATTATTTTACCAATAAATAATCAAATTCGAATTTTAGTTACTGCTACAGATGTAATTCATTCTTGAACTATTCCCTCTTTAGGAGTAAAAGTAGATGCTAATCCAGGACGTTTAAATCAAACTAATTTTTTTATTAACCGTCCAGGTATTTTTTTCGGGCAATGTTCAGAAATTTGTGGAGCTAATCATAGTTTTATACCTATTGTAATTGAAAGAATTTCAATTAAAAATTTTATTAATTGAATTAATAATTATTCCTCATTAGATGACTGAAAGCAAGTACTGGTCTCTTAAACCATTTTATAGTAAATTAGCATTTACTTCTAATGAAATATTTATTTACAAAGAATTAGTTAAACTATAACATAAATATGTCAAATTTAAGTTATTACTTATGTAATATTCTTTTATCCCTCAAATAATACCTATTAATTGATTAATTTCTTTCTTTTTTTTTTTATTAATTTATTTAATTTTTAATGTTATAAATTATTATATTTTCGAAAAAAAAATCTCAAATAAAAATAATTTTAATATTAAACTTAAAAATTTTAATTGAAAATGATAAGTAATTTATTTTCAATTTTTGACCCCTCAACTAATTTATTCAATATTTCTTTTAATTGAATTAGAACAATTTTAGGAATTATATTTATTCCTTATTCATTTTGATTAATTCCTAATCGTCATTTCTACTTATGAAATTTTATTTTATTAAAACTTCATAATGAATTTAAAACTTTATTAAAAAATAATTATTTTCAAGGATCCACTTTTATTTTTATTTCAATATTTTCATTTATTTTATTTAATAATTTTTTAGGTTTATTTCCTTATATTTTTACTAGAACAAGTCATTTAACATTATCTTTATCTATTTCTTTACCTTTATGATTAAGATTTATAATTTATGGGTGAATTAATAATTCACAACACATATTTATTCATATAATTCCTCAAGGAACCCCATCTATTTTAATACCATTTATAGTTTTAATTGAAACAATTAGTAATATTATTCGTCCTGGAACTTTAGCTGTACGTTTAACTGCTAATATAATTGCAGGACATCTTTTAATAACTTTATTAAGAGGAACAGGATCTACTATACCTAATTATTTAATTATTATTTTAGTAATTACTCAAATTTTATTATTAATTTTAGAATCAGCAGTAGCTATTATTCAATCTTATGTTATTGCAATTTTAAGAACTTTATATTCTAGAGAAGTAAATTAATGAAAACAAATTTTAATCATCCATTTCACTTAGTAGATTATAGACCATGACCTTTAACAGGGGCTATTGGAGTTATAGTTCTTGTAACAGGAATAGTAAAATGATTCCATAATTTTAATATAAATTTATTAATCTTAGGATATTTAATTATTATCATAACAATATATCAATGATGACGAGATATTTGTCGTGAAGGAACTTTACAAGGTAAACATACAATTTTAGTTACTAAAGGACTTCGATGAGGAATAATTTTATTTATTGTTTCTGAAATTTTTTTTTTTATTTCTTTCTTTTGGGCATTTTTTCATAGAAGATTAGCACCTAATATTGAAATTGGAGCTATTTGACCCCCAACTAGAATTGTTCCTTTTAACCCCTTTCAAATTCCTTTATTAAACACAATTATTTTAATTAGTTCAGGAGTATCTGTTACTTGAGCTCATCACGCTATTATAGAAAATAATAATTCTCAAATAACTCAAGGTTTATTTATTACCATTATCTTAGGAATTTATTTCACAATTCTACAAGCATATGAATATTTAGAAGCACCTTTTACTATTGCTGACAGAGTTTACGGATCAACATTCTTTATAGCAACAGGATTTCATGGTTTACATGTAATTATTGGAACATTATTTCTTTTAATTTGCATAATTCGTCATTTAAACAACCATTTTTCTAGTAATCATCATTTTGGATTTGAAGCAGCAGCTTGATATTGACATTTTGTTGATGTAGTTTGATTATTCCTTTATATTTCAATTTATTGATGGGGAAATTAATTATTTATATAATATATTTAGTATATTTGACTTCCAATCAAAAAGTTTAAAAATTTTAATATAAATAATTATTTTAATAATAAATATTTTTTTAATTATTATATTAATTTCTAATATTATAATATTTCTATCTATTATTTTATCAAAAAAAACATTCTCAGATCGAGAAAAATGTTCTCCATTTGAATGTGGATTTGACCCTAAATCTTCAGCCCGAATACCTTTTTCTTTACATTTTTTTTTAATTACTGTAATTTTTTTAATTTTTGATGTAGAAATTGCTCTTATCTTTCCAATTATTCCACTATATAAATTGGTAAATTTTATTTTTTGAACAAAAATTAGATTTTTTTTTATTATAATTCTATTAATTGGATTATATCATGAATGAAATCAAAATATATTAAATTGAACAAATTAAAAGGATTATAGTTTAAAAAAAACATTTGATTTGCATTCAAAAAATATTATATTTTATAATTTATCTTAAAATAAGAAGCAATTTTGCATTTAATTTCGACTTAAAAGAAAGAGTTAAATAAACTCCTTATTTATTATTGAATATATTAATTGAAACCAAAAAGAGGTATATCACTGTTAATGATAATATTGAATTATAAAATTCCAATTAAATTGGAAATATAAAGATTAAAATTAAGCTGCTAACTTAATTTTTAGTGGTTAAATTCCATTAATATTTCTTATTTATATAGTTTAAATTAAAACTTTACATTTTCATTGTAAAAATAAAATAACTAATTTTTATAAATAATTTATTACAATAAATTATATTTAAAGATAATTATATCTCCTTAATATCTTCAATATTATGCTCTATAGTTCATAAGCTATTTAAATTAATTTCTAAATAATAATAATATAAATAAAATCATTATTATTCAAATAATAAATCTAAATAAATAAATTTTAAAATTATTTATTTGATAAATATTATAAAAAACAGAATATTTTTTTAAAATTTCAACTATACCAAACCCTCTATACACTTCTCTTCACCCTAAATCAATATTTTTTAATAAATTTTGACCAAAATTTAAAAAATAATATCTTAAACCATAAGTTGATAAATTAGGTATAAATCACATTAAACATAAAAAATTTCTTAAGTTATAAGTTATAATAAATTTATTCACAGAATAAATTCTTATATTTCTAATTAAATAACCTGAAATTCCCCCAATTAAACTAATATAAATAACCATTATTTTCAAATTAAAAGGTAGATAAATTATATAAGGATAAGAAAAAATTAATCATCTTAAAAATCTACCTCTAATAACTCTTATAAATAATAAAATTAACATTCTTTTTAATATAATATAATCTTCATCATATAAATTATAAATTCTTATTAAATTATAATCATTTACTATTAAATATATTACCAAACGAAAAGTATAAAATATTGTTAACCCAGTAGAAAAATAATATAAAAAAAAAATTCTTAAATTTAAATTTCTAAATCTAACCAACTCTAAAATTAAATCCTTAGAATAAAATCCAGCTAAAAAAGGAATTCCACATAATGCTAAATTAGAAATATTTATACACAATGAAGTCATTGGAATAAATAAACTAATTCCCCCTATAAAACGAATATCTTGTATATCATTTATTATATGAATAATTACACCAGCACACATAAATAATAAAGCTTTAAATATTGCATGAGTCAATAAGTGAAAAAAAGCTAAATCAGGTAAACCCATACTTAAAATTCTTATTATTAAACCTAATTGTCTTAAAGTAGATAAAGCAATAATTTTTTTCAAGTCAAATTCATAATTAGCTGAAATACCAGCTATAAATATTGTTAAACCTGATAATAATAATAATAATTTTAAAAAAAATATATCAAGTAATATTATATTAAATCGAATTAATAAATATACACCAGCTGTTACTAAAGTCGAAGAATGAACTAATGCAGACACAGGTGTAGGAGCAGCTATAGCAGCGGGTAATCAAGAACTAAAAGGAATTTGAGCTCTTTTTGTTATTGCAGCTATAATAATTAATCTTCCAATTATATTTATTTCTCAATCATTATTTATAAATTCTAAATAAAAAATATAATTTCAACTACCATAATTTATTATTCAAGCAATTACTATTAAAATAAAAACATCCCCAATACGATTTCTTAAAGCTGTTAATATTCCTGCATTATAAGATTTTAAATTTTGATAATAAATTACTAAACAATAAGAAACTAAACCTAAGCCATCTCAACCCAATAAAATTCTAACAACATTAGGACTAATAATTAATAATATCATTGAAAAAACAAATAATAAAACTAAAATAATAAATCGTATTAAATTTAACTCAGATCTCATATATCTTTTTCTATAATAAATAACAACAGAAGAAATTAAAAAAACAAACATTATAAATAATAAAGACATTCAATCTAATAAAATAGATATAATAATCGATACCGAATTAAAAGAAATAACTTCTCATTCCATCAAAATAACTATATTATTTATGATAAAATAAATCATAAATAAAAAATTAATTATTCTTATTATAAATAAAAAAAAAAAAGAAATAAAACAAATTGAATATTTTATATTATTAATAATTTAAAATGAATTTATTCATATTTTTGACACCACAAATCAATATTTTAATTTAAATTATTTAAATAAAATCAAATTATTCTATAATCAATTTTTAAAACTAAAATATTTAAAGGTAATCAATGTAATATTAATATTAAATATTCACGAGAAACTCCTATATAATATCTATAAATACCTGAATAATACTTTCCATGTTGAATAAAAGAATATAAATATAAACTATAACCAGCTCTAAAAAAAGAAATTAATATTAGTAATAATATAGAAATTCATGATCATCTTATTAATCTATTAATTAAACTAATTTCACCCATTAAATTTAATCTAGGAGGAGCAGCTATATTAGAAGATATTAATAAAAATCACCACAATCTTATAGAAGGTATAAAATTTATTATCCCTTTATTAATATATAATCTTCGTCTATGTAAACGTTCATAACTAATATTAGCTAAACAAAACATTCCAGATGAACATAATCCATGACCAATTATTAAAATATAAGATCCAACAAATCCTCAATAATTTATAATTATAATTCCTCTAATTACAATACTTATGTGAGCAACAGAAGAATAAGCAATTAATGATTTAATATCTACTTGACAAAAACATTTTAATCTAATATAGAACCCCCCAATTAAACTAATAATAATTCTCAAATAATTTAATTTTAAATTAATTTCTTGTATAAAAACTAATAAACGCAATAAACCATAACCTCCTAATTTTAACATAATCCCAGCTAAAATTATAGATCCAGAAACAGGAGCTTCAACATGGGCTTTAGGTAATCATAAATGAACAAAATACATTGGTATTTTTACTAAAAATGCTAAAATCATTGAAAAATATAGAATATAAAAATTTATGTTAAAAAATTTTAAAAAATAAATTATTATACAATATGTTTCACTAAAAATATAAAAAATTCCAATTAATAAAGGTAATGATACAAATAAAGTGTAAAACAATAAATACATACCAGCTTGAATACGCTCAGGTTGATAACCCCAACCAATAATTAATAATAAAGTAGGAATTAATCTTCCCTCAAAAAATAAATAAAATATGAATATATTTATTGTTCTAAAAGTTATATATAATATAATTAATAAAAAAAGAACATTAAATAAAAAAAAACCTACATAAAAACCTATTTTATTTAAATTTTCACTAGCTATAATTATCAAAATAGAAATTCAAATTCTTAATATAATTAAACCATAAGATATAATATCACATGATATTATATATCTTATATTACAAAATAAATTTAATCTTACACCTAAATTTATAAATAAAAACATCATTAAAAATAAAATTATTTGAACCATTCAAAATATATTTTTCATAAAACATATAGGTACTATAAAAATTATTATAATTAAAAATTTTATCATTTTATTTATTTATATATATATATATATATATTATACTATTTATTTATAATAAATTAAATCTTTGAAAATAATCATTTCCATGAGTTCGAATTATAGAAACTAAAATTGATAATCCTAATGCCCCCTCACAAACAGAAAAAACCAAAAATACTATTAATATATATATATCATAATCAATAAAAATTAAATAAATTAACATAAAAAAAAAAATTCTTAAAACAATAAATTCTAATCTAAGCAAAACAATTATTAAATGTTTATGTTTAGAAATAAAAATTAAATTTCCTACAATAAATATCAAAATAAAAATAATTCACATATTTAAAATTATCATTTGTTTTTATAGTTTAAAAAAATATTGGTCTTGTAAATCAAAGTTAAGTTATTTACTTTAAAAACTTCAAAGAAAAAGAATATCTTCATCAATAATCTCCAAAATTATTATTTTTTTTTAAACTATTCTTTGATTTGAAATTTTAAAATTAACTCTATCTTTATTAATAATAATAATTTCTTTTTTTATATTATTTTTAAACAATCCTTTATCTATAGGTTTAATAATTTTAATTCAAACCCTATTAACTTGCTTATTAACCGGTATGTTAATTAAAACTTATTGATTTGCATACATTTTATTTCTTACTTTCTTAGGGGGATTATTAGTTTTATTTATTTATGTATCAAGAATTGCCTCAAATGAAATATTTAAATTTATAATTAATATTAAAAAAATATTTTTTATTTTATTAATCTTAATAATAATAACCCAATTAATATATATAAATAATTTATCATGAATAAATTTATCTATAAACTCAGATATAGATAATTTAAATCAATTAATTTTATTTATCAATAATGAAAATAAAATCAATTTAAGTAAATTATATAATAATCAAACATTCTTAATTATAATAATATTAGTAATTTATCTGTTTATTACTTTAATTGCAATTGTAAAAATTACTAATATTTTTTATGGCCCTATTCGATCATCATCAAATTAAATTTAATGATAAATAAATTTATTACTATTCGAAAAACTCACCCTATTTTAAAAATTATTAATGGATCATTAATTGATTTACCATCTCCATCAAATATTTCAGCTTGATGAAATTTTGGATCATTATTAGCCCTATGTTTAATTACCCAAATTTTAACAGGATTATTTTTAACAATATATTATACAGCAAATATTGAAATAGCATTTTATAGAGTTAACTATATTTGCCGAAATGTAAACTATGGATGATTAATTCGCACCCTTCATGCTAATGGAGCTTCTTTTTTTTTTATTTGTATTTATCTTCATATTGGACGAGGAATTTATTATGAATCCTTTAATTTAAAATACACATGAATAGTGGGTGTAATTATTTTATTTTTATTAATAGCAACAGCATTTATAGGATATGTTTTACCTTGAGGTCAAATATCATTTTGAGGAGCAACAGTTATTACAAATCTTTTATCAGCTATTCCCTCTTTAGGAGTAAAAATTGTAACTTGAATTTGAGGTGGATTTGCAGTAGATAATGCAACTTTAACTCGATTTTATACATTTCACTTTTTATTACCCTTTATTGTTTTAATAATAACAATAATTCATTTATTATTTCTACATCAAACAGGATCAAATAACCCCCTAGGTTTAAATAGAAATTTAGACAAAATCCCCTTTCACCCCTTTTTTACATTTAAAGACTTAATCGGATTTATTATCTTATTATTTTTATTAACCATTTTAACATTAACTAACCCATATTTATTGGGAGATCCTGATAATTTTATCCCAGCTAATCCTTTAGTTACCCCAGTTCATATTCAACCAGAATGATACTTTTTATTTGCTTATGCAATTTTACGATCAATCCCTAATAAACTAGGAGGAGTAATTGCCTTAGTAATATCAATCTTAATTTTAATCATTCTACCATTCACATTTAATAAAAAAATTCAAGGAATTCAATTTTATCCTATCAATCAAATTTTATTTTGATCAATAGTAACAATTGTTATCTTATTAACTTGAATTGGAGCCCGACCAGTAGAAGACCCTTTTATTATTACAGGACAATTATTAACAATTTTCTATTTTTCCTACTTTATTATTAATCCATTTATTAATAAATATTGAGATAATCTTTTATTCAACTAATAATTAATGAGCTTGAAATAAGCATTTGTTTTGAAAACTTAAGAAAGAATTATTTTCTATTAATTTATACTAAAAAAAAATTAAATTATATTAATAAAATTTTAATACCTAAGAAAAATAATAAAAAATTTAAAGAAACTGGTAAATATCTTTTTCAAGCTAAATATATTAACTTATCATATCGATAACGTGGTAATGTACCACGAACCCAAATAAATAAAAAAGAAATAAATCTTAATTTAAAATAAAATAAAAATCTTAAATTAAAACCACCTAAATATAACAAAACAAATAATATTCTTATAAACAAAATTCTAGAATATTCTGCTAAAAAAATTAAAGCAAATCCACCTCTTCTATATTCAATATTAAACCCAGAAACTAATTCTCTTTCCCCCTCAGCAAAATCAAAAGGTGTTCGATTAGTCTCAGCTAAACTAGATCTTATTCAACACAATCTTAAAGGAAATATTAAAAATAAAAATCAAATATACTCCTGATAATAGAAAAATTTTAATAAATTAAAATCCATAATTATAATAATTCTAGATATTAAAATCAAAGCTAATCTAACTTCATAAGAAATAGTTTGAGCTACAGATCGTAACCCCCCTAATAAAGCATAATTTGAATTAGAAGATCATCCAGCTACTATCACAGTATAAACCCCCAATCTAGTACAACATAAAAAAAATAAAATTCCCAAATTAAATCTAATTAAATTAAAATAATAAGGAATTAATAATCAAATTATTAAAGATAAAATAAATCTAACAATAGGAGAAAAATAATAACAAATATAATTAGAAAAATTAGGGTAAGTTTGTTCTTTAGTAAATAATTTAATAGCATCAGAAAAAGGTTGTAAAATACCTAAAAACCCAACTTTATTAGGACCTTTCCGAATCTGAATATAGCCCAAAACTTTACGTTCTAATAAAGTTAAGTATGCTACCCCTACTAATACTCCAATAACTAAAATTAATAATCCAATTGTAATTAAATAAATATCAAATATATACAATACTATCTATATAATTTAATTATATATTAATGACTTCTAAAATCACCACATTTTTCTGTCAAAATAGTATGTATATATATATATACTATATATTAATTCATTTTTTAAATTAAAATTAATAAAATTCTTTAATATAAATTTAATTTAAATATTTAATCCTTTCGTACTAAAATATTTTAATTTATAAAAGATAGAAACCAACCTGGCTTACACCGGTTTGAACTCAGATCATGTAAGATTTTAATGATCGAACAGATCAAAATTTTAAACTTCTGCATTTAAATTTTATCTTAATCCAACATCGAGGTCGCAAACTCTTTTTTTTATATGAACTAAAAAAAAAAATTACGCTGTTATCCCTAAGGTAATTTTTTCTTATAATCAATATTATTGGATCAATATTCTCACTTATATATGTTTTATATTAAAAAAAAGTTAAATTTATTTTTCTGTCACCCCAACAAAATAATTTTAATAATTTTAACTTATAATTTTTATTTAAATAATCTTAATTAATAAAATTATAAAACTCTATAGGGTCTTCTTTATAGAGTCTTTGGGGAGGTATTTTATTATAACATTGCAAAATTTATAATTACGTGTTATTTGATTCTTTAATCAAGGGAATCAAAATTCATAAGGTACTTCCCGTTGACTTAGAATTTTGAGATAAATATGAAGCAAGGTCGAATGTCGAAGTTTGAAATGTCGACATATGTTAGTTCTAAAGTACAGGATCTCGATGTACGCCAGTTCGAAAGTTCACTGGAGCGAAGTATGCAAGGCCGACGTATCGTTAGTTAGAAAGCATACGAGTGCGATGTACGCCAGTTCGAAATTACCCTGTTACGAAGTATGAAATGCCTCCGTACTGTTAGTTAGAAAGCATACAAGTGCAATAGGACTATTCGCACTCGTATGCTTTCTAAGTTCGATATCGACACTATCGCTATTAGAACAATTGTAATAGGTAATAAACAAAACACATTCATAAATAGATATATCTTTAAATTATTAAAAGAAAAAAACAAATTAAATCATAACCAAACAAAAAAAATGCGCTTGGAGCATTACATTACGTAACAATCATAATGTTATTAAAAACACCATTTAGATTAAATATGTATTATAGTACCAGTAATTTAGTTTATTTCAGTTTTGTATATAAAATTAAATCTTCATAAACGCTATGTATGCAAGACCACTTATGTATTCTTTTAAATCTACGTTATCCTTCTTTAATAACTGTTCTCTGATTTTTAGGATATGGCATGATTTTTTGTATTTACGTTTCTTTATATTAGCATTAATTCTTTCAATCTCCAAAATTGTATTTTTTTGTTCTTTTTGCAATTCTTTCATCGATTTATAGATATTGAATTTTTTCCTGTTCAGTAAGTTATTCCAACGATTATGCCAATTTTCAATATTGTTTTGGGTAGTTGGGATATCAGCGTTCACACAATCTAATACGGACCATATCTGAGGCGGAAATCTTGGGGCCGACTTCTTCAGCTGTAATTTCAGTGTTGACATCTTCTTTCGATTAGTTACACGTTTATAAACTCCATGAACATAATATTCAGAAAACCAGTCAGTCACTTTTTTTGCTTCTTCAGGTATAATTTGCTCGCGAATAATTTCAAATGCGGATGGTATCTCAGTCGGATCTAAAAAAGCAAGGGCCGCTAGATGGCGCATTTGATGCGCAAAATTACTGTCGCTAACATACTTTTTTGATAATCCTTCCTTTTGGATATGCTTCCAAATATTTTGGGACAAATGAAAATAACAACATTTGTGTTTTGCATTTGGGAAAACACTTTCACTAGCTCTTATCGCAGCTAACTCAAAATCTGTGATAATGAATTCTGGGTTGAGATTAATATTTAATTGATTGAATGTAAATCGCAGAACAATTTGTAAAAATATGCCATAAATTCTTTCAGATTTACTCGACAAAAAACCATAAACAAGTGGTAGCACCTGCTTCGTATCGTTGTTCTGGCCCACTTGCCCATGTATCGAATACAATTGGTAAAACAAACTTGGACAACACTGGAACGTACCATCCATAATCCAAAATTGAGATTTATCCAAAAGGCGAAGATTTGTTTTTGTACTAAACACAAGAATTGTATCGGTCTCATCAACGTAATGGCCAATTAAAAATTGTTCACCTTCAAATTTGGTATACTCGTCGGGTATGACAATATCATTCAATGTTTTCGGTAGTTTTGGTTCATTTCTCATCCTTTCTCTATGAATGATCAAACGCATAGCTTCTTTTGACGGCATGAAAGGAGATGACGTACTAGGCACGTCCTGTATACTTTTTTGAATAATTTGCCCAGGCCTATCAAAACTGTCGGCAGCTTTTCTTTTTAATGAGTGCCTGACGGTATTTGCTTCAGCAGTATTCGAATCTGGTTCATGAAGATGAAATATATTGTTAAATTTGTGTACATAATGATCATCTCCATTCTTTCTTGTAATTACCGTGGCGCCACAACTCGACGACTTTTTTCTCACGCAATTCCAGTAGAACACATTATCACACTTTTTATTAATCATATATAGAAACCCATCAAGAAACAAAAGATTATTATTTTTATGCGACATAACAAACTCACATTTACTGTTCTCCATTTTTACGAATGAGTTAAAATGATGAAGCGATATCACTGTTGTAGGACAACAAATTAATTAATGACACTTGGAAAAATACTATCTACCCTCACAATTTCTATAATTTTGCAATAAATATAGTACCTGGTAAACTTAATATTTTTAAAATGCATTGTCTATTTGTAATGTAAAATAGTAAACACATAGTGTTATTTATCATTGTTGCGTTAAACTTCCGTTTAAATATATTTATCATAATAATAGGTACAAACCATTACTAATATCCGTGTCTGTCTCTTTAAAAAAAATGAAGTAAATTTATTTTTACACAAATTTGCTAATTATAATGTTGTAGGAGTACCAGTAACAGTACGGAGGCATTTCATACTTCGTAACAGGGTAATTTCGAACTGGCGTACATCGCACTCGTATGCTTTCTAACTAACGATACGTCGGCCTTGCATACTTCGCTCCAGTGAACTTTCGAACTGGCGTACTTCGAGATCCTGTACTTTAGAACTAACATACGTCGACATTTCAAACTTCGACATTCAGTAGCGGAGTCCTCCCCAAATATTAGAACTCAATGAAACGAAATTTAAATCTTGTATTAAACGCACACTATGCAGGCAAGCATATTATAAGTTGGAGGATTATATTCAAGATAAAAATGCTTGGCTCAATGCACCACCACTAGGGCGTACTAATTAGTTGATTAGTTGGAAACTAATATTATTATTTTTTTAATTTGAAATACACAATAGCATTGTATAAAGTAGAAGCACTTTTTTCAAGTTTGTGAATGTGAAGCACCATGGAGCATTTTTATTAGGTTACAACTTTTTTTTCTTCATTTGCAGATCTTTTATATCAGGAAAAGATTCATATAGGCATACTTAGTGAGACATGGTTAGATCATGAAACGCACATTAATATTAGTGGTTATGTGTACAGAACAGATAGAAGCGATTCTTATGGGGGCGTATCAATAATAGTACATAAGTCCATTCAATCTTACTTAAATCCAATTTCCTTGATTAATCCTGGAATAGAGACAGTGTAAAATTAGAAAATTGTAAAGATCTAAAATATATAGTAAGCGTTTATTGCCCCTCCTCCGTGCATACACAGCTCTCAGACTGGGAAGAACTTTTTGCATCTTTTTCCAAATCCACGATAATAGCAGGGGATTTCAATGGTCACCACTCCAATTGGTCGGTCAAAACCGATACGAGAGGTATACAAATAATGGATTCGGCACTAGAAAATTCATTCATCTCCCTTAACAATGGGATCGCAACTAGAGTTAAATTAGTTAATGGCCAATTGCAACAAACGTCGCCAGATATCACATTTGTGTCGTCCGATATCGCGATTAAATTTGACTGGAAAGTATTTAACGAAAATATCGGTAGTGATCATTTAATTATTAAAATGTCTATTAATATTACAAATAGTTACTCTGTCATTAAAAAAAGAAATTTAAAACAAGCTGAATGGGTAGAATATAGAAAATCATTATCAAATAAGTTATCAAACAACCTAAACTTTTACAATAATAGTCATACTTTGTAGCCCAAATTAATGCTGCGGGAGACAAACATATTCCATATACAAAATATTGTTCTAAACCGACAAACAATTTTAAGCCAAAAGATTACTGGAATTCAGAGTTATCCGAAGCAGTTGCACAAAGGAGATTAGCCTTATCCCAGTTTCGCCGTAACCCGACTCCAGAAAATTTAGGTAAATTAGAGGAAAAAACAAAAGAATCTCAAAAAATAATAAGTAAAGCTAGGTCTTTAAGTTGGCAAAAGTTTTGTAATTCAATTGATCAATCAGTTTCGCCTCCTGACATGTGGCGGCGCATGAGGTGGGTAAAAGGTTTTAGGCAAACAAAAATTCATCCACCGCCAGATAAACAACGGACATTACTGAGTTCGCTTTCTCCCGATTACGTTTCAAATTCTATGCCCAAATTTAACTCACATAATGAAACTTTAGAAATCAACTTTGGTATTCAGGAATTAGAAAGGTGCCTGAAGAAAACAGATTCGGCACCGGGTGAGGATGGGATTTCATACTCCATGATTTATAATTTACCAAACGAATGTAAAAAAGACTTGCTCAATATTTTTAATAAAATTTTCAATTCAGGTATTGTCCCCGACCAATGGCGTAACATTTTAATCGTTCCCATTCCTAAAAATAATAATAACTCAGAAATTAAACTCCGACTAATCTCATTAATGTCCTGTCTCTGTAAAGTCTTTCACTCAATGTTGTTTAAACGTTTAGAATGGCACACGGAAAAGAATGGTATTCTTTCAAATCGGACTGTTGGTTTCAGAAAATCCCACTTATGTATGGACGCCATTACTCGTTTAGTTACCTATATTCAAATAGGATTTTCAAAGAACATTCCAACTTTAGCATGTTTTATAGACATCGAAAACGCTTATAATAACGTATCTATTGATGTTGCAATAAAGATACTGGATCAGTTAAAGGTAGGATCAAAATTTTGTATTTATTTATGGTCTTTTTTAATTGAAAGGCGGCTAAATATTATGATAAATAATGATAATGCTTCAATAATTACTAGATGTACCAATAAAGGCTTAGCTCAGGGAGACCCTCTGTCCCCTTTAATATTTAATTTAATAACTCACGGTTTAAACCGATTATCGCTAGATGTAGAATTGTCGCAATATGCAGACGATTATGTTCTGTATATTAAAGACAAAGACATAAATAAATGTGAAATATATATGCAAAGAGCACTTAATTCCATAGTCCCGGTGTTAGGAGAACTAGGCTTGACACTATCTCCCAACAAATCATATTTTTGTGTTTATAGCAGGGGCCGAAGAAGATTATTACCAACTTTGGAAGTAGACGGATGTAATTTGGCTTTTTCAGAAAATATTAAGTACTTAGGAATGTGGTTAGACAGAAGTCTGCGCTGGCACAAACACATTAATGAGGTAGTTGAGAAAAGCTCAAAACTCTTAAATATATTAAAAGTTCTTGCTGGTAGCAGTTTTGGAATACATACAAAACATATGCGCAGACTGTTCATTGCCTTAATAAGAAGCCGAAAAGATTATGGCTGTTTTGTGTATGATTGCAGTGCAAAAACACACACAGCGAAATTAGATAAAGTGCAAAACCAAGCTTTAAGGATCATAGGTGGCTTTGTTAAGAGTTCACCGATTCACGTAATGGAGAGTGAGTTAAATATAGCACCGTTATTATTAAGAAGGCAATACTTAGCGTATAAATACAGTTTAAAAATAATTTCTTGGTCAAATAATCTAACTACTGAACTGATTTCGGATTTGAGTGCCCTTTGTAACATTAGATACTGGCAAAACAAGAAAAAACCATTATTAGTTCAAACACACAGTGAGGTGAATCAACTAGAGGTTAAGTTCACACCCTTAATATGTTTGATTTAGATATATGGGTAACGGGAATAGATATTAAAAATATAATAAATGTAAATCTTAGAAGTGTTATCCATTCTAAAACTTGTTATAACCCTAATTTACTAGTAAGTAATGTTATCGCAGAATTAAATATAAGCTATAATAGTTGGCATTGTATATTTACCGATGGGTCTAAAAGTGATCATGGTCAAGCGCTGGATTTTATGATAAAAACTTACAGCACAAAGAAGGCTTCTAAATAAATTGTGATGTATCAATAATGTCGCTGGAGCCTTTGTACCTGTGCGTTGCATAAAGTTTTAATAAATAAATAAATAAATAAATAAATAATGTCGCTGGAACTTATTGCAATATATCAGGCATTATCTTATGCGATTAGCCAGAATTTGAACAAAATTGTTATCTTTTCAGATAGTAAGAGTGCCCTACAACATGTGGCTCGATGCGCCTCTGGCCGCAGAGGTACATCGATAGCCTATGACATACTTAGATTTATTATCATCTGTAATAAAAGTGGTAAAGATTTAAGATTGCAATAGGTTCCAGCACATATAGGCCAGAAAGGAAACGAGGAAGCTGACCGTATATCAAAGTTAGCGGCAGTAGATGGCAAGTCCATTAGTTACATACCGGATCACTGGGAATTCATTCCAAGATTTAAAACTATATGCTTTAGTAACTGGAAAAAACATTTCGATAGTAAATCGGTAGATAAGGGCATATGGTATAAAACCATACAGGGTGAGCTTCCTCGTGTACCCTGGTTTGATGATACCAAATTAAGTAGAAACTATATATAGTATGTTTATATTTATGATAGTACATATATATTTATATGGTAGGTATATTCTTATAATAATTGTTTTGTTTGTTTCTTTTTCCTTTCACTTTTACACACGGTGTCTACTTCTCTTTTTTTCCAATTCTCCTTTCGCGGGTATGCTGGAAGAGATTTCGTTAGAAATAAGCATCACCTATGTACCTATTTTTTTGTTTCTGTCCTCTTTTCTTATATAAGTCAAGTGTGTACATGAATTGTTAAATAAATAAATAAAATTAGCCTTCAGACTTAGATCCGGACACTATCCATCAGCAAAGTTTGCATACTTAATGAAGAAGACTGATTCCCCTAATTGTACAACTTGTAATCAAATTGAAGATGTACAACATTTGCTGATGGAATGTGTCCGAAACAAAGATGAACGCGACTCACTGCTGAACGAACTGAAATTGAATAGATTCGATGTAGGTCTAATTCAAAGCATTTTATCAAAACCGAAATCGGAGGCGGCCAGGAAACTATGTCGCATAATACCGGTCTCTCAGCAGTGATTCGTCCTATTCAATATTTACGATGTATGTAAGTGTCTAAGTTGATACATATAGTATGTGAAGTAATTGTTATAAGGTACGATGGGGCTGACATATCCTTTTTGGACAAAAGCCCCTAAATAAAATCTTGATTAAAAAAAAAAAAAACTTTTTTTTTTGACATTACGATCATGGCAGTTGAGTTTGTCATGCTCACTCAAATGTCTCGCTGTTGGTGGCACGTGTTATTGGGTCGTTCAGTTCCCTTCAAAATGGTTGAGCTGAGTGGGGCTGATGCACGCGTCATGCTCGTGAACGGGTGCCGTCAGATGGGACTGGTCATCTGTTAGCTGCCAGTGGCTTAATTCAGTTTCTATCTTTTAATTATTTTACATTTTTATTTCATTATCGACATTGTGCTCACATGATAGAAGCAACAAGTAATATGTAACCAAGCATTATATGTAACACATAATATAATTTAAAAGAGTGTCCATGGAGTTTCTTGCACGTTCTTCTCCATAGAGACCTACTCTTTGGAACGTGCAATTTAGCTTCACTTTTCTTGGACTGACCGACATTTGACTATTCAAAACTGCCTGTAAATGGTCTATTTGAAATAAATGCTTTGATTTGATTTGATTTGCTATTAGCTATAATATTCCAGTCAGTGGTGATAGACCGATCCCAGTCAAAGTGATAGAACCGTTTTCTATGGAACTGGGTAAGTGGTCGTTGGTGGAACCTACTTATATAGGCAGTACAGCGGTTTTGTCACACCATTTTCCTTTACCGGTTCGTGTTTGCATTTAAATGTTCATCGTTATTTCAATCGAAAGACGTCCACTGTTGGACATAGGCCTCCCCCAGGTGTCGCCACAATTAACGGTTTGTTACTCATTCACGCAATTACTTATAAACCGATGAATTTAATTTGATGATAAACGTTGCAATAATATAGCTCATAACCTTTACTTTTGCTAAGTTTCATCACGTGAGCAAGTTCAACAAATAGGCTAATAATATTATAAATGCGAAAGTTTGTGAAGATGGATGGAGGTACTCGTATGTATGGATGTGTTGCGCCAAAACTACTAGACGGATGCACTTAATCATAAACATTTGTTAAATTTACGATGCTTCACGTTAGGCAGCTCGGCAGGTAGAAACTAGTGTGCTAATAAAAGGTAAAGAATTGAGTCCTGAAGACACTACAGTGTTCTTGGGTATAACTCTTGATGCTAAGCTTCAGTGGGGCCCACACATAGATAAGTTGTCGAAAAAACTTAGCTGTTAGACAAATTCGAAATCTAACTGACTTAGAGACAGCCCGTTTAGTTTACTTCAGTTATTTTCATAGTGTCATGTCGTACGGTATTCTATTGTGGGGAAATATCGCCGATATTCAGACGATTTTTGTTTTGCAGAAAAGGGCCATTCGTTCAATTTATAAATTAAGTCCCAGATACTCCCTCAGAGATAAATTTAAAAATATTAATATTTTGACTGTGCCATCTCAGTATATCTATGAAAATATTTTGTATGTTCATAAAAAAAAAAACATGTTTCAAAAATACAGTGACATTCATAACTTTAATACTAGGAACAAACACAAGTTAGTGGTTCCTGCCACCAGGCTCAAAAAAATAGGACGCTCATTTAGATGCCAAAGTATACATTTTTATAATAAGCTTCCCAGTCCTATTCAGGAACTTAGCATTAATAAATTCAAAACATTTGTTAAGCGAAAACTTTGCCAAAAGGCTTTTTATACTGTAAAAGAGTATCTCGAGGATAAAACGGCTTGGGATTGACCTGCTCCAGTACCTACTCACTATAATTGTTATCATTTGAATGTTTTTTTTTTGATTTAACGGCCTTTTTTTATTGACGATTGTTGTTGTTTTACAATTTTGATATTGTATATATATATTATTTTTTTTATAATTATGACATGTTTATTTTTTTATGACTGACAATTTTTTTATATACTTTTTTTTACAATTTGCAATATTTACACTTTTGTAAATTTTATTATTGTGAATGTGAGAACTATGTGGATTACTCTTTCCTTTTCTTTTATTTTCACATGATGTCTGGCAGTTTTGAGTATTTGATGCGGCCTACCCAAATGTCCTTTCTTTGGCATTGTTCGTCAAGTCGTTGAGCTCCTTAGATGTCCGTTTGGATTGAGGAGCCACTTCATGATTTTAAAAGGAAACTTACCCCTTATTTAGTAGGAAAGCAGATAATTTTGTAGGCCAAACCCCGAAATTTGTAGTAAAACATATCCAAAGTTATATCAATTTTAAAGTGGCTCCTCAATCCAAACGTCTGAACTGAGGAGCCAGCTGGAACACCGAAAGTACTCAATGAATATTATTGAAAATTTTGTATCATTTAGTAGTAATTGTGTATAGTACCTACTAAAAATTTGAGTCTAATACTGTTGATATTCAAGAACATACAATACTTTTAATGTGGCTCCTCAATCTATACACATGACCCGTCATTTTTCAGAAAAGCATTACTTCAATCGATGCGCAATTTCGTTATCATTTAGTAGTAAGTATATTAGATTTGTAGGATAAGAACCGGATATCAAACATGAGTGGATCAGGAGATATAGCACATTTAATGTGGCTCCTCAATTGAGATGCCTCGGTAAATAAATTGGCCTCTAATTTATTATTTATTTATAAAAAATACTTGTGATGAAATTTGGAACAAAAAACACCTATATTTAGTATAAAATTCTACTAAATGTACGTATAATCCCCGCCTTAAAAAAATACATATCCACGAAGTTATTAGCTATTCTTTCATTTCCTATGAAATGGTTTTGAAGGGTGACCATGAATACATTATTTACTAAGACAATCTTTGTTTCATGGCATAGAAGCACAAAACTGCAAATTTATGTCGATACTTATTATCTACCCTCAATAATATTTATTTAGTAACCTAACGTTCACTAGCAATGAAACTCACTTGTTTGCTCACATATTGATGTAAACATAAAGGAGACGTTCAATAAATGTATGGGGCTTGGGCTAAACATAATTAAGAACAGCAATCTGACTTATACAGGCTAAATGGGCATAATTATTTTGATTTTTTCGAACATTAAATAAGATTTTTCGCCCCCCATTTTTTTTAAAGTTTATTAAAACTGTAAGGTTGCATCACTACAAACATTATTTTAATAGGTTGGCAACCCTGTGGCAATTGACGTGAAAGTGCATCTATGTGTGTACATTTGTGGTACTTATCCCCGCGTTCGGAATTATGAAATCACCGCTGTGTCAAGAAATCGCCAGGCGTACGATACGGTACGGTACGGTAATTCGGAAGAACTGTTGGCGTGCTAACATCGAAAATATCGATTTTCGGAACGCGGATATTATATGTGTGTGATGACGGCGAAAAAATATCAGACGGCTTTTCGACATAACCCTGGCCCCAGTAGGCTTCGACCCAGCAGGGGCCCGCTGTTGCTGACAACTCCTTGAGGCGCGCGGGAACAGTGCGCGCCGTAGACGAATTAGGCTCGGTCCGGGCAGTTACCGGACGGTTGGACAGCGAGCTACCCATTGCTCGCCGTCCGCTAGCTCGCGCCTACGGTGACCGGAAATCGGGATCGGAATCCCGGTAGCGGCTGGGGCGCTGTGAGCGCCGCCGTTGCCTGATGCGGTCGGCCTTCTCCTTTGCTAGCGTTACTGCTTCGCAGAAGGAGGCGACCGCCTGCCACTTCCCCTTGCTCCGGACCATGGCCTGTACCAAGGCCATGGTCCGGTTACCGCCATAATTGTGTCCATCACTGGGTTGCGCCAATCGCTGACGCCATTTCGCCATGGGATCCCGCCGGAGCTCTGTCCGCCAAGCCGCGACATGTTGCGGCAGCGGACTTTCACCCACGTACAAGTCGTGCATGTGTGCAAGGACTGTTGCCTCCAGATCCCATGGTGGCAGGCTAGCAAGGAGGCTCGCCGCTTCGCGGGAAACCGTGCGCTAATCGACCTACCGCTTGTGTTTACTGGACAGATATTCTTTGTGATTTGGATTATCGTTTGTTCGAAAACCATGGCTGTATGTGTTAATTGCACTATTTTCCTGTATCCATAGAAATAATATGTGTGGATTTGTGCTGCATAAACATTGTTTTTTTTTGGTAAAGGTATCCACTATTTTGTCAGTATTACACAGGATTGGCAGTAAAGCGAAACGTTGAGAAAGACAACACGGCGTCCTTACCTTGCGCATGACGTAGGTCTTTACCGGACATTGTAAGTTCGGAAGGTTCCAGCCTTGGTACAAACAATTTTCCGGAGAAGGGAGGAGTGGTAAGCGGTCGCCTCTTTCTGCTTAACAGTAATGCTAGGAACCGTCCGGTAATCTTCCAGACCGAGCCCAAGTCATCGACGGTGCATAGTATTCCATGCGCACCTCAAGGAGATGTCAACAAAACCGTAGGGGCCCGTTCGTTCCGTTTTTTGCCATTACGGAACCCTAAAAATCAGCCTCTCCATACAAAATTATAAACTTGATTGGACAGTTTGTAGGACTTTACACCCTGTTCTGAATACCTTTAAACCCAAAACATATGAAGAATCTCTGTACTTACCTACTGTGTCGAGTTGTTAAAAATTAAATTTCAAAAATACTTATCGTGATTTCATTTAACATCATTTATTTTTTCATTTTATTTCAGCCGAAAGAGGTCCACTGTTGGACCTCCCCTTAAGTTCCGACTTTATTCTTAACTCGATTTGCTGCTGAGAACCTCCAAGCACAGCCTTCTTCATTGGCCTTTGGGTGACTTGAGTTTTCTTATGAGGCCTATAGTAAAACGCAACGATTCATTGTGAGTGAGTCATAACTGGCTACACACACTGGTCAAAGAATTTTGTTTCGTGATACTGCGGGTTTTTGGAAAAGGAGATGGCATGACTTCCCTAATTTAACAAAAATGGACTTACCTAGTTTGACCGTTTGTCCCAGGTACAATCACAACATGGTCACCCTTAATAGCAAATTCTAAATGAATATTGAGAAGTATTTTTTTATCAAATACCGAATATGTACAATTTTGATTTGTACATATGTATTTAGTAGGCATTTATACTAAATGTTAGTGTTTTTGCTTTTTGATTTCATTGTGATATCAGGCACATACAATCAATTATTTATTATGTAAAACGTCAGGACTGAGGAGCCAAATAAAATGCATTTATTTACTAAATTTAATCAGTTTTACTAGTTTCTCTGTATGCTACAAATTCAAACATACTTACTACTAAATGTTTTTTGCAGTGGAATTATAAATTGACCAATTACTTTCATGTAAATTCACGCTCTTGTGTATAGATTGAGGAGCCACATTAAAAGTATTGTATGTTCTTGAATATCAACAGTATTAGACTCAAATTTTTAGTAGGTACTATACACAATTACTACTAAATGATACAAAATTTTCAATAATATTCATTGAGTACTTTCGGTGTTCCAGCTGGCTCCTCAGTTCAGACGTTTGGATTGAGGAGCCACTTTAAAATTGATATAACTTTGGATATGTTTTACTACAAATTTCGGGGTTTGGCCTACAAAATTATCTGCTTTCCTACTAAATAAGGGGTAAGTTTCCTTTTAAAATCATGAAGTGGCTCCTCAATCCAAACGTACATCTCCTTAGTAGTCCTGAGTTGAGCTACACGCATACTGACAAATGCTTGCACTGACAGGACTGGTCCACTTAGAACTGTGTGGTTCTTTCTTCAAAAGACCATCTCAGGCTCAATCTGCACGGTTCTCATATGATTTGACCATTACATGTTTTGCTGTATGGACTTTAAAAGAGACTTTGACCCCTGAGTTTGTTTCGGTGTTTCTTGTCAGGGTAGTCAGCTAGGAAACACCGGCCTCATCTAGCTTTAATTGGTGAAAAAAAATTTGACGTGGAAAAGTGTTTTTATAAAACCTACTTGCAAAATAAAGATCATTTATCTTTGCAATAATATAGCATACTAGCTTTTGCCCGCGCGGCTTCGTTCCCGCTCTTCCCTACTACACCCTACTATACTCTACTCTACCCTACTCTACCTTACTCTTCCCTGCTCTATCCTACTCTACCCTCCTCTACCCTACCAAACTTCACATAAACCATCTACTAAATAGTCCGAACAAAACCTAAACATTTGGTTTGGATAGGTGAGCCCGTTCTTGAGTTATAAAATTACAACGAAAAATGGCATTGATTTTTAAATACAGGGTGTGGCGTAAATAATGGATAACCCTGAAACTGTCGATTGACCAGATTATCATCTATCATTTACCCCACTTATATCACCATATGCCCATGGATGTCCAAATTATTGATATTTTAAATAAAAATTGTATTTAATCGTATAAAATCAGCTGCCATTTCAAACTCACCAATTGAGGTGAGTTTTTTTCGTTCTGTTTTTTTTTATGACACTCCTCCTCCAATCTAAGATAACATCACAAAAAATAAATTAATATCAAATTTGAACATTTCATTTTAAGGAATCATAATTTTACGGCTCCTGTATCTAAAAAAAAAATGTATAACACTGCATTGGTCCATTATTTTAAATAATTGCCTATTTAATGCAAATTCTAATATGGTATAATAATAATCAATATCTTAATTAAATACAAAGTTATTCCTGTTTGAATCTTAATGGAAATTTTTCAAACAATTCTGATTTTAAAATTAAATTACTATGACACTGCTGTAACTAATTTTAGACACAAAGAGAGTGAGAATTTTCTTAAAATCTGATCAATATGGGTTTATTGACACAATAAAACACATTAGTAACTAAAAAAAAATATTGAAACAAATAATAATTATACGAGATGCTCGAAGTGGACTCCTTCAGCTGCTATGCATGCTCTACACCTTATTTAGGACCGTTTCAAGCGGCGCGCAAATTCTGCCGACGATATTACATCAGCAGCCGAACGTATTCGTTGAAGCAGTTGTTCAACTGAAGTGGTTTCTTTATAAGCCATCTCCTTTAAGGCTTATAGTCCCTTGAACCATCTGGCCAAAATTATGTGGACGCACCTCTCGCACCCGCCTAGGCGGCAGTACGCAAATCCTTTAAATCCAATTTCTTTGCGAAATATTGATTGATTTACATAAGCAATGTTCACTTTGAAGAATATTTAACCACCAAGTTTTATGTGTAAAAATGTTCCTAAAGATCCAAGCCGTTTCGAAGGAGTAGGGAAAAGTTGCGAAAAGTTGCAAAATTACTAAATATTTTTTATATACAAAAGTATTAATAGCACGAAAAAATCAAATGTTGATAATGTTGTTCATGGATCTATAATAAACATATATTTTTTTCAAACCTATTAACCTGGCCGTTACTGAGGAGTAGGCTTCAGAAAGTCACTGTTTTATGGCACTTTTCGGGCGCTTGGGCCTTAAGCAGCCTGAATAAAAAAAATTTAAGAAAATTTTCATTCTCTTTGTGTCTAAAATTAGTTACAGTAGTGCTATAGTAACTTAATTTAAAAATCAGAATTGTATGAAAAAATTCCTTTAATATTCGAATAGTAATAACTTTGTGCTTTGTTGAGATATTCATTATTATTATACCATTTTAAAGTTTGCATTAAATAGATTTTTTTTTAAATAATGGACCACTGCTGTGTAGTACATTTTTTTTTTAGATACAAGGGCCCAAATATTATGATTCCTTAAAATGAAATGTTAAAATTTGAAATTAAATATTTTTTGTGATGTTATCTTAGATTGTAATAAAAAAACTTGATACTGATCTGATAATACAAACATTCAGGAGTGACATAAAAAACAGAACGAGAAAAACTCACCAGTTGAAGAAATGGCGGCTGACTTTATACGAGTAAGTACGGTTTTTATTTAAAATATCAATAATTTGTACATCCATGGGCATGTGGTGATATAAGTGGGGTAAATGATAGATGATAATCTGGTCAATCGACAGTTTCAGGGTTATCCATTATTTACGCCACACCCTGTATATAGATAAGCTATAACTTTGCAGTTTCATTAGGTGAGTAAGTTCAGAAAGTAGGATTATTTTTATTACAGGGTGAAGCCGCTGGAAGAAGCTAGTCTAACATAGTTTCAAAATATCAAGATGTAACAATCGCTCTATAATAACGTCACAATGTTGCTCACATAACAAAAACGATATTTATCTACAGCAGCGCCCTCACCACGCCACGATTGTTTACTTTCCGAACAGACTATACCTATAATGATGATATCATTATCAATGTCGCAGACGAAGAAGGCGCGCCGAATTCAAAAATGTCGCTGTAACGCGGCTACCTTACGTTCAGTCGGTGTTGGTGAGCGTGTGGACTGTATTACTAACTATGAAATGAAAATGACGATGGTGGTTAAAATAATATTTAATTACGCAAATTATTAAATATTGTAATTAAATATTACGTACAATTTTTGATAGACAAATACGAACGAAACATAAGACAATCAAACTGTCATTGTAAAACAAAGAGGATATAAAAACAAACCATAGTATAAAATTAAAAAAGGTTTAATAACCAGGTCCCAGTCAGTCGCCAACAGTCGGATTGTGGCGATACGTTTTACAAAGCAGCGTCCAACGTTTAGCTTCATTATCAGAGTAGAGTGAGTAGGAATTTCGAAGAACCGATCCAAAACTAGCTTGAGTCGGGTCGACGGAGGTCTCCCAGCGAAGGACTCCTATATTTGTTAGTGGGGTTTAAAAAACTAACACGAAGAAAATAACGGTGGCTTCTGTCGCTCACTTTAATCGCTCTATCCAGTAGTTCCTTCTAATCTAACTCGTCCATGTACCTACCTTAAAATTCTGAACTCGTACTCGTTCCGCTCGCTTTTCTACTAATTATTCAAATTGACTATAGTAATATTAATAGATTAAAAGACTTCTAAAGGGATAGTAATATACCTATTTATTGCTCTCCGTGACTTACTATTTTGGCTTATTCACTAATTGTTTCACAACAAAGCAAAACCTTTCCCCATCATGACGACATGTTTTTTTGTTATACAGCGCTTTTTGACTATGCGATTGTTGGAACTAAAATTTTAAAAGCGGCGTATCGACGATGCGCCCATTTGTTGGTGGGCTTGGCAACTAATTCACCGACTTTGATGACAGGTGCGAGAAGCAGACCGCGCGCGCTTCGACGCGCAGACGCAGCGCTCGCGAGACAACACGCTGCGCGCCATCGTCGACTACCTTGGTAATTTAATACGACATTATAATAATATAATCAACGTTCTATACATGTCTCCCTGCTTCTGGTGCTCATGGATATTGGATATGTCATGGCCTGTTCTTATTGATTACATCATGGCATGACCGTGACCGACATTTTATGAAATGGTGGCATTTCGGAGTTACCTTTAGATGGGGCCCCGGGATGAAAGAACATTTACTCACACCTTTTTTTTTAACGATCTAAACCAGCGATCCCACCTTCGACTGATATAAACTGACTCACAACCGACCCATGAATCTTTGCTCCACAAACTTCCTCGCGAAGAAAATATAAATCTCCCACTAATTAAACCCTTTGATGATTCACTTAAGCTGACCATGAAATGCGTGTTAACTAAACGCTAATATCTCCTGGCATTGTCTTAGGGTTTTACCAAAAGCAGGGCCGAGCCGCTCATATGTGCGAAGTGTGCGGCGCAAACAGGCGCCAAGGCATAAGGGGCGCCGGATGAGATATAGGCGCCAATTTTAGAAAGGATTTTTTAGGGTTCCATAATCAACTAACCCTTATAGTTTCGCCACGTCTGTCTGTCCGTCTGTCCGTCTGTCCGTCCTCGCTTAATCTCTGTGACCGTTAGCACTAGAAAGCTGAAATTTGGTACCAATATGTATATCAATCACGCCGACAAAGTGGTAAAATAAAAATTGGAAAAAATGTTTTATTAGGTTAGCCCCCCTATATGGAAAGTGGGAAGTGATTTTTTTTTAAATTTCAACCCTAACGTGTGATATATTGTTGGATACGTATTTAAAAATGAATAGGGGTTTACTAAAATCATTTTTTGATAATGTCAATAATTTCGCAAATAATCGCTCCAAAAATAAAAAACAATGTGTCCCCTCTAACTTTTGAACCATAAGTTTAGAAAATATGAAAAAAAATCTGAAAAGTAGAATTTTATAAGGACTTTTTAGGAAAATCATTTTGAACTTGATGAAAAGAACAGTTTTTGTACAAAAAAGACAAAAAGGTTGTATAAAATAATTTATGGACTAAGTTTGTAGTATAATCGTATATGCAAGCATTTTTTTACACTCATAAGTGGGTACACTTATTGTGACGGACGGGAAACTACGGAACCCTATACTGAGCGTGGCCCGACACGCTCTTGGCCGGTTTTTTTTTATTTTTTCATTATTTATTTATGTTTTATTGGTTGCATATTAGAAAATCAAAACTTTCGCGAGCAAATTTCAAAAGAACAAAATCAAAATCAAAATCATTTATTTCAAATAGACCATTTGCGGGCACTTTTGAATAGTCAAATGTCGGTCAGTCCAAGAAAAGTGAAGTTAAATTGCACGTTCCAAAGAGTAGGTCTCTATGGAGAAGAACGTGCAAGAAACTCCATGGACACTCTTTTAAATCATATTATGTGTTACATATAATGCTTGGTTACAAATGTTCATGTTGCTTCTATTGTGTAAGCACAATGTAGGTAATAAAATAAAAAATAATAATAATTAAAAGATACAAACTGAATTAAGCCACTGGCAGCTAAGAGATGACCAGTCTCAACTGACGGCACCCGTTCACGAGCATGACGCGTGCATCAGCCCCACTCAGCTCAACCATTTTGAAGGGAACCGAATGACCCAATAACACGTGCCACCAACAGCGAGACATTAGAGTGATCATGACAAACTCTCAACTGCCATGCTCAAATGTCAAAAAAAAAAAAGATGTAACCTAGGTAATAAAAATGCTCCATGGTACTTCACATTTACAAATTGGAAAAAAAAGTGCTGCTACATTAAATAATGCTATGGTTTCCAAAAAACAAAAGTAATAAATGATCACAAGCTTCAATTATGTTTTCAAATTACAAAAATAATAATAAAAATAATGGTTTCCAAACTAATCAATACACCCAAGTGGTAGTGGAGCTAGACCAGCATTGAGCCAAGCATTTTTATCTTGAATATAATCCTACAACTTATAATATGCCTGCCTGCATAGTGTGCGTTTAATACAAGATTTAAATTTCGTTTCATTAAGTTCTAATATTTGGGGAGGTATTTTATTATAGCATTTTAAACAGTACCCCATGAAAGAAGAGGCCACTTTAGCCAATAAACGAAATAACAAAATTTAATTGACCAAATGTTTTATTTAGAAAATTTTTAGAATCCCAATGTATGTGACATCAAATGAACACTGATCAAAAGTTGCTAGATGTAATTTTAAAATATCAAATCATTTTAATCATTATGTAACCGGTACATAATGTATTCTGGGTTTATATGTGTATTCAATCATGATGTTAAGCTCCTTTTTTGTCATTGTCTTAGAGATTTTAGGCTTTGGGTCAGCGAGTGAAGCAAGCTCGGGACCTTAGGGCGCCCCAACACGTACAGGTTAGGTTAGATGGGAAGGGATGGACGAAATCTCGAATGGACGAAACAACTTAGACGTAGCGTTCGTAGGTTGGTCACAGTTCTAACCTAACCTAACCTATTTCACCCAGTTCAAAGTGCAATAAAATACAATCACATTTTTACGAGAGATTGTAGATATTATTCGTAATTTCGAACTGACTGAAATAGGTTAGGTTAGGTTAGGATACCAGCTTGATGCACTTGAGGCAATTGAGAGGCGAGCCAGAAGGATAATTGGCGATGATACACTCGTCGAGTCGAGGCTTCAAAGTCTTGAGCATCGACGCAAAGTTGCTAGCCTGTCGGTTTTCTACCGGTTGCATTTCGGGGAGTGTGTGTCGGAATTACATAACCTAATTCCGCCTAGCCCGTTTCATCATCGGACTACCAGACGTACGGCTATGCGCCACCGGTATATGGTGGATATCCCACCAACACGCACAAAACGTTTTGGAAACACATTCATTGTGCGTGCGGCTAGGGAGTGGAATTCCTTGCCGGAGTCTGTGTTTCCTGATAGCTACAACCCGGGAATCTTTAAGTCGAGAGTGAATAGGTTTCTTTTAGGTAAGCGAGTTCCATCGTCGACCGTATCGTCGCTTTCCATCAGGTGAGATAGCGGTCAAGCGCGAACCTATCAACAATAAAAAAAAAAAAAAAGGTTAGAATTGTGACTAACCGCGTCTACTAGGTACTTCTCAAAATAAAACAGATCGAGACCAAGGAGGTGTTTCAATTTTCGGTGTTTCGTCCGTCGGGATTTTGATACGTACCCGTAATTTATCCAGTAGTCCATTTTGACAAAGTGTAAAATAAATGACATGGCCGGAATTAGTAGGGAGCTGTGCCCAAACTAAAAATATTCAATACACATACAAACGGTACGTCGTATGAAAGCTTAAGGGTACGGCTTTACAGTACTTTAAGTTTTATGATCAGAGATAGAGCGAGAGACACTAAAAATAAGATTTAAAAAAAACGCCTAATCATTTTGAATAGCAATGATTGACATCAACACAACAATGATCTACAATAACAGTGACAGGGACAGTAAGTTAGTATGAGAACGCCTTTAATTCTATGAAAATGTACGAAACACTATCAGTGATACATATTCATAGAGGCTAGTGAAGAATGAGTCAAAAATAAAAATACCAAGTAAAACGTATTTACATTAATGAACATATTATATTGGTTTTATTAACTAGCCGGAATATCGAAGAAGTGCTCGTCGTCTAACAGATATTCTAATAGATTTTCATCCTCTCTTAAATCTCGAAAAGAAGAACTAGATAGCTTTGAAGATATAATTATGTTATCAAGGAATGAGGCTGATGCCGTTATATTTGCTTGAGTAGCAACTGGTGAAGTTGAAGGTAGTTTAGTCAATCCAGATTCATTTTCCTGTAGTTCTTCAACCTGTTATGTATATCTGCCAATGTATTTTGTAGTTATGGTGTTATAGTTCTTACAATATCATCAATATCATATTCGATTGGAGGACACAGTTCAGTTCAGGCACATTCACTTCGTGAGCGTCAGAATCCAAATCGTAAACAAATCAATCCAATATGCAGAGCAGAATATAAATATTAAAAGCGTAAAGGAAAGTCCGATAAAGGATAGCATGGAGCCAATTTTAAAAATTAAATACATTTACGAAAACACAAAACAGTAATATGTTGTAAGAACGACGCAAGGCAAGACTGACACATACAGTTTGTTATGAGAGTTTAGTTCAGAGCGCAGAAACGTCAAAATAATTTTAGGAAGTTTGGGTGCACGCTCTTGAAAACATTGCCGATTCATAATGTGTACCGTGAGTACCATCAAAACGCGCGGCGTCTCGAAAAGTGGTGTCCAGTTAACTTTTTAACTTCTGAAATACAATTGTGGTATTTACAAGTATTTTATATTTTTAGTCTAACCTTCAGGCGTGTACTACAGATAAGAACACTTTCTGTCTTACGCGTGTACCCAAATGTAAATGCAATTTATCGATTTATCCTCATCCTCCATGATTGCTATGAAACAAAACGACTCAAAAACAATTAACATACTTATTTTTTTGGATTCTTTCTCGCCACTCCTAGGGAAGTGTGATTGTTGCGACTTATTTTTATTTATTTTAGAAGTAATTTTTATATAATAAATAATTAATGTAGGTACCATCTAATTGGGCTGTTATTGTGTCGATATTAAGTGACTTTTTTCGAAACAAAAGCCAATATTGAGTGATTAGACTTGTGTACGCTGCGTGAAGTGTTGTTTAAACAAATCGTGAAGACTTTATAAAAAAATTATGAATTTTATAACCTAATAATTCACATGAATCAACAAAGTTGAAACCTAAATATGTTAACAACGCCATCTCTTGCAATCCGAAAGAACTACGAAGACAAGATTCGAATAGGTTAATGGTTAATTACTGATCGATTCATAGATTGAGCCGAAACAGTAATTTGTCAATAGTACGGAAGTGTGTCACGAGAGTGCGCTACTAATAACATAAACAAACAGAAACACTAGGTATTTAACATGGAAGAAGTTTTAAAAGCACTGCAAAAAATCCAAAAAGAACTAGATGAACAATAAATAACTATCCAGAAAAGCGGAGAAAACGTAACAGAGCAAGTAACGCAAAATATAAATATTATATTAGACGAGAAATTCAAGATCTTGGAAGAAAAGTCTGAAAACCTCAAGGAAAAAGTAGATAATCAAGAAAAAAGACTATATTTCCTGGAAAAACAGGCGAGACTAAGAAATATAGTTCTATTCTATTCTTTATAAACTGACAGCACTCCTAATTTCACTTCCATCTCACTCCCACACACGCACACTCCCTCTTCCACACATCCTCACCATAACGCTCACGTACACACACACACACACACACACACACACTTTTTAACTTGAATATTCCAGTATGAGTATTAAGTACCACATATTTTTGATTTTATTTTTTCTTGTATTCGTTTTAATTTTTTATTTTTATTTTTTATTATTATTATTTAATTTTTATCAATTTTAATACACTGAATCATCATTATTATTTTTTAACTTAATTCTTTAACATAATTATTATTGGTTTGATTTTGTTGTTAATCGTCATGTACGACCTTTTGTGTAAAGAACGTAATGTACAACTCTGATCCCCAAGATACAGACTAACGTCTAGTTTGGGGATCATCGTTCTAACAGCCATGTATAATGTACTTGATTATTAATAAAGTTATTATTAAAGTTATTATTCGGTCTACAGGAAAATGAATCATCATACTCCAACTTAGAAAATATTATTATAAATTTCATAAATGAACACTTCTCTATAAAGATAGACCAAAGAGACATACAGGAGGCTAAACGTATCGGAAAAAAAGGGGAAAGGCCAAGACCAATAATAATCACTGTTTCAACACTTGGTACAAAAATAGCCATATTTAACCCTCGGTCCGTCGCGCATTTTTAATAACGTGGTTCGTCGCGTGGGGTCCCTTAAGACCCCAACAGTATAAGACCTATGATATCCTTTATAACTTGTATTTTTCGCACTATTTTGGCAGTTTCTTATTTTTTTATTTAATATCAATAAAACTACAACAAATTAATCAAAAGTATTCATATATTTACTATCTGTAGTTACAAAATAAAATTAGGAACATACAAATTCACTCTTTGAAATCATTTCGCAGTTATTTTTGTTTTAATAGTACTAAATCAATAAACTTTAAATTATATTATATCACACTAGCCCAATTAACAATTTAACATAAAATTTAGATTCCACCAACAAAAAAAATATACAACTTTTATGAAATGAAATCCGACAAATTTTTGGTTTAGACACAGACTGTACATACCGCTTTGGTATGTGTTTTTTTATTCATTCTCTTGAAAAGGGCATTTGTTGTTGTTTGGGCACGTATCTTGAAAACATATACCTTCTAGTTGCTTTCCGATGCATATTTACTACTTTTTTGGGTACAATGTAACGGCATCCATCAGAGAAAACCACTTGATCCCGTATTTTGCCGATGTACTGGGCATGGGCATGTATTGGCGAAATCGACACGATCCTCTAAAACTCTTACCATCCATGGACCATTTTTTGTCTCTTTTTGATGTATAAAAGTTCTGTGATGATATGTTAATCAAGGGCTCTTCATCATCATCCCTTTATGAACTTCCCAACTTCATGTGCTTTTCATTCAACGACTCTAAAACCTGATCCGGTTCCTCCAAAGATTCCTGATGTTGTTCTGTAGGAACCAAATCATCACATTCTTGTTCCGAATCTGTGTTATGCTTACTTCTTTCGTCCAGGCATGAAGCGATTTAATTTTCATCCTCATTATCATAACATCATCAGTTTCATTTTCTTACCAATTCAAAATACGTTGTTGTGGTCATTCACACATTTTACAAGTCAATTACAACTTAATTTTAATCATAAAGAGTAAAAAAATTAATAAAAACCCATGTTACACAAGAAATCAACCATACATTTTTACTTACGCCGTTCGTCGCGTGGGGTCTTTCAAGGCCCGCGCGCACAAAACACGTCTATATCTTACAGCGCAGGCTTGCGAACTTAAATTAGCGGTTATGCACGTGAACTATAATCCAGTTTCGAAGGGTATCTAAAGTATCATAAATCGTGGATAGTTTTGAATGTGTTAATTTTACATAATTCTAACACCTAGGCTTTCAAAGACCCCACGCGACGGACCGAGGGTTAAACAGAAGAAAGTACTTGAGAATACCCCCTATTACATAAAAGAAGACTATCCTGAGTATGTCCTAAATAAAAGGAAGGAGCTACAAGAACAATTGCGAATGGAAAAAGAGAAAGGAAACTCTGTTAGAATCAAATATGATAAAATAGTAATTATGAATAAAAAATCAAATACATCAGGTCATAATAAAATAATGTTTTCAAACTCCCCTGAAAGTATCACCACATGCACAAACCCTAACGATTAACACAAAACGCAGGCCAACAAGAAAAATAAAACAGGAACTTCCATACAAAGATCATCCAGTCTATCAGAGGGGCCAATAAAACCGGGCATACTGAACTTCTTCCATAAACACCCAGCTAACACATCAAAAAGTCAGGAAAACAAAACAAATGACATATAACAATTAAAGACCCCCTCTCACACCCAAAACTACCTAGAAAATAGACCAAAAACGAAACATCTTCCAAGCCGGCTGGTCACCGTGGAAGAATATGACCACAACCCTCCAAAGATATCACCAAAAGATCACGAAGAAAAGTCGAAAATAAATAAAAATGAACTCTACATATTAACCTACAATGTAAGAACTCTGCTGTCACACGAACGAATAATAGAACTGGAAAAAGCATTAACGCATATAAAATACGACATAATAGGTATATCAGAAGTTCGGCGCCTCGGAAATAACATAAAAGAATACAAAGAATTTATTCTTTGCAGTACAGGACAAACGCAGGGTAAATATGGAGTCGGTTTTATAATAAAAAAATATCTGAAACAATATGTAGTAAGTTACATCGGGGTCTCGGAACGCGTAGCCTTGCTAAATCTGAACATACCAGGAAAGAAATTCACCATCATACAAGTATACGCCCCAACTGAAGCAGCAGACGATGAACAAGTAAATATTTTCTATGACACCGTCTATGAGGCAATGGACGCGGAGCATCGCCGTGCCCTCGTGGGGGCGATCGGCGGCGGAGACCTCTCGCGCCGGGCCTTGGTTGAGGCCATGGTCCGGAGCGAGGAGGAGTGGCAGGCGGTCGCCGACTTCTGCGAAGCAGTAATGCTCGCAAAGGAGGAGGCCGAACGCATCAGGCAACGGCGTTATCGCCGCCGCCGCCGCCGCCGGGATTCTGATCCCGATTTCCGGCCACCGTAGGCGCGGGCTTGCGGACAGTGAGCAATGGGTAGCTCGCTGTCCGGCCGTCCGGTAACTGTCCGGACCAAGCCCAAGGCGTCGACGGCGCGCACTGTTCCCGCGCGCCTCAAGGAGTTGTCAGCAACAGCAGGGACCCAGCCGGGTCGAAGCCTACTGGGGCCAGGGTTATCCGAAAGGGCGCTCGAGCCCCGGTATGAAGGCTAGAAGGAACGGGGTGGGTCTTTTAGTCAGTAAGAGTCTGACACTATCTCCCGCTCCACCCAAGGGCAGGGGATGTCAATGCATGATTTTTTCCCACCATAAAAAAAAAAAAAAAAAAAAAATGAGGCAATGGACAAAGCATACGAAAATTTCATTTTGATGGGTGATTTTAATGCCAAAATTGGTAAACCACAAAAAGATGAACACTTAGTCATGAACCAGTATGGATATGGAACAAGAAACGCACGAGGTCAAAGACTTATAGACTTTGCGATGGAAAACAAGCTAGCTATCATCAACACCTTTTATAAGAAAAAAGATAAAAGAAAATGGTCATGGCAGTCTCCGAATGGTCACAGAAACGAAATAGATATACTGTCAAATCATCCTCATTCATTTCAAAACATTGAATTACTAAGTATAAACTTTACATCAGACCATCGACCAGTCAGAGCCAAAATATCGCTCACTAAACCTGTGAAAACACGAACCAGGTTTGTAAATAAACAAAACAGTATACTCAAAAACGAAGAAGAAATACAAATGTATAAGGAAAACTTGCAAACCCAAATATCTCTGCTCCACACCGAAACAAATGTGACAGTACAGGACTACTACGATAAAATAATAAATATTATAACAGACAGTTTAAAAGTCGCACGAACTTCACATTCAACAAAAGTGCGAAGTATACTTACAGAAAATACAGAAAGACTTTTAAAACGAAGACAGGAGTTACAAAGAACCAAAAATAAAACGCGAACAATGAAAAATGAGCTCAAAGCACTATACAAGTTGTTAAGCAAATATATAAAAAAAGATTATAAAAACCATAGAATTAATATCCTTCAAAAACATTTAGAACAAAGTGGAAGTTTAAAAAAGGGATATAAGGAGCTAAGGACAGAAAAAACATGGATTGATCGTTTGAAAGAGTCGGGAAACATTGCTCATAACCGAAAAGACATAATAAACATTGCTACAAATTCTTATAAAGAACTATATAGTACACCGAACATAGTGACAGACACGAACCACTTTGGAAATGATCACATGGACATTGAAACGAATCAATCCAACATAGAATCAATAGAATGTACAGAAATAATCGAAACAATAAATAAGCTAAAACCAGACAAAACCCCAGAATCAGACAATATCACTAATGACGCTATAAAAACCGCCTGCTTTATACTAGCTGCTCCACTAAGCAAATTATTTAATTTGATATTTGAAACTGGTGTCATCCCTTCTCAATGGTCTAAATCTAATATTATCCTGCTATATAAGAAAGGAGACCCAAAAGACATCAGCAACTACCGGCCGATAAGCCTTTTACCAAGCATTTATAAACTTTTCTCTACAATAATAAATCAAAGAATTATTTCAACACTAGAGGAAAGTCAACCTATTGAACAAGCAGGATTTAGGAAAAACTTTTCTACTATAGACCACATACACACATTAGAACAGATAATTGAAAAATATCAAGAACAACAGAGACCGCTGTATATCATATTCATTGATTACCAAAAAGCTTTTGACACAATCTCACACGAAAGTATATGGAACACGCTAAAAGCCCAAAATTTAGATAAAAAATACATAACAATACTCAAATACCTATACAGTAATTGCTCAAGCAGAGTCAAACTGGAAACCATTGGATCAACCTTTCCAGTCAAGAGAGGAGTCAGGCAAGGAGACCCCTTATCCCCAAAAATTTTCATTGCGATATTAGAATCTATCATAAGCAAATTAGACTGGAGAAATTGTGGTCTATACATCCACGGTAAATACCTAAACCACTTACGATTTGCGGACGACTTGGTTTTACTATCAGAATCGAGCCTACAGTTGCAATATATGTTAGATTCTCTACATACAGCAAGCAGACAAGTGGGATTAGAAATGAACATCACAAAGACCAAAGTCATGACAAACTTCAAAAAATCAAAAATAACAATCGTAAATGAACTAGTAGAATATGTGGATCAGTATGTATATTTGGGGAAATAAATTGGATTCCACAGAGATAGCAATGAACTGGAAGTAGAGAGAAGAATAAAACAAACCTGGAAAAAATATTGGAGTTACAAGGAAATATTTAAAAGCGAAATGCCTATCAATTTGAAGAAAAGAGTCATGGACTCGTGTCTCATTCCTTGTCTGACGTATGCATGTCAAACATGGAAAGGAGAATGAGCAACTTACTATGGCACTTGGTTCCGCAACTTTTGACTCAGAATAGTAGTGAACATTAGACACAAAAAAGGGTTAGTGTCATACTTTAAAACAAGGTTAAATTCAAACTTAAATATTGTAGGGCTTTTGAAAAAAAAAATAACTTGTGTACCTGTTGAAGTTATGTAAGTTAGGTTATGTTACCATGGAATCCGTTGCTTCTCTGATTTGGCATCTAGGGAGCGGGTGTACTAATAAAAGAGAACAGTTCGCACAGCGCGACATATTTTACATCTAGAACAATCACCGTGAACGTAAAAAAATGTCTTAATAATACACTTCGCAGCACACGCACGAAAAGAGTCACATTGCTCGATGTAGGAGATAGATTTGGAGGAATCCTAAAACTCAACTCGCCACGAATTTATATTTGTTAGCAGAGAAAAGCTAAAACCATTATTCTCGGCTTAACCGGCACGTTAGTTAACAAGGTAAACAGAAAACACCATTTTGTTTGACATTTTATCGAATAGTGTTGTGACCAAACAATAGATTACGGACGCGGAGTCATGACTATAGATTATATCTTAATTGTTTTATTTTTGCCTAGAAATTGCTTTTTAACGCAAGAAATAGTAACATAATTGAAGAATAAAGATAATGACAACTCTTAATACTTTTTAGTTGTGATTGTAGATTATTTTGTTGTTCCATGATTTATGTTAACGGTTAATCGATCGATTATAATTGAAAATAGAGTCGCTTCACTATTATGCAACAAATGACGTATTTATTGTATTAGATACTTATTAAAATGAATATAGAAACCCCACAAATGATTTCAATGAATTTAGGTAAAACATCATTAAAAATAATATTATGAATTATACATTAACTCTAATAGCCATTACCGTCAAAAAGTGAAACTATTGGTGCCCAATTTCCTTTACTAACAAAATAAAGAATAAAATAAACACATGTCAGCGAGGAATGGAACGCAGTATGTTAAATATCAAGAAAATACAAAAAATAAAACACAATAAAATACGATCAAAAACAAAAGCAATAGAAGCTCTCAACTACAGCCAAAGATTAAAGTGGAAATGGGCTGGTCATATAGCACGCCTTAAAGATCATAGATGGACTAAAACAGTTACATCATGGAAAGGCCCACTGGGCAAAAGATATAGAGGAAGACCGTTCACTAGATGGGAGGACGATATTAAAAAAATAGCTGGGCCAGAATGGCAACAAATAGCCCAAGACCGAGAGAAATGGAAAGCTTTGGAGGAGGCCTTTACCTGAGGGGGGTTCCAGTACAGTCAAATGCTACTACCTACCTACCTACCTACCTACTTAAAATATGATTTTTTATATTAGTATTACGTAATGAAATATAATTATCAAGTTAATTTAAGTTACATAGATGCTAATTCTTCTATTTTTAATTTTTTTGTTAAATATAGGTAGGAAACAACATTTTTAGGTTAACTTTGTTAAACTGGAAATATAAGGCTTTTTTATTTTTTTATTTTATTTATAATTGGGCAAAATAAATTTTTGGGCAGGATCCGGCCATGTCTTTTGCTCAGGAAAGTTTTGATTTTCTAATATACAACCGTTTTATTGAATTATGTAGTATGTGTTATTTTATAATTATTTTAATTAATGTTTTTTTTATTTATTCATTTCAAACACAATGTAAATTGTTCCTGAAATAAATTGATTGATTGATTTGATTGATTGATACGACGCGATCGGTTTGGGTTCACCAGTAATCCTTCGATTTTAACGAGCAAGAGGGCCAAAAATCTTCATAAAAATACTACTAAGTAAAATATGTAAATATATTAGGGCTCTACCATTAGCTATCTACATAAAATCATTTGAGTGTACCGATAAAGGTATTTAAACTGATTATTTTGTGTTCTATGTCCTTGGTAGACGAAAGATTTAATTTGTGAAATAATCGACGCGACTTGTCTAATTTGTGTGTGCTTGAACTTCCTTTCCGGCCTGCCACTATGGGATCTGTAGGCAACGGTTCTTGCACGCAAGCACGACATGCGCATGGAGATACAATGCCGGGGCAAAGCTCTGCGTACAGAATTATGGGCACGCCATAATAATGGCGGTAAGTTTTCTCTTTGAGGAGTGTCTGGAAAAAACGACACGGTGTCCTCACCTTTCGCATATCAGATTACTGTTCTTTTAGAGTCAACAACTTTTTTTGGTGGTTAAAAATGACATCCCCCGCCTTTGGGCGGAGCGGGAGATAGTGTCAGACTTTTACTGACTAAAAAACCCATCCCGTTCCTTCATGCCTTTCATACCAAGGCAGCTACTTTTCCGAGCTTACCCTGGCCCCAGTAGGCTTTGACCCAGCTGGGCCCCTACTGTTGCTGACAGCTCCTTGAGGCGCGGGGGAACAGTGCGCGCCGTCGACGACTTGGCTCGGTCCGGACAGTTACCGGAGGGTCGGACAGCGAGCTACCCATTGCTCGTCGTCCGTTGCCTGATGCGGTCGGCCTCCTCCTTTGCTAGCATTACTGATTTGCAGAAGGAGGCGACCTCCTGCCACTTCTCTTCGCTCCGGACCATGGTCTGTACCAAGGCCCGGCGCGAGAGATCGCCATCGCCGATCGCCCCCACGATGGCACGGCGATGCTCTGCCCAAGCGGGGCACACCTCCACTGTGTGCTCCACCGTATCCTCCGGGCGTTCCACACAGTGGCGACACCCAGGCGTCACTTCCGCACGAATCCGGTGCAGGAACCTCCTGAACTTACCATGAGAAGATGAGAATGCCGTGAAGTCTTTCCAGCCACACCACAAAGAGGGGACTTACCGCCATAATTGTGGCGTGCCCAGCGCTGAGTTGCGATAGTCGTTGACGCCATTAAAATTTCACCATGAAATCCCGGCGGAATTCTGTCCGCCATGCCGCAAACCGTCGCGGCAGCGGGCTTTCGCCTTGGCGTTGCATCACCACGTGTAAATCGTGCATGTATGCAAGGACTGTTGCCTCTAGATCCCATGTTGGCAGGCCAGCAAGGAGGCTCGCCGCTTCATGGGAAACCGTGTGGTATCCCCGCACCACCGTATTGCCGTGACCCTCTGGCATGCGTTCAGCTGGGCGTTCGTTTGCTGACGCATTGAGGGGTCAAACCATTTATTGAATTACAACATAAATAAATGACAATATGATTTCGCAAAAAAATTTGCGTGTAGAAGTAAAATATAATATGGGTATTAATCAAAGAGATTTAAAGAGATACAATAGAGCGGCTATCAGGAGAAATGTCTTAGGAAAACTGTCATTCTATCTCTCAGTGACGCCATCTAGCTTTGAATAGCAATCACGCGAATTATATTTGTCAAAATTTGTATAAATTAAACTATTGCTCGGTAGGTGGCCAGGGGTTTTACCATGATATGTTAAAATGTCAGTAGTACGAACGAAAAAGGATCTAACAGTTCGGTTTAGGTCGTAAAATAGATCACGTTAAGAGCTCGTGGTAGAAGCTTCAGTGTGTGCCAGTGGCGTAGCTTGGGAAGGGGAGGGCTGGTTATGGCCCCAGGCGGCATACGAAAGGAGGCGGCATACGAAAGGAGGCGGCATACGAAAGGAGGCGGCATACGAAAGGAGGCGGCATACGAAAGGAGGCGGCATACGAAAGGAGGCGGCAGAAAGCGCCAATTTATTTATTTGAAAAAAAAAACTTAGATATTCGAAATTGCAAACGCAATGTTACGTACGTGCCAAGCAAATGTTGATAAGTGCATGCTGCAGCAGGTATATTGCTTTTATTAATCCAAGTTCATTCTCTGACGTAACAATGTCGGACCAAGCTCAACCATGACTTGGCACTGAGTGTGTTCACGCTGAAGCGATTAAACACGCGCATACCGACCTTGGGCCAATGCTCGTATGCGCAAGGCAAGTGACGTGACTCTTAAGGTGTTGTGGAGGTCTCAGTTTGACCACATTGGCCGAATAGGGAACAAACCCCGTTGGTAGTAAAGCGTTTTGGTCCCCGGCAAACTCGAGTGAATCGAACTTCTGCCGTCCCTCACCTCCACCACTGCTGAAACCCGACAGGTTCCTGGCTCACACCGCTGAGGAGAAAGCAAACTTAATTGCCTCACTTATTGCGGAATCTTCGCGTCTGAATTCCGGCGACGCACCGCCCCCTGTTTCTCCTGATGGGTACGTGACGAGTATGTCGGATATTCGTATCCATCAGAAAGACGTACGTAAGAATAAAGGTAGTGGCCCCGACGGGATACCTGCAGTCGTTCTTCATACTGGTGTTCTTAAACATAATAAACATCAAAGGGCGGCGTATTTCTGGTCGACCCCAAGCGGCGAAAACCCACGCTACGCCACTGGTGTGTGCTAGGTAAGGTTAAACTTTTCAGCAATAAATGGCGCTATCATAAAATCAGCAAATGTTCTAGAACTATTCATGGAAATTGTTGAATTTTAATTAATTACTGCGTAAATACCAAGAATATTAAAATTTACGAAAATAAACCGAAGTTAGGTCCAACAATTTTACCATAACAAGATTTGCAATAGCGTAATGCGCAACTCGGCATATTTTCTCAGAAAATAATTTTCTTTTAGTGCCTAAAACGGATACAAACATGACTTGACGTCAAATCAAATCAAATCATTTATTTAGCCAGAATATGGTACATAATTATGGTCTTGAAATAAATTAATAGTCTCATCACATTCTGCCACGTGTGGCGTGCAAATATTTGGTAAGTAGATACATAATCGAGAAAAAAAAAAATGTTAGCATTGAGTTAGTACGAATAAAATTTACAATATATGGCATGTCATCTAAAAATTTAGTGTGGATTAAATTCAAAGTAATATTCAATGTCAAATTATTATTAGAGAGAGAATGTCAAAACCTATAAAATTATTAGAGAGAGATGTCAAAATGTATGAAATTACTAGAGAGAGATGTCAAAATTTATAAAATTACAATTTAATTATTATGTCAAACTATCATTCAAATAGTCGTTTAAATTATAATAACATTTTTTACACAACAAGTCTAAGTTCCTTTTTAAACAAATTTAAATTTAAGTCTAATCGATTTTGGAATTTTGTTAAACACTTGTGGGGCTATGTAGAATATACTTTTTCTCATTAGTGCTGTTTTAGCTTTACGTCCGCGTAACATGTCTTTTCGCCTATTACGTTTCACAGTATCTGATAAGTTAGGAAACAGGTGTGAGTTTAATTTGACAAATAAAGCAGTCTCATAAATATACAAAGACGGTAGTGTCAGAATTTTATATTTTTTGAAAAATGGTTCACAGCTGTCTGTAACTTGAAGTTTGAACATGGCTCTGATAGAACGCTTTTGCGCTTTAAAAGCAGTTTCTCTATTTGTTGAGTTGCCCCAGAAAATAATACCGTATCATAATACAGATGCTACAAGGCCATGATACGCTGTAAGTAGTGCATCTATGGAAACAGTAGGGGCAAGTTTATACAAGGCATAGGATGAACTACTAGTCTAGTCAAATTAGGTCATTTTTTAATAAAGATTGGAATAAATTCTCTGGAGAGGCAAAAACGTTTCTGATGGTATTGTATGAGTGAAAAATAGAGTATAAAAAAAAAAATCATTTGGCACCCCTACGGAAGGGGGTGAAAACTGTTTATTGCTCATAACTAACCAGAGAATATAGGTGTGCTCACCATTTTTTTTTTCATGGTATATTAAACCTCAACCTACATTATTGCATTTTAATTATTTTAATTCGACCAACGCAGTATTAGAAAAAAATAAAAATGTTATTTTTGGCCATTGCGGCATTGGGGAAAATTGTGTAGTTTTGTAAACTGAGGAAAGTGTTATACATTTCGACCTAAGTACATGATTGATTTTGCACCCCAGTGCGACGTATGGAAATTAGTTTTTCACGTTTTTTTGCTTCTGTACTTCGGGGGAAATTTAAGTAGTTATGAAAATAATCACAATTACATTAATTTGGTTTCCTTTATATTTGCACCCTATAAAAAATTAGCATTTTTTTAAGGAACATACGTTTTTCTAATGTTGCCTTAATTGCCAAAGAACTATTACGCCATGGAAGTGACAAGCGCGCGACACGGAATAATAAACTGACAAGAAGAGATAAGCGTAGTCATTACCTAGGAGTGTTGTGGGATGTATTTTACGAGGAAGGAGTACTTTCTGATTGTAAATGCTCTGTTAGTAAGTGTAAGTAAAGAAACCTAATTTTGTTTATATATAAAAAAAAAAAACAGTTAAAAAAACCGTCTATGTTTAAACAAAAAAAACGAGAGTGTCCTGCAAGCATGTCCTTTATTTATCTTCTATACATACATATAAATAAAATTGGAGTATCTGTTTGTAATATTGAAGTAACTGCTTTTTACTACATGCATACATATATACGGTACATAGAGTTTGACCATCGAAAGAAGACAACGAATTATTAATCAAACGTTATGTATGGCACGAAACTCCTAATAATGAAAACAGTAAAGGACATGGAAAGTTGTATATTTCGTATGCGCGCTATCTAGCAAAGTAGCGGCGGACATTTGAACGATATTATATTCCATACATAATGACATCAATCGTCCATCCAAATTAATAAAAAAAATCGATAACACACAATTTGTTTTATTCAAATTTAAAGATTCCAGGGAAGTGTTCATTGAAAGGCCCACTGGCTCCACAAATGATTGGACCTGTGCTTTGTATAACATTCGATGTTGGCCTGGTATAAAGCGCCGTCAGTGCCGGATTAAACCGACCCGGAGTCTATTGCTAATTTAACCAAGGGTAGCGTTGAAAATTCCGGAAAGAAACAATTGTTTCTTTCAATGAAAAAAACAAATTGTGTTTTTTTCCGTTTTTTCACATGTTGCATTGAAATTTTGCGGAAAAAATCGTTTGGGAACAAAATATAAATCTTTCGAATGTTTTATTCATTGTTTCGGTTAAGCCTCCCCCAAGTGTCACCATAATGATCGGTGCCCACTGTTGGACACAAGCCTCTCCGAAGTATCGCCATTTAGGGCTTTAATGACTGCTGTCCACTGTTGGACATAGGCCTCCCCCTCGCTATAATGACCCATGCCCACTGTTGGACATAAGCCTCCCCCGAGTGTCGCCATTAGGCGCTAAAATGACTGATGCCCATTGTTGGACATAAGTCTTCCCTCGCTATAATGACCTATGCCCACTGTTGGGCATAAGCCTCCCCTAGTGTCACCACGTAGGCGTTATAATAACTGATGCCTACTGTTGGACATAGGCCTCTCGCGATAATGACCTATGCCCACTGTTGGGCATAAGCTACCGCCAAGTGTCACCACCTAGGCGCTATAATGATTGATGCCCACTGTTGGACATAGGTCTCCTCTTGCTATAATGACCTATGCCCACTGTTGGGCATAAACCTCCCCAAGAGTCGCCATTTTGGCATTATAATGATTGATGCCCACTGTTGGACATAGGCCTCCCCTTACTATAATGAGCTAGGCCCACAGTTGGGCATAAGACTCCCCAAGTGTCGCCATTTAGGCGCTATAATAATCGATGCCCACTGTTGGACATAAGCCTCCCCCAAATATCACCGTTTAGGCGTTATAATGACTGATGCCCACTGTTGGACATAAGTCTCCCCTCGCTATAATGACCTGTGACCAGTAATGGAAATAAGCTTCCCCCAAGTTTCACCATTTAGGCGTTATAATGACTGATGCCCACTGTTGGACATAGGCCTCATAAACTAGTGCGCCTCACCATCAGATTGCATCATCTAGTTTATATTAATTTAAAAAAAAAGTACGCATTTGAAAAACATGAAGTTTTCGGTTCTTTTCATATTTTTCCGTTTTTTTTCGGTTTTATTGGAAAAATACATGAAATTTATAATTTATAAATTTCTTGAAAGTTTCGAATGTTACATTGAATAAAACAATAGTATTTGAAAGAAACGGGAATATTCCCTGTTTTTTTCAACGCTAACCAAGGGGCCCCCTACCACTAATCAATTAATTTAGTAGTAAGATACTAATTAATTTAGTACTTTTGGAAAACCGATGATCGTTTTTTGCATACCCCGAATGATTAGAATTTTGCTTAGGACGTTTAGGTTTTCTTCTGACAAGTAATACAGAATTAAGGAGTCTTTTCGATGCTGATGGCGAAGCCTTTGTGAATTTATACAGAAAAGCTGTACAGTTAAGATTTACTTAGGATTACCTAGGATGCAACATTTATTTTTCTTTGAAGTAGTCTGATTTAGCAAATTTTTAAGTGGAGTAATCTTTCTGAGTGATTTTGCTCATCAACACGCCATCATCGATAGTCATCATCATTTCAGCTGAAAGGCTTCCATTGCTATACAAAGGTTTTTCCTATGTCACCACAACGGCCGGTCCAGTTTATCACGCCTCCTCTTTCCTCTCCATTGCTCTTTGTGTTACTTAAAACCATCTGATGAGGCGCATTGTGAACGACCACGTTTCAAAGCCAAATGTCACTACGCACAGGCAATGTAATATTCACATAGACTAATTATGTAATTATGTCTAGATATGTAATTCCCTAGAAACCTTGTTTAAGCTTATTCTTAGTAGGGTTATTAAGATTGAGCTTAACCTACACATATTTAAATTAAGTGGTTTTAGCTAGCGCTGCTAGAAGCTGCTGGCTAAAGCTACCCTTTCTAAAATAAGCTTGAACAAGGCTTTCATTTACCAATAAGTCCGTGGATTTTAAGATCACTTGCGTAAAAAGTACGATGATGGGATAAATTTTAAGAGATCTTCTATTCTGTAGTTTGCTTGCAGGATAATCTGAAGTAAAGTGACTATCTCATCACATCCAAAAAAATCAGCTGTATGTAGGTTTCACGCAGTACCAATATTTTGACTAGTTTTTTTTTTATGTTCAAATATGCGGGATACCTGAACGCGCGGGGCCCCAAAATGGGGGGGGGGTCTGTAACATTTGCTACTCTTGCTACATGGCTAATCCGCCACTGAGTGCCATCTAACCTTTGCATGAATGTCGAGTTTCCTAGCAGCTACCGTAGCTTTGTGCTCAATGAACTGCCCAAAGTTTAAGGAAATTTCAACTCCCAAGAGCTGAAGGCGGTCGATACACTCCAAGGATACATTCTAAAAAGCAGGTGCTAAGGTGATCAGGCTGCTTTTGGCAGTGAACGGACATGCTTGAGTTTTGGCGGCATTGAATATCGCGGCTAAATAAGCAGCACATGTTTAATTGTTAAATAAACATGCATCATATATATATCGCATACTTATTATTTTCATGAATAATCAAACGTATCAACTCTGTTTAAGTGGCGTACAGCTAGGGTGAAGAGCTTCAATTTTTTTTTAATACGGCCTCTTTTTTGTTTTGCCATCTTTCGTTGGTCAGAGTCTACACCAAAATAACATTTTTTGCAATTTTTGTCTGTCTGTCTGTCTGTTTGTCCGGGCTAATCTCTGATATGGCTGGACTAATTTTGACGGGACTTTTTTTGGCAAGTAGCTGATGTAATAAGGAGTAACATGAGCTACTTTTATTTTAGAAAAAATAAATTCAAAATCCTGTAGTCCACGCGAACAAATTCGCAGGCACAGCTAGTTTCAAATAAATTAGTTGTATTTCGGTTGTCTTTAGAACTATAAATCGTCTGACAGCGCTGATTATTCTACGGCATCGGGTAAGGTAGGAACAATAAAATATTAGTATAAAAAATGTGGAGTTTTAAGTATGCGCCGCAAAAAGAAACTGGGTAAGGGCGAGTCGGACTCGCACACTGAGGGTTCCGTATCAACTAACTTAAATACAATAAATATCAAGCTTTTGCCAGCAGCAATTATTCCTATACTTATTATATACTTAAGACTTGCTTCGTGCCAAATTTCAGGGCTCTAGGTCAACGGGAAGTACCTTTATGATTCCCTTGAGTGTCGAAATATATATATTTTTTTTTTTGCGACGTATCTTTTTTATTCGTTAACTTAGAAGTTTTTACTTTTACACAGCTTTAAGGGACCGCAGTCTTGAGTATACGATTTAAATTTCAACTTGATACTTGCACTTGTTCCCGAGATAAAGGGACTTGACAGACAGACGTACGAACAACAAAGTGATTCTATAAGGATTCCGTTTTTTCCTTTTGAGGTATAGAAAGAAATAAAGATCGACAGAGAATTGATATGATTATCATAATTTCTTGTTAAATAAATACTTAATACAGGGGCAGGTCGGGAGGTCACGACAAACAATGCAATACACTCCATAATCCATTTTCACAACACAGCTAATAAAATAGAGGAAATTATAGTTATTAATTTGTATAGCGCAGGGATCGCTTCCACAAAAATGATCTAAACGCATATACATGCACGCACTTACTTACTCTCGACCCCGCCGCGCGCGCGCCGCGCGACCCCGCTTTCGCCCTCCGAGTGCCACGAGTCGCAGTATGTATTCACGTTAACTCTACATAAACTTCCAGTTATATATTTCTTATTTTTATTACGTGCGAATGTTTTTTATATAGAATACATTATATATTAAAAAATCAATGACTACACTAATTTGCCCCGAAGTACAATCTACAAATATTGTAAAATGCTGTTTTCCTAGGGGTGCAAAAGGGTGCAAAAATAACTGGGTGTATAGGATGCTTTAAAAAGCTTATTATGAGTTTGCACCAACTGGCTAAATTTACCTTGAGCCGCAAAATAAAAATAATGATTTATTAGTGTTTCATACACCTCACACTTTTTTCGTGAAAAGTAATTATACACCAAAGGGATATCTACATATATCTAAACTTACCACAACGAAATACTTATGAAATTTTTAAATTTTGGGACTTTAATGTTAAAACCTAATATTAAACGATGTTCCGTACATAACAGGAATGGTGCAAACTCAGAGAAGACTTATATTCATGTCTTCTAATGATTCCACAAAAAATTACAACTACACGAATTAGGTCCAATCTTTTTGCTAATTTGACTAGACTATACTAATTTTCTTACAAAGCGCTTCAACGTGATTCTTCCAATTAAGTTGTCTGTCAATTACTAAGCCTAGAAATTTTGCACTATCTACATCATGAATTTTGCTATTTTGATATTGCACATTCATTTTGAATCTAGGTTTTTTTATGGCCAAAATGCATTACTTGTGTTTTGGCAAGATTAATTCTTAAATTATTATTATTAAGCCAAGAAATAATTGAATTAACCGCATTATTGACCTCAAGTTCATATGATTCCGGGTTATTAATGTTTTTGTGACCGTACTATCATCAGCAAAAAGTGATATCGGGAAGTCTATAGCTTTGGGCAGGTCATTAATGTAAATTAAGAACAGTAAAGGGCCTAATACACTGCCCTGTGGCACACCGAAATATACTGTGCGTTCTTTAGAGAAGTATTAAGTAGGAAGTAGTTCTTCCTTTGTTTTAAAATTCAAGTTTGTAATAGCGGTAAATTGTTTTCTTTCTGATAGGTAAGTACTTAACAAGTCAAGAATGTTACCTCTTATACCGTAGGCGTGCATGGCGGACAGAGCTCCGGCGGGATCTCATGGTGGAATGGCGTCAGCGACTATCGCAACCCCGTCATGGGCACGCCACAATTATGGCGATAAGTCCCCTCTTTGAGGCGTGGCTGGAAAGACCTCACGGCGTCCTTACCTTTCGCATGACACAGGTCCTCACCGGAAATGGCAAGTTCGGGAGGTTCCTGTTCCGAATTAAAGCGGAAGTGACGCCCGGGTGTCGCCACTGTGTGGAACGCCCGGAGGACACGGTGGAGCACACAATCGCGGTGTGCCCTGCTTGGGCGGAGCATCGCCGTGCCCTCGTGGGGGCGATCGGCGGCGGAGACCTCTCGCGCCGGGCCTTGGTCGAGGCCATGGTCCGGAGCGAGGAGGAGTGGCAGGCGGTCGCCGACTTCTCCTCGCTAAGGAGGAGGCCGACCGCATCAGGCAACGGCGCTCTTGCCGCCGTCGAGATTCCGATCCCGATTTCCAGCCACCGTAGGCGCGGGCTTGCGGACAGTGAGCAATGGGTAGCTCGCTATCCGGTCGTCCGGTAACCGTCCGGACCAAGGCCAAGTCGTCGACGGCGCGCGCTGTTCCCGCGCGCCTCAAAGAGTTGTCAGCAACAGCAGGGGCCCAGCCGGGTCGAAGCCTACTGGGGCCAGGGTAATCCGAAAGGGCGCTCGAGCCCCGGTATGAAGGCTTGAAGGAACGGCATGGGTTTTTTAGTCAGTAAGAGTCTGACACTATCTCCCGCTCCGCCCAAGAGCGGGGGTTGTCATAAGATGATTTTTCCAATCGAAAAAAAAAAAAAAAAATACCGTAGGCGTCAAGTTTATTTCTTAATATATTGTGGTCAACGTAGTCAAAGGCTTGTGTCATATCACAGTACACAGCACAAACAGGTGTCTTATTATAGGAGTGTCATACTAGACTGAACGACTTGTTACTCACAAGTAACAAGTTTCGGATTTTGACTTTTGTTCGCTATGTCCTGTCTATTGGTAGTATATATTTAATATCTTTGGTATTAATTAAGTTTATATTTGTCCATGTTTTAGACTCTTGTTGCTGTTATTTGTAAATTACAGTATTATTAGGATTCAATTAGGTGGGAACATCATCTAATGACATCCCCCGCTCTGAGGCGGAGCGGGAGATAGTGCCAGACTTTTACGGACTAAAAACCCACTCGGTCCGGACGATTACCGGAGAGTCGGACGGTGAGCTACCCTTTGCTCGCCGTTCGTCGTCCGTCCGACTTAGGTTTCTTTTATTTTAGTAAAATACTTCGGCTGGCTGATCTTCCCGTCCTATTATAATTTGGGTGTTTTTAACGCTAGAGTGAATAGGCTCTTAATAAACTAGTACACCTCACCATCAACGATTGCCTTATCATCAGGTAGGATTGCAGTCAAATACTAGTTTATATTACTATAAATCAATTTAAAAAAAAAAATCTTGAAATAGTGACAAAATTAAAATGTGTAACTATTGAAATTTAAATCCACAAAAAAGAGGCGCTCCATAGGTTTCGCACGCAGGCGCTGGCTGGGGTCGGCTCGGCCCTGACCAAAAGTAGGCTTGTTCAACCAGCAAGGACCATCAACCAGTAAGATAAACACCTATTACGATAAACCCTCACATTTCATCAATTCAAAACATTCATAGCGTTATTAACTTTGCTAAGTCAGACGAATTTTTCAAACACGTATTTTCCATCTGAGATTTTTTAGTAGCGTCCGAAACGTAGATATATGCCCAATTGATGGCTAGCGTCCGAAACGTAGATATATGCCCAATTGATGGCAGAAGACTCGCTGCCCTCTACATGGGTTTTTTACTGGACGACTTCAACTGGCGAAATTAGAGTGTGTGCTATGATGTATACGGCAGATACAGGTCTCGAACCGTTCGGCTGATACCAGCGTGATGTGTATTGTAGGTTTGATAGAAGACAGCTGTAGGGCGCTGGTGTCGTCGGCAGGCCGCGGGCGACGGGCGGGTGAGCGCGCCTGCATGTCGTGCCCTAACAGAATGTTTTGCTGTAACGCTGTTAGCACATTGACGCATTCCTCTTCAGACTTCATTCATTTTTCTCATCTTTTACCTGCTTCTTACCGTGTTAGCTTCCAGTCTAACCGGATGCAACTGGATACTAATATTTTATAACGACTGCCTTTAGTTTCTGCCCTCCACACTGGATAAGATGAAACCCTTTTGGGTCTTTTTGTTTTGGTGTTCATACTATGAGCTTCTAGCTACCCGTACGGATAATTAAAGATTTTAAAATGGCAGCCGGGAGCAGCGGCTTAGCTTAACGTGTATTTTAAAGAACGCTCATTTATATTATTAATGATCACTCATTCACGGAGCGACCTGACGACCGACTCATGCGGCTGATGTTACAGCCGAGAGGCAATCCACGCATTCTGTTTTGTTTGCCTGCGTTGTTGTGTTAACGGCTTCACTACTTAAATGATATATATTATTTCGGTGGCACGCGGTGCATGATTCGACTGACCAGTGACCACTGACTGTTCGACGCAACTCGTGTTAGCAAAAGTAACGAAGTGTATTCGTTGATTGGTCCATCTTTCTACACTAGCAAGTAGTTGTAAACAGTGTCTGTTGGTGTTCAGGGACATCTCCGCTGTCAATAAAGCGCGGCCTGCCGGAAGCGGCGCCGGCGGCGGCGAGTGCCGTGTCCACGGAGTCGGTGGGGCTGGTCGCGCACGGCGACGACGCCACGCCGCCCGAGTTCCCCACGCAGATACAACTCCACGTCGAGGACCAAGTAAGAATCAGTCGGTTATGCTATTCGTGTTCAAGTTCGATAGACTAGAAAGGAGGTGACTACTGAGACGTTGAATATAGACGACCCGAAAAGAATAAGCAATAATGATTATGATTCTGCATGACTTAATTCCGCCATCTTTTTTCTACCATCGGACAATTCGACGTACGGCGAGTATCCACCCTTAAGGTCAACGACTCTGCTCCCACCCGGCAAAAAGAATATCATTCAAATATGGGCTTTAAATATTGCTATTTAGATATATTTTACATCGGCCTCATAAATTAACAGACAGCTCGCTGTCAGCTAGCTTACCGCCGCCAGACTGCTCGGTAGTTGACGCCTCACTGGCCGCACGTTGTAGGCGAGCGGTAGGCGCGGCTTCCGCGCGCTGGCTGCTAACAGTCGCCGCGTCGACGCCACGCCGATCTGTCCGTCCGCTCAGTGACAATCGGTCGCCGCGCGGACTGCTAGGTGCCTGGTAGGTGTCGCCGCGTCGACTGCTGGGCGCCTGCTAGCTGGCGCCGCGTGGACTGCGAGCAGTCGTCTTAGTTTAAGGCGGTGTTGGGTGTGAGCGGTGTTGGAACAGAGCCGTTTATGTGTGCTATGACCTATACTGTGTTGAAACCTATACGGTCCGAAGTACGGATTTTTTGCGAAACGCTTATTTCGCAAAAAAATATCCTAGTAAAATCGGACTATCCCACACCACCTCACACACACCTACTAACACCACACCTTCGGTATACCGCCGTTTGCCCGAATTTTATTTATCCTAATATCATTTGCCATAATAGTCAACAGCCATAATATTATACGACGTAATATTCATTTGCCCTACTCTTATTTGCTATATTAGTCACGTGCTAGAAGCTTTGTTTCCCATAAAGTCACTTACCATAACATCATTTGTCATAATCATTGTAAGCCCTTATTATCACATGCCCTAATTATCACATGTCCTAATTATCACATGCCCTAATTATCACATGCCATAATTATCATATGCCATAACATCATTTGCCATCGACATTGGGTATGTAACGACGGTTGTTATATCAGGAGAAACTGGATGCAATCGGGACTTTAGGGGACTCCGACTCGGATAGGTTAGGTTAGAAGGGGATGGCGGGGTCGTGTGAGCGAGCGAATAGACCCCGCCATCCCCTTCGTGGTTATTTTTTTATAAACCACACAGAAGTAGGAGCCCCGCTAAGCGGGGCTCCGTCAACCAAGCCCACCATCAACCATGCATAGAATGTTTTAAGGTTTAAGGTTTTAGGTTTTTTTAATTATTATGGCATTTAAATGTTATGTCTAATAATCATTATGGCGTTTAAATATTATGTTTGATAATTATTATGGCACTTGAAAATATGAAAAACAATACGTATGGCACTCGTATCTTATGGTATCCAAGTTTCGGGCAATTAACAGTATGTCATATGTCTTTTAGGGCAAACAAAACATTCGGGCAAATGAAATTCGGGAATATGATGATTATGGTATATAATCTTCGGTAAACAATAGACAACCCACACCTTCAAACATTTTTTTTTTTTTATATAGCACATGTGGAAGTGAAATTTTGTATGATTTAGGTAAATATTTTAAGGACGCGTGAGCAAGATTCACTCGCTCGAATTTAGGTATCTTGGTCGCAATACATCGACCTTACGCGCACGCACACATAGAGCCCATTGTTCGCTCAATTTTATACTTTAACCGAACATGTCTTGATATTTGAGGTATTATTTTATTTTTCTTCGTAAGTATTAATTGAGTCAAGCTTGTTTGATTTTTAGTATCAGTATTACTATATGGCAATATGTAATTGCCTGCTTATCCAGTTTCGAGTACTACTCTTATAGCAAAAATAAGTAGTTGCCATATCGTTACGGGTAATAACGACCAATTTCTTTGTAAACCTACGATTATTTCCCAGGCTTATTTCTTTATAAATATTATATTTAACAAAATCAAATGGGTATTTGAGATTAATTTTATCAGACAATTAGGTACAACGCACAACCCCTCTCCGACATGAATTAAATCTTCAAACTCAATAAATACTCGTACGATGTCTGAAGCAAGTAGGTATTTCCAATTTAATATTCGATCTAATCGTAAAATACAGTTAAAACTATGAACTTATGTATTTTTAACCGACTTCTAAAAAAGGAGGAGGTTCTTAATTCGGATGTTAGATTTTTGGAACGAAGTTCCTTATCGCGCGTTGTGAAAGGGGGCTAGACGGAAAAAATTATCACGATAAGTTGTACCGACACTTTTTGCTTTTTTTTTCTTTTTTTTCCTTCTTTAATATTCCTTCACTATTTTTTTTTTAATGTTTTTGGCTTGGAAACTAAATCTTTATCTATTAATGGAAATCCAAGATGGCGGCTGCAAGAAATTATCAACTTTTCCGTCATGGGTGTCGTTTTCATGGTTTTCGAGGGTGTTGAAACCGATAGTACTGTCAAAATATAAATCCAAGATGGCGGCTGCAAAAAATTATTAAATTTTTCGTCATGGGTGTCGTTTTCATGGTTTTCAAGGGTGTTGAAACCGATAGTATTGTCAAAATGTAATTCCAAGATGGCGGCTGCAAGAAATTATCAATTTTTTCGTCATGGGTGTCGTTTTCGTGGTTTTCGAGGGTGTTGAAACCGATTGTACTGTGAAAATGTAAATCTCAGATGGCGGCTGCAATAAATTATCAACTTTTTCGATATGGGTGTCTTTTTCATGGTTTTCGAGGTTGTTGAAGCCGATAGTGCTGTCAAAATGTAAATCTAAGATGGCGGCTGTCAGAAATTATCAACTTTTTCGTCACGAGTGTCGTTTTCATGGTTTCGATGATGTTGAAATGGTGCTGTCAAAATGTACATAAAATGGGATAGTATTTTTTAGTTATCTTGTATTGGCTAGACGGAAAAAATTCTCACGAAAAGTTGTAACGATACTTTTTGCTATAGTAAGCTATTGTAAGCCGTGCGGCGTGCGCATGTTTCTCTGTCTGTCTCTCTCTCTCTCTCTCTCTTATAGAAAGCAAGCCAAAACGGAACTTCGTTCCATCCGGGTGTCCCTTGACACCTCAGTAGTTTTTTTTTTAATGTATGTTCGCGCATAACTTCGTTGCTTGCCGACCGATTTGAAAAATTCTTTTTTTGTTGGAAAGTGTATACTTCCCAAATGGTCCCATAGTCACCAAGTCGGGATCTGATGATGGAATCTTGGCGAATTCAAGGGAATTCCTCAAATATCATAAGCAACCGTGTAGTTCTTTTGGTATTTTCATCAAAGACTTAAGCATTTACACTCAAAAAATTACATTTGATGAAGTGGAACTGGTGAAGAAGACCAGAAATGGCCAGTGGAAGTTCATACTCATACAGATATCACAATGAACATAGTTATGCGAGCCGGAAGATAGGCACCGGAACGCCGTAATTAATCAATGTATCCTAGCCGTGTTTGGGTTTATTAGAATTGTCATGAGATGCACTTTGGCAATAAGGTACTATCAAACTGATCTGATGATAATGATGATGAAGCTAGAAGATAGGCACCGGGGCTCCGTAATTAATCAATGTATCCTACCCGTGTTTGGGCTATTTAGAATTATCATGAGATGCGCCGCACTTTGGCTATAAGGTACTATCAAACTGATCTGATGAATGTAGATGATGGAGCCGCAAGGTAGACACGGAAGCTTCATAATAAAACAATGAATTTATCCTAGCAGGGTTTGAGTTAATGGGAATTGTCATGAGAAAAAGGTACTCTGGCTGTAAATAAGTGTATTACAACTAAAAAGTGTGAAATAAAAAACTTTTTCCAAAAAAAATATAACCGACTTCACTAAAAAAAACACTAAAACCATCAAAATAATTTTAATTTCGGAAGTCGGTGTTTCTCGATATTGTTTGTTCCTTATTTAACACCGACTAGTGAAATCGGTTATTTCTTTTTTGGAAAAAGTTTTTTTTTTAAATATATGGTAAAATATACAACGGATTTAGCAGTTATGTACTTTTTATTTTTTTTACTTTTATTTGTTATCATATATCATATTATTATATTGTTGTTAACACACAACTGGCGGGTGGATTATTACAATCTATTTTTTATTTTATTTTTTTATAGCTTGATATATTTGTTTTTATTTATTTATTTTTATTTATTTATTTTTAAGTTACACAATGTCAGATAATGATAGTTTTTTAACAGCTTGCAGTGACAATGACAGCTTCACCAGTATCCCGTCGCTGGCTGACACGCTCGAGTCCAAGTTTTCCGATGTTCCAAAGAATCTTAATGTAGTCCATATTAATGCTCAAAGTATTCCGGCCCATCACCATGACATGCTGGCAAACCTTGACTGTAAGAACATCCATGCAATCCTTGTCTCTGAATCATGGCTGAAGCCGTGCCTCCCATCCACTTCCTACTCTTTACCCGGATACCAACTAATTAGAAATGATCGCACAGGCTGCGGTGGTGGAGGTGTTGCCATATATCTCCGAACCAACATTCCTTTCAAAGTTATTAATATGTCATCACAGCCACCACCGCCGAATGCTGGTGAGCATCTCTTCTTGGAGGTTAACCTTAACCATTCAAAGATTCTCCTTGGTGTCTACTACTGTCCCTCTTTACGTATAGACTATTTTTCTTCTTTTGAAAGTCTCCTGGTGAACCTTATTCCTTCTTACAGTCACACTATTATAATGGGGGATTTTAACACTTGCCTTCTCAAACGCGATTCGCGGTCTTCTTCACTCCAATCTATCTCACACTCCTGTAATTTGTCTCTTCTTCCCCTGACTGCCACTCACCACTTTCCTAACTGTACTCCTTCGTTACTAGATATCATACTTGTTTCTTCTGCTCAATATGTCGCTAAGCATGGACAATGTACCGCTGACGCGTTCTCTTATCATGACCTTATCTTTCTTTCCTATAAAATTCGCCCTCCTAAGGCGAAACATAAGATCCTCCTCCAGCGAAGTTTTGGTAGTATGAACCTTGAGAATCTCCGTGAGGATGCGAGCAGCATTGACTGGTCGGATCTTATTGCCGCTGAGTCAATGGACGTAAAAGTTAATTTACTCAATTCCAAACTTCTCCAACTGTACGATGCCCATGCACCTGTTCGGCCTGTGAAAATTAAGCACCTGCCGGCTCCTTGGCTAACAGACGACATAAAGGATATATTAAAGAGGAAAGCAGTGGCGAAATCTAGGTACAGAAGCAAACCAAATGTTATAAATCTAGAAAAATATGTTGCAATCCGCAATCGCAGCAATTTGGTGTGTAGGGATGCTCAACGCCGCCACATTCATAAGTCCGTTGAAAACGGTGACCCAGCTAAAGTCTGGAAATTTCTCAGATCTATGGGAGTCGGGAAGTCGCGCCAAGATTCTATTCCTAAGGATATAGATCTTGAATTACTCAATCAACACTTTTCCACTTCTTCCAACTTCAATAGTACTGTCAAAGCAAAAACCTTAAATGATCTTTCATCTCTTCCTGCTCCCGAATATTCACCATTTGTCTTTAATCAATTTTCGGATTGTGATGTTAAGAAGAGTATAGAATCTATCACCTCTAATGCTATTGGTACTGACAGTATCAGTCGCAAGATGATACTCCCTGTTCTTGACGAAATTCTGCCTGTCATCACCCATATCCTTAATTATTCCATATCCTGTGGTATTTTTCCATCTTCTTGGAAAGAAGCACAAATTACCCCTCTTCCGAAAAAGTGTAATCCTGTTTCCCCTTCTGAATTCCGTCCTATCTCCATACTACCGTTTCTCTCCAAAGTCCTAGAGCGTCTTATCCATAGCCAACTTAGCACTTTCCTTTGCAAAAACCGCCTCCTTAATCCTTTCCAATCCGGGTTTCGTCCAGGACATAGCACTACTACAGCTCTCGTTAGTATTACTGACGACATTAGACTTGGTATGGAAAACGGAAATCTGACGGTCCTTGCCTTGTTGGACTTCAGCAACGCCTTTAATACCGTCGATTTTGATATCTTACTTGGCATATTAAGCTCTCTTAACATATCTCCAACGGCAATTGATTGGTTTCGTAGTTACCTGTGTGGCCGTCGGCAACGTACTTGCATTGAAGGTTCGTCTTCATCGTGGTGCAATACCTCTGCTGGCGTACCGCAGGGGGGCGTTCTCTCTCCTCTTCTTTTCGCTATATTTATAAACTCTATTTCTGATGAACTTCTCTCATCCTACCACCTTTACGCTGACGATCTCCAAATATATTCGCAAGCTCCGCCACATGAACTATCCGAGGCAGTTAACATGGTCAACAAAGATTTAGCTCGTATATCTGAGTGGAGTGTGGCCCATGGTCTGAAGGTCAATCCTCTGAAGACCCAAGTCATTGTTGTCGGCAGCCCTAGGTTGCGGTCAAAAATAGACTGGACGCGGCTCCCACCAATTGTTTTTGATGGCTCAACGATTTCGTACAGCGACTCAGTGAAGGACCTTGGTGTTATCATTGATAAAGACTTTTCGTGGGGTCCTCAGGTGCAGGAAGTTAGCCGCAAGTTGTTTGCGTCTGCGGGGTCTTTACGAAGGCTGCGCAATTTTCTTCCAACTGCTACCAAAACTGCGCTCGCCCAATCCCTCCTTCTCCCAATCCTTGATTATGCCAATGTCAGTTATCTTGATCTAACCGAAGTGCAGCTAAATAAGCTTGAGCGGCTTCAAAACTTTTGTATTAGATTCATATTTGGATTGCGCAAATATGATCATATTTCTGAATTTCGTATTAAGCTCAAGTGGCTGCCAATCCGCCTTCGTCGGAATACTCATATTTTATCGTTGCTTTACAGTGTCCTGTTTATCCCTACAACCCCCTCTTATCTCAAAGAACGTTTTAAGTTCATTCATGACACACATTCTAGACACTTGAGATCATCGGAGAATTTGACCCTCTTAATGCCTTCGCATTCTACTAAATTTTGTGACAAGTCGTTTGCGATCCAAGCGGTGCGTTTGTGGAACGCGTTGCCATTACCAATTAGGCAAGCCCAGTCACTAGTTTCTTTTAAAAATCTAGTTAAAAACCATTTCCTTTCTCTCTAATACTATACTGATTCTACGTAATTAAATTTCTTCCACCAACCCTACTTTACTCTTTTTTCTACCCTTTTTACTAATTAAATTGTGTAACTTATTATAATATGTATGTATATATGTATTTATAATTGAGTATTGTGTTTTATATAGTTAGCAGTACACCACAGACTACCCCGTGTATTATTTTAAGCTCTTATCCATCCTAAGGTTGTCTGGAAGACATCGCTTTCAGCGATAAGACCGCCATAATTGTACCCACAAATTGAAGTTTTGTATAAGCTGTATTACTTTTTGGTGTACAATAAAGTCTATTCTATTCTATTCTATTCTATTATGTGTACTATCCAGACCCTATTTGTAGCATAGCCAATTTCTGTATTGTATTTGTGTGAAAAGATTATATGGGACTGAATAATTTTAAAGCATGTAACTGGGAGATGAATAAATCATCGTTAATTTGATATCATGATATTGTGGCAACTTTAATTCCTTGTATATCAAAATGGTAACAGGAAAAATTGATTTATAAATACACTAGCTTTTGCCCGCGGCTTCGCCCGCGTGGCGTAACCTAATGTTATTTCCCATAAATTTTGGACCTCCATTTTACACGCGTGAGCAGCGTAGTTCTTACTACCTTAATTCACATATACTACCATTGTTGGTGTTGTGTTAGTTAAGAAAACAAACACAAAACAAAATTGCAATTATAACTTTTCAACAACTTCCAAAAGAAAACACAGTCATCAGTCGTGCGTTATTGTCGTTCGGCTTATTAGCTAAAGAAACAGTAGGCAAAACAGCGCGGGGGGAGGATCAGTGACCGCGTCATGCGTAGCTACTGAAGAGCGGAACTCGTGAACTCGTGAATTTAATTTTGAGAATTATTAAATTTATGAAAGCTTTCTAATAGTACGTCCGATTTAAATTATTCAAAAAGTAATTTACAGATACTGATATAGTCTTGAACGCGAAGTAACTTATTTTGATAAGAATTAATACCGTAATTATGTAAATAGCTTTCCAATAAATGCTTCATGAATGCCAATTTTTAAAAGTAGTAAAATGGATATATTATGTTAACCTTAAGAGATAGACATATGCCACCGCGGACTTTTCTGTAGACCTATATAAGATACACAATTCCACGATACATTATTTTGTTATATCTCAAAGGGTTTAGGCAGCGTTTGCGTTAAAAGCTCCCAGACGGCTTATTTTTTCCCGACATCTTCAACAAATAACGTTAATGTACACAAAAATACATACAAAAACTTAACAAATTATATACTAAAAGCTTCCTCAAGAATCACGCTATCGAGTGGTGAAAACTGCTTGAAAATCGGTGCAGTAAATTTTGAGTTTATTGCGAACAGACAGACAGACAGACTCGGCGGGGGACTTTGTTTTATAATATGTAGTGAAAAGTGTCCTAAATTATCTTGGTACTCGAAGATATAGGGAAGCGTGCTCTATCGTCGGCCACATCATCGCTTACCATCAGGTGAGATTGTGGTCAAACGCGAGCCTATACATTATATAAAAAAAAAACCTATTACTACTGTCCGTTCAACCGATTTTGACTTTCATTACGTTGGTAGCATGACAAATGGTGGCTGCAGCAAATAGTTGGTATTGTAATTAGTTTTTTGCTTTTAATGCCATCCTTATGCCTACGAAATAGAAGTCGAAATCGGTTGAACTGACAATAAAAAAACTTTCTTTATATGTCTAATCCGCGAATAGGGTACAGCTCCTATTACTTGCTTCGATTTGTCTGTCAGATATTTAGCAATATAAAAAAACTACTGAGGTGTCAAGGGACACCCGGATGGAACGAAGTTCCGTTCTGGCTTGCTTTCTATAAGAGAGAGAGAGAGAGAGACAGACAGAGAAACATGCGCACGCCGCACGGCTTACAATAGCTTACTATAGCAAAAAGTATCGTTACAACTTTTCGTGAGAATTTTTTCCGTCTAGCCAATACAAGATAACTAAAAAATACTATCCTATTTTATGTACATTTTGACAGCACTATTTCAACATCTTCGAAACCATGAAAACGACACTCATGACGAAAAAGTTGATAATTTCTGACAGCCGCTATCTTGATTTACATGTTGACAGCACTATCGGCTTCAACAACCTCGAAAACCATGAAAAAGACACCCATATCGAAAAAGTTGATAATTTATTGCAGCCGCCATCTTAGATTTACATTTTGACAGTACAATCGGTTTTAACACCCTCGAAAACCACGAAAACGACACCCATGACGAAAAAGTTGATAATTACTTGCAGCCGCCATCTTGGATTTACATTTTGACAATACTATCGGTTTCAACACCCTTGAAAACCATGAAAACGACACCCATGACGAAAAATTTAATAATTTTTTGCAGCCGCCATCTTGGATTTATATTTTGACAGTACTATCGGTTTCAACACCCTCGAAAACCATGAAAACGACACCCATGACGGAAAAGTTAATAATTTCTTGCAACCGCCATCATGGATTTACATTTTGACAGTACTATCGGTTTCAACACCCTTGAAAACCATGAAAACGACACCCATGACGAAAAATTTGATAATTTCTTGCAGCCGCCATCTTGGATTTATATTTTGACAGTACTATCGGTTTCAACACCCTCGAAAACCATGAAAACGACACCCATGACGGAAAAGTTAACAATTTCTTGCAGCCGCCATCTTGGATTTACATTTTGACAGTACAATCGGTTTTAACACCCTCGAAAACCACGAAAACGACACCCATGACGAAAAAGTTGATAATTACTTGCAGCCGCCATCTTGGATTTACATTTTGACAATACTATCGGTTTCAACACCCTTGAAAACCATGAAAACGACACCCATGACGAAAAATTTAATAATTTTTTGCAGCCGCCATCTTGGATTTATATTTTGACAGTACTATCGGTTTCAACACCCTCGAAAACCATGAAAACGACACCCATGACGGAAAAGTTAATAATTTCTTGCAACCGCCATCATGGATTTACATTTTGACAGTACTATCGGTTTCAACACCCTTGAAAACCATGAAAACGACACCCATGACGAAAAATTTGATAATTTCTTGCAGCCGCCATCTTGGATTTATATTTTGACAGTACTATCGGTTTCAACACCCTCGAAAACCATGAAAACGACACCCATGACGGAAAAGTTAATAATTTCTTGCAGCCGCTATCTTGGATTTATACTTTGACAGTACTATCGGTTTCAACACCCTCGAAAACCATGAAAACGACACCCATGACGGAAAAGTTAACAATTTCTTGCAGCCGCCATCTTGGATTTACATTTTGACAGTACTATCGGTTTCAACACCCTCGAAAACCATGAAAACGACACCCATGACGAAAAAGTTGATAATGTCTTGCAGCCGCCATCTTGGATTTACATTTTGACAGTACCATCGGTTTCAACACCCTCGAAAACCATGAAAACGACACTCATGACGAAAAATTTGATAATTTCTTACAGCCGCCATCTTGGATTTATATTTTGACAGTACCATCGGTTTCAACACCCTCGAAAACCACGAAAACGACACCCATGACGAAAAAGTTGATAATTACTTGCAGCCGCCATCTTGGATTTACGTTTTGACAATACTATCGGTTTCAACACCCTTGAAAACCATGAAAACGACACCCATGACGAAAAATTTAATAATTTTTTGCAGCCGCCATCTTGGATTTATATTTTGACAGTACTATCGGTTTCAACACCCTCGAAAACCGTGAAAACGACACCCATGACGAAAATTTTTTTTTTTGCAGCCGCCATCTTGGATTTATATTTTGACAGTACTATCGGTTTCAACACCCTCGAAAACCATGAAAACGACACCCATGACGGAAAAGTTAATAATTTCTTGCAACCGCCATCTTGGATTTACATTTTGACAGTACTATCGGTTTCAACACCCTTGAAAACCATGAAAACGACACCCATGATGAAAAATTTGATAATTTCTTGCAGCCGCCATCTTGGATTTATATTTTGACAGTACTATCGGTTTCAACACCCTCGAAAACCATGAAAACGACACCCATGACGGACCATTTATTTATTTTTATTGTCATAGTCGCTTAACTATCTACATTGTGATATCTATGTAAGTAAGTATGAAGTTCCGTTGGCCATTTCTGGTCTTTGTTTTAGAATAAAACTCATTCTGTATCAGTGAGTCCATTATTACTCCATAATAACAATTTTAAAAATAAGTATGATATTTGTACTTTTATTTCGGTCCGAAAAAGTAGCACGTCTTTGCAGTCGCAGTATACAAGTCGGCACACATTTTAGACGTATTTATTTTTTGTAAGAGAGCGATACGGACATCCGTTCACAAGCGCTTCTGAGCGCGGACTGACGCTAGACATCGCGCGTTCAATGAAAAATGTATGAAGAAATATTGAGAGTGGTTTTATTTTGGTCATAAATCATAAAGTTATTTATGTAGGTTCAAAATAATTAGCTATAGGTGTTGAAGACTATATAAGCTGTATTATTTTATGTTTTTTAAAGTAAAAATGTTTACTGGATTTAAGTTACGGGTTCCTACTCAGACCCTGTGTTTCGTAATTTTCTTGTATTAGTGCGTTGGTAAAATCGTATTTATATGAAAATTTTATATGAGACTGTAATATTTTTTTTATGCTATCCTGGAGATAAATATATTGTCTTTTATTTGATACCAAGATATACTCATAATTATGATTCCTAGAGCATCATAATGGTTCCCGAAAAACCGTGATATTTGTCGAAATAGGTGAATACGTCCTTAATATACAATTAAATTAATAATTACCATAAAAAGTGGATAGTTATTTTTATATTTAAAAAAGAGCAAAAGAGGACGTAGAAATATCCCACGGTGCTCTTGGAGATTTCAAATACATCTCACTTGTAGAATATTAGTCTCTATGTATGTTTAAGTTTTTGAACATAGTCTCTGTATTTCTAAAAGCATATTTTTTATCTTCATCAGATAAAATGGTTATTTTAAGAAATATCAGTATTTTAATGTAGCCCTACGAAAATCATTCTCTCTCATTGTAACTCTTCAATGCAGGAGGTTCACATGAGGAACAGAGAAGTTCTGAGAGAGCTGCGTCGTCTAGACGTGAATAAAGCCAGTGGACCAGATGGCATACCAGCGATTGTTCTAAAGGCTTGTGCGCCCGAGTTGTCTCCTGTATTGACGCGCTTGTATCGCCTCTCATTTAGGACTGGTATAGTGCCCAAGTCCTGGAAGCTTGCCAACGTGCAACCCGTGTCCAAAAAGGGCAGTCGTGCCGATCCTGCCAACTATCGGCCGATTTCGGTAACCTCCATACTCTGCAAGATTATGGAGCGTGTATTGAACTCGCGCCTCATGGCATACCTGGAAGGTAACGATCTCCTCAGTGACCGACAGTACGGGTTTCGCCGCAAGCGGTCTACTGGGGACCTACTGGTTTATGCCACCCACTTGTGGGGCGAGGCCCTCGAGAAGAATGGGGAGGCGATTGCAGTTTCCTTAGACGTCTCGAAGGCCTTCGAGGGTATGGCACGCTAGCCTATTGAGTAAGCTTCCAGCGAACGGCATTTCCCCTGGTCTGATTAACTGGGTAAAAGACTTCCTGAGTTAACGGTCTCTCCGAGTTGTTCATCATCAGAGCCCATGACGATTAAAGCCGGAGTTCCTCAGGGGTCTGTTCTCTCTGCAACTCTCTTCCTGTTGCATATCAACGATCTGCTGGTGCCCGGTATCTAAGGGTATGCAGATGATAGCACAGTTGTAGAGAGATACCTGCCCAGTGCTCGGGCTAGTAAGGAGCTAATCCGGTCCGAAAGAGAGGCTATGGTAGAGCGAACGAATATCTCACTTCAGGCAGTCTCCAAGTGGGGTGAAGCCAATCTAGTGGGATTCAACGCCGCCAAAACACAAGCGTGTCTTTTCACTGCCAAAAGGAGCCCGTGCACCTTGGTTCCTACTTTTCGGAATTTATCCCTGGAGTACACCGACCGCCTTCAGCTCTTGGGGGTTGAAATTCCCTCAGACCTTAACTTTGGGCGGTTCATTGAGTCAAAAGCCAAGGTAGGAAACTAGGCGTTCTTGCAAAGGTCCGGCGGTACTTCACACCGGGACAGCTTTTATATACAAAGCGCAGGTCCGTTCGTGTGTGGAGTACCGCAGTCACATATGGGCTGGTGCTGCAAAATGCCACCTGGCAGCTTTGGACTCGGTGGAAAGGCGTGCAAAGAGGCTAATTGGTGATCCAGATTTGGTTAAGTCCAACTTTCAAAACCTTGAGCATAGGCTTAGGGTAGCCACCCATACAGCCATATGAAGTAGCGGTTACGACTTAAGTCGACATTTATTGTGTCGTAACGAAATTTATTTGTAACATTGTTCTGTAGCATAACGTCGCCGTGTCGACTTGTGGTTCGACACCGTTTCGAAAAGTGGGGAACAATCGTAACAGAATAACAGTAACTTTCAGTCACATTGTGACTTCGCCGTGTCGACACTTTGTGACTTTTATGCGCTCACATGCAACGCATATTCATTCATTTATTTTTCCGTTGCGTTCATTCTTTAACTGTCAATTTTTATTTTTATTTGTTCTTTTTTGTGAATGTCATCATAGACATAAATCTTCGCCGCCATCAGAAAAAAATGTAAGTATTTATTTACGTATTTCTGTGATAATTGCATCATAGTCGATCGAAAATCCTCTGCGAAATTAAATGTACCGTGTAGTTTGATGTCACTATAATAAATTAACCGATGCGCCCTTCTGATTTAATAAAATACTTAAAATATTTTCTGTTATTGTGGTTCTTTTCAATTAAAAAAATATAAAGTATCGTATTTCCAAGCATTGCAGAAGATTTTATTGATACGGCCTACATAAATTTAACCAAAATATATTCTAGAATACTATAATAAAAATATAAATTGTGTAAAATGATGTGGATAATTTTGTATTTACTTGAAAGATGAAACCCAACACAATGTTTCGTAACTGTGTTTACATGTGTCGGCAATATGTTAAGTTACGTTACAGTAAGACTGTTTTAACAAAATGGAGTTTTATTATTTTATGTTTGCAGTGGTTCTCAACATGCCGTAAAGATATTTTTATCAAAAAATGGAACTAGTGAGGAAGTAACTACCGTGCCGGAAGGATGGGTCGTAGGAACATACCTATACTGGCCTCGTTCACTTAAAATAAACTTTCAAAAATCGTAGTAGGACATCGATATTTCTCACTATGACGTGAGAAATATCGTCCTACTAGGTTATAAGTGTTTTTCAAATAATCCTGTATATTATAATATTTTTTCAATAAAAATTCTTACCTGGTTGTCTATTTTCTGAACTTGTCCTCATCTTTACTTTTCTGTAAAAGCTCGAAGATAGACGAAAATGCTTTGGTTGCTTATGACTCATAGTTATAAATAAAATAAGTAAATAAATCAAGTAGTAAGAGTGATCCCTCTAATTATAGATTTCTAATTTTAGATTTGTGCTTCCAGCATTAAGTAAAATCTATGAAAAAATCATGCTCGACCAGATGTTATCTCACTTTAATTAGAATAGGATTTTGCATAATCATCAGTTTGGCTACACGAAAGGAAGGTCAACGACGGATGCAGGACTGAAACTCATCAGTCACATTTTAGAATCCTGCAAGAAGTCCCAGGATGATATTAGCATATTCTGTGACCTCTCAAAAGCATTTTACTGTGTTGACCATAATACTCTGATCTGTAATTTACATCATTACGGAATTCGTAGACGAGCTGCTGATCTTGTTTTTTTCAATTTATCCTACGGGTAGCAAAAAGTATCCATAAATGGGGTGACGTCATCGGGGTCTTTAATAAGGATGGGCGTGCCTCAGGGTTCAATTCTTGGCCCTTTCCTTTTTCTAGTAGTTTATATTAATGACCTTCCTTACATGATGGCTAATTTATCAGATATCATTCTATGTGCTGATGACACTTCTCTTATTTTTAAAGTGGATAGAAAAGATACGGATGTCTTGCGTGTCAACGAAAGTCTGGCTGTTCTTTCGAAATGGTTCGCAGCTATTAATCTCTTACTTAATGCAAATAAAATGTATAAAGTTTTCATTACCGAATGAAGAAAAATAAGGCAGTTGACAGATGTCGCCACAACTAGATTAGTTTACTATGCCTATTTCCACAGTTTTATGTCTTATGGCATTTTATTGTGGGGATTTGCAGCTGACGTAGACAAAATTTCATATTGCAAAAGAGAGCAATCAGGGCTATTTATAAAATGGGTACTCACGAGTCCCTCAGAAATAAATTCAAAGAAATCGATATATTGACACTGCCTTCTCTTTATATCTTAGAAAGTGTTTTGTATGTCCGTAAAAACCTAGGACTTTTCAAAATTAGAAGCGATTTTCATAACATAAATACTCGTAGTAAACACGAAATTGTCTTACCCCAATGGAGATTAGTCAAGACCAATAAGACAAGTCATTTTTAGTAAATGGCATACGCTTTTATAACAAGCTACCAAAAGCGGTGACTGAACTCAGCGAAGGAAAGTTCAAAACACATATTAAGCGTGTCTTAACCAAAAAAGCATATTACAAGGTATGACTATGTCGGAGACACGCTTGTTTGGCAATGACTGCCTCTGCACTTGTGGCCCCCTGGTAACTCATAATATTGTGTAAATGTATCTATTAACTGCTCCATCTTTTTTGTAACATTTTTTTTTTTCTAACGCATTGCTTTTGCAAAATTTTTATATTGTCTGACTCCAACCACCTTAAACTTGTTAGGTAGTTTTTTTTGTTAACATCTCATTTATTGACAGTTGTAATTATTTAAAAAAAATATATATTATATAGCCGCTTTTTATAATGTAAATGGAACTAACTTAACTCACTTTTTTAAAACGATTATTTTTATTGTGCTTTTGAGTACAATATAGACCGGTTTACACTGTTCTTAAATAATATCCATTAATACGGTAATATGAAAATATCGTAACAACAACCACTTTTTTTAAAAGAGTAACCATGGAGTTTCTTGCCGGTTCTTCTCCATAGGAAACGACCAATTTGGAACCGTGCACTAGCTTCTGACGTTTTATAAGTGCCCATGTAGGCCTATGTGAAATAAAAAACTTTTGAATTTGAATTTTGAAAAGATCAATAATTTTATCAAATACAATAGCACACTTTGAGAACCCCAGTTGTTTTCTGTTTGGTCAAATCCAACACTACAGTATCGTAACTGTTACTACACTTGTGTAACTCCAAAAAATACTGTAGTTTAGTTTCGACAATGTGTCGATAATTTAACTTTAATATTTACACAGGAATTCAAAGTAAACACAATGTGTCGTAAATTAATTATGAAAAAATTTGTCGTAACTTGTTGACTCAGATACAACACTTATTTACTGTAACATTTTTCAGTACAAAGTGTTGATATTGTTCCTACACGCTGTAACCAAAATCCGCATCGTTATTAAGTTTATACCTTTTTTGTCCTATGATGAGTTCCCTGACAGTTCTTGTCTGACAATTATAGTGATGTGACCTAACGAAATTTAATCGATTTTTTACAATAACGAATCAGTTGGCAAAGAAAATGGAATCGGCTTACCGATTTTAGATTTATAGATGATAAATGTGAAAGTTTGTATGTGTGTGGATGTTTATTACTTTTTCACGCAAGAACTAGTCTACTAGTCCAAGATCCTAAGGCCGCCAGACGTCACGTATTTTCTGACGAACGAAATGTGGACGATTGAGTACTATTAGTATGTATTAAGAACGCATGCCTACCTGCTAGCTTGTTTAGACGGCCAATTTTCAGGTATCAGGTAATCAAGGTACATAAAATTATTACTTACCTCACGTAAATTCTCAAAGCTGATTTTTACGTATTTTGTAGGCAATATCTTTAAAATCAAGTTGCCAATACTCCCAGACACATTCCGTCGGCCGTATTGTTTAACAGACGCTTTAAAGCTCCCAAAAAAATGATGTAACTTCACGTATTTTCTCAAGGCTGATTTTTACATCTGTTGTAGGCAATATCTTTAAAATCAAGTCACCAATACTCCCAGACACATTCCGTCGGCCGTATTACTTAACAGACGCTTTAAAGCTCCCAAAAAAATGACATAACTTCACGTAAATTCTCATGCTTGATCATTAAAGCGTCTGTTAAGCAATATGGCCGACGGAATGTGTCTGGGAGTATTGGCGACTTGATTTTAAAGATATTGCGTACAAAATGCGTAAAATCAGCTTTGAGAAAATACGTGAAGTTACATCATTTTTTTGGGAGCTTTAAATCGTCTGTTAAACAATACGGCCGACGGAATATGTAAAAATCAGCTTTGAGAATTTACGTGAGGTAAGTAATAATTTTATGTACCTTGATTACCTGATACCTGAAAATTGGCCGTCTAAGCAAGCTAACAGGTAGGCATGCGTTCTTAGTACATACTAACAGTACTCAATCGTCCACATTTCGTTCGTCAGAAAATACGTGATGTCTGGCGGTCCTGGGATCTTACTCTATACGGATTTTAAAGAAATTTTACAGTAAACCAAAAAACCTGACAAAAACTAAAAACCTGAAATAACGCGGGCGGAACCGCGGGGGACGGCTAGTGGTAAATAAAATGCAGTCTGTTTAAAATAATAATTTATTTATTATTCACTGTCAGAACTTGACTCTTGATTTGAACTCGTATCCATATCGGAATCGGAATCTTTTCCAACTAACCGCGATGATTAATTATTGGCCCTAATTCGGTCGATCCGGATATATTTTTTCCAGTCCTCTGTTATAGTTTTTTTGAGTTTTTTCTATTACTTTTTTCCAATTTTCTGCCGTTACATGCGATTACAAGATGGCCGCTCCGATTTTGTCGATTAGAGTGTCGTGGAGTAGTGTCAATCTCTATTGGCAGAAGTTCCGTTTAACGCATTACACATTTTTAAGTTCTATACTTTTTTATTTTATTTACTTAATTTATTAACAGTTAATTTTAACCACAATAATTTACTTATTAATTTACGAAAGACAATATTTTTTTTATCATTTCATTTTTATTTTTTTTGCCAGTTTATTTTTTAGTAATCTAAAGTAATATGCGTGCCACGGAAAAAAATGAACTGTCAGGGAACTCATCATAGGGCAAAAAAGGTATAGTAATAGTTACGACATTGTTACCTTGTCTTGCTAATCTGTGACTATTTGAGAATTTTATGACCGAAAATGGTTGTATGGGCAGCCTTTCGGTGTTTTACAGGATGCATTTTGGAGAGTGTGCGCAGGAATTGCATGACTTGATTCCGCCATCGCAATTCTACCATCGGACAACCCAACGTACGGCGAATATTCACCCTTACGTTGTTAAAACCTCTACGGTCTGGACTAAGCGTTTCGCCTCGTCGTTTATACCGCGTACGTCGAAGAACTGGAACAGTCTGCCGGCTGCGGTCTTCCCGTCCCATTATAATTTGGGTGTCTTCAAGGCTAGAGTGAATAGGCTCTTAATAAACTAGTGCGCCTCACCATCAAAGATTGCATCGCTACTTACCATCAGGTAGGATCGCAGTCAAGCACTAGTTTATCTCAATTAAAAAAAAAAAAAAATTATTACCGGAAAATTCCATTTCATCACGGTGAAATAAATACAAGAAAAATCTGCTAATTTGCATTGTTTCTGCCTTCTTGGCAATATTATGATCGTATTAGGTTGTTGTATTTATGACTAGCTTTTGCCCGCCGCTTCGCCCGCGTACATACAATATAGCCTGTCACTCACAGAAATAAAGCAGCTTTATAAACAAAAACTATCGCCGTGTTGTGCACTCGGAAAAACGGTAAATAAAGAATATTATTAAAGCATTATGCGGCATTTAAGAGAGCAAATTCGACGAAAAAGGCCAGATTTGTGGAAAGAAAATTCTTGGATATGGCTCCAGCTGACTTCTATCTTTTTCCTAAACTCAAATTACCACTTCTTGGCACCCGTCTTCAATCTGTAGAAGACATAAAGGAGAATTCGCGGCGAGAACTGAACTCAATTTCGGATACAGCGTTTAAAAAATGTTTTGATGCTTGGATTATTCGTTGGCGTAAGTCATTGAATTATAAGCGTAAGTGTATCGTTTCCAAATTTATTTTATCACCTTCAAAGTGTGCCCACTTTGAAGGTGATAAAATAAATTTGGATGAATAACAAAAAAATTGTGTATTATTGATTTTTTCCCGGTACTTTCTTGACAGAGTAGTATGTTTTTTTTATGTATGTTCACCGATATCTCGGTGGATCTATCTGATGATGAAGCCAGAAGGTAAATTAAATTAATCTAACCGTGTTTGGGAATATTAGAATCGTTATGAGATGCACTGTGGCTATGAGTTATTTAAGTTTGTCTGAGGGGTATTTTTTAGAGGTGGTACCTACCATAACTAAAAAGTGTAAAATAAAAAACTTTCTACAAAAAAAAATATAACCGACTTCAATGTTCTGGGCCAGGCAAGGAATTTAACAAATTTTTCCATCGATACGATAAGAAGAAAAATGTTAAAAAACACTGAAAAGTATTAAAATAACTTTAATTTCAGAAGTCGGTGTTAAATAACTAAGAGACAAAACTATTATACTCGTAGAAACACCGACTTCCAAAATTAAAATCCACACTTGTCTATGCCACCCGCCCGCGCTTTCTCAGTAAGTAGGCTGTACGCACGGTCGAGTTATTCCCGAAAAACGAGACGTCCACACTTGTCTATGCCACCCGCCCGCGCTTTCTCAGTACGCTGCACCTACGGTCGAGTTATTCCCGAAAAGCAGGACTGATGATTTAATAATCAGGACGTCTGGCAACGCTGTATTGGAGTTACATTTCGTCTGTTATGTATGTTTAAGTGCCGTTCATACGATAAATCCCCGGTTGACAGGCGGTGTACCTACAGCAGCGGGAGGAACTGCAGCGCGGGTTCAGCGAGCTGCAGGCGGAGCTGCACGCGCTGCACGACGCGTGGCAGTGCATGCAGGCCGCCGCGCTCGCGCAGCGCCACCAGGTGCGAACATTTCTGTACATAGTCCGAGTGTCGGGGTATCTTTGTCATGGCTCTGTGTTGACAAATATTGCTAGTTGTTAGAGTAATGTGTAAGATGTGCAGGTGGCGGCGGCCGCCGAGAGCGTGGACGTGGCCGCCGAGAACGTGAGCGCGGCGCGCGAACACCTCGCCGCCGGGGAGAGGTGTGTATCTATGGGAAAATTATTTGTTACTAGCTTTTGCCCGCAGCTTCGCCTGCGTACATAAATAAAATATAGTATGTCACTCAGGAATAAAGCAGCTTTCTATCGGTAAAAATTTTTAGCATTCGGACCAGTACATCCAGTGATTACCTCCTACAAACAAAAAAACAAACTTTGCCTTAGTTTTTTTTATATTGTATATACTTTTCCGGGATAAAAAGTACCCTGGGCACCACGCCCAGGATATTAAAGAATAATTATACCAAGTTTCATCGTAATCGAACCGGTTTTTTTTGCGTGATGCCTGAACAAACAGACAGACAGACAAACATTTTTTAAATCACATTTTTGGGTTCGGTTTCGGTCTAGTAACACCCCCTGCCATTTATCCGTTAGCTAAATGAGAACACCCAGAAATAATATGTCGGATTGATTCCTCGGGCCGGTGCACACTGGGACCCGTCCATACAACGCAATGCTCAAAACTCGATTTTCAAAAAGAAGGTATTTCAAAAAATAAACTATGTAAGAGTAGACTTAAGGATGTGTTACATCATTTGTACAAATACTAAATCAGTAACTGCTATCTGCTGTCCGGTGCATCAGCTCAAAGTTTACTTTAGACCCATATCATTAATTATCCGATAGCGTTCGTGAGTTTGTAGAGAATTTTAAAACATTTATTTCTCCAAGTAATCGGCACATTTAATTGAAGTGCATCATGAATGCAACTAAGCAAGGTAGGTATGGTTATACTTATATATACCAATGGTCCCGGTTCTTGTTCGGTTGCTATAATAACATCATAACGCCTAACAAAAATTTGTGCGCAAGAAAACTTTTTTATCTGGAAAATGCACAAAGTTCTATTGCTAATCTCTTCAGTTCGTTACTTATCAACACCTCGTAGATATTGTAAAAAATATTTAAAAAATAGAACTTTGCGCAAAAAGGAAAAAATTAATAATGTTTGATTCAGTACATAAAAATCATACTATGACATATAATTAGTCATTAAACCAAAAATACTAATCGGCAAGGTTCATAAAAACAATATTAGAATAACCATACCTTGCTTAGTTGCAGTCATGATGCACTTCAATTAAATGTGACGATTACTTGCAGAAATAAATGTTTTAAAATTCTCTACAAACTCACGAACGCTATCGGATATAATATGGGTATAAAGTAAGCTTTCAGCTGATGTACTGGACAGCAGATAGCAGTTACTTATTTAGTATTTGTAGAAATGATGTAACACATTCTTAAGTCTACCCTTACATAGTTTATTTTTTTTAAATATTCTCACTTTAAAAATCGAGTTTTGAGCATTGCGTTGTATGGACGGGTCCCAGTGTGCGGTGTCATGCCCGACAGATGTCAACCGTACCGACCTTCACAATATATTTCACGTAGTTGTTCGTCATCATAACTTCATCCATAATTGCAAAGACAAAACCTTCGGTTTCTCCAAAGAGATCACCAAAGCGCAGCCGGGATACGGGCGCTAAAAGATCTACATCGGGCCCATGTAAGGCCCGGTAAAAGCGCCCGTGAAGCTCCTTGCTCTGCCATACTTCCTTGCGTTCATTAGTATCCATTACTATAGGTTTGCGCCAGTTCTCGTTGGCCAAGGAGAGCGGGGTGAGGCCTTTGTCCACCGCCACTACATCTCGGTGCATCCCCACGTTGTTGGTTTCCAAGAATTATTCCCTGAGACTGCATATCTCACGGTTGTGCAGGGTCTTGGTATTTAAGAAGTCTCGACTCCCACACTTCCGCAGGATATACAGCCTCATCACCGATGATCGTGGGTGATGCATCTGATTTGCGGTAAGCAGAGTGCGGACCCTCCTATCCAGGGCGTCGAGTTCCGTCTGAGTCCATTTCAGTATGCCTAAAGAGTACCTACATCAAAACCGGCATGACCCAACCGTTGAAGGCGCGCACCTTGTTCCCAATTATTATTTACATTCTTTATTGTACACCGCATATACAATAATAACAAAATTATATCCTACTATTATTAAAAGCGAAAGTTTGTACATATGGATGTATGGATGTTTGTTACTCTTTCATGCAAAAACTACTGAACGGATTTCGATGAAACTTGGTACACGGTAGACCATGTCCTAGAATAACACATAGAACACTTTTTATCCTGAGATTCTGTTCACTTGGGATCATCTTCTAATCCATTGGCAAATGAGAGCAACTGTCAAATAAATTGACAGCAAGTGTCAAATTTTCATTCATTTCATTATCATTTTATTTATTCATAACAATTTGCATTGTGTTGAATTCAAGGACAAATATGCACGCACAAAACATATCATATAAAGAAAAAACAGAAACAAGATACAATTCTGAATCACAATTCAAATAAGGTGTCAAACAGTTCCAAATAATATATAATGTCAAGCGATCAATTAAAATTTCATACAGTTCCAATTATAATGTCAAACGATATAAAATGTCGAAGCATGATTCTAAAAGTAAACAATGTCAAAAGGTAAATTAAATGTCGGCATGTAATTCTAAATTATATAATGTCAAAAGATTAAAAAAATAAAATACAATTCATTTATTATTGTGAGACATTAATTCCGATATGTTATAAAGACTTTTTTCTAATAAAAAAGATTTTAATTTTGCCCTATACAAGTGAGTGTTGTAAATCAATGTCCTTAAATCAGACGGCAACTTGTTGAATATTTCCACAGCTTGATTCTTCGAGCAATGTTCTACTACGTTAATTTTTGGTACTATTTGTTGTTTAAAAATTTTTCTTCGTGTGCTCTCTCTAATCTCCCGTTCCTCTTGTGATTCGAATTCATGTATATACTTGGCAAAATAACTTAAGAGGACCAATACGTAGAGATTAGGAACTGTTAATATTGCTAATTTTTTAAAGTAATCTCTGCATGAGACAGTTTGAGAAATTCTGACTATAGTCCTTATGGCTCGTTTCTGGAGGATGAAAGCTTTCTGCCAGTTGTAAGTATAACTATTTCCCCATAGCATTATGCTATACCTTATTCTAGACTCGACTAGCGCATAATATACGGCCTTTAACTGTTCTATATTTAATTCGTCCCTAAGGCTCCTAAGTACGTAACATGCTGACGAAATGGACGATTCAATAACAGCAAGCTCCGGTTTCCAATTTAAAAGCGAATCTATGATTGTCCCTAAGAATTTAACCCTGTCTACCATTTCAATGTTGTCACCATTTATTTGTATATTTAAGTTATCATTATTACGTGCCGTAGTCTTAAATAACATGAGTTTAGTTTTGCTTGTATTTAACAGTAAGCAATTGGCTTTAAACCACTCGCAAACCTTTTCGATAATAATGTTTGTATTCAAAGTTAATTCTTCTATGTCTTTTGCCCCGATTATTACATTTGTGTCATCTGCGAAAACAACAAGTTTCTCATTTGGCTGGGTATTATTCATAAAATTGAGCAAGTCATTTGTAAAAATAATATATAGTATAGGTCCTAAGATTGACCCTTGGGGCACACCACAATTGACATATGACATTTTTGACTTGTATGTCACTTCGTGATTATTCTCGTCTATATTTTTGATTTCTACATACATTTTTCTATTTTGTAAGTACGATTTCATGAGTTGTAAAGTCTTGTCTCTTATACCATAATTTTCGAGTTTAATAAGAAATAGTTAATGATCTATCGTGTCAAAAGCGGATTTAAGGTCAACAAATAGTCCGGCTACTTTCATTTTATCATTTAATTTACTAACTACAGTCAAAATCTGTTATAGCGACATCGAAGGGACTACTCATATTCGGTCGTAAAAACCGATAGTCGTAACAACCGGTGATATTTTTGAGGTACAAGAAAAAGTATTTTTTTTATTGATTAGGTAGTATAATTGAATGTGTAGGTACATACAAAAATTCACATAGAAGATATGAGAGAATATTAATCATTTTTATGTATCATAAAATATGTAATTTTAGTCTGTTTGAAACACTTTTGTCGTGCGTATGAATTTTGTAGTTCACGTTGAATTTTAATTAGTGTATTGTCATAATTTCCCTGGATGTGAAACTGTTCATTGAAAAGAACAATCTTTCGTAATACACTAACAGCATTGAGACCATAATACGCGATTTTTCTTCGATATCGATTTGTTTTCTTTTTCTTTTCGACATGTTAAAAGATTCACAATTAACTCAAAAATATGCTTTGGTGCGTCTTGTGTACAGATAAGTAACAAACTGACTGAACAGATATGAGAAAGCGGACTTTGATTTTATTGCTTGCACATGTACATATTTTGTTTCTGAGAATTACAAAAGACCCTAAACTCGACATGTTTTTGTTTACTTTTACGATCTTAATAGCCACTGACCAGATGTGGACACCGTTGCCTATTCAAATTGTTTACAATAAAACTGGTCGTTCTAACAGATACAATTCTCCGAAAATATTGGTTAAATAAGGTCGCTAAATGAGATATGTCGTAATAAGCAATGTCGTAAAAAGCAGTATTTTTTATAAGGCGATCATATGGCATTCAGTCGGGACCTTTCATTTTGGTCAATATAACCGGTATGTTGTTTTAAACGATGTCGTCGTAAACGGTTTTAACTGTATGTCATTTATTAATGTATTCATTGCATCCGAGGTGCCGACTCCTTTTTGATATCCAAATTGTCTCAGATTAATGATTTTGTTAATACCTAAATGTAGCATTAGTCTAGTTTTAATTATGTTTTCAAAGAGTTTAGATAAGGTTGGTAGTAGAGATATGGGGCGGTAATTTTTTGGATCAGTCTTAGTGCCCTTTTTAGGGTTCCGTAGCCAAATGGCAAAAAACGGAACCCTTATAGATTCGTCATGTCTGTCTGTCTGTCCGTCCGTATGTCACAGCCACTTTTTTCCGAAACTATAAGAGCTATACTGTTAAAACTTTGTAAGTAGATGTATTATGTGAACCGCATTAATATTTTCACACAAAAATAGAAAAAAAGCAATAAATTTTGGGGGTCCCCATACATAGAACTGAAACTGAAATTTTTTTTTTTTCATCAAACCCATGCGTGTGGGGTATCTATGAATAGGTCTTCAAAAATGATACTGAGGTTTCTAATATCATTTTTTTCTAAACTTTTTTTTTTTTTTTTTTTTTTTTAATTAAGATAAACTAGTGCTTGACTGCGATCCCACCTGATGGTAAGTAGCGATGCAATCTTTGATGGTGAGGCGCACTAGTTTATTAAGAGCCTATTCACTCTAGCCTTGAAGACACCCAAATTATAATCGGACGGGAAGACCGCAGCAGGCAGACTGTTCCAGTCCTTCGACGTACGTGGTATAAACGACGAGGCGAAACGCTTAGTCCGGACCGTAGAGGTTTCAACAACGTAAGGGTGAATATTCGCCGTACGTCGGGATGTCCGATGGTAGAATTGCGATGGCGGAATCAAGTCATGCAATTCCTGCGCACACTCTCCAAAATGCATCCTGTAAAACACCGAAAGGCTGGCTACCCTACGCCTATGCTCAAGGCTTTGAAGGTTGGACTTAACCAAATCTGGATCACCAATTAGCCTCTTTGCACGCCTTTCCACCGAGTCCAAAGCTGCCAGGTGGCATTTTGCAGCACCAGCCCATATGTGACTGCAGTACTCCACACACGAACGGACCTGTGCTTTGTATAACATTAAAAGCTGTCCCGGTGTGAAGTACCGCCGGACCTTTGCAAGAACGCCCAGCTTCCTAGCAGCTACCTTGGCTTTGGACTCAATGAACCGCCCAAAGTTAAGGTCTGAGGGAATTTCAACCCCCAAGAGCTGAAGGCGGTCGGTGTACTCCAGGGATAAATTCCGAAAAGTAGGAACCAAGGTGCACGGGCTCCTTTTGGCAGTGAAAAGACACGCTTGTGTTTTGGCGGCGTTGAATCCCACTAGATTGGCTTCACCCCACTTGGAGACTGCCTGAAGTGAGATATTCGTTCGCTCTACCATAGCCTCTCTTTCGGACCGGATTAGCTCCTTACTAGCCCGAGCACTGGGCAGGTATCTCTCTACAACTGTGCTATCATCTGCATACCCATAGATACCGGGCACCAGCAGATCGTTGATATGCAACAGGAAGAGAGTTGCAGAGAGAACAGACCCCTGAGGAACTCCGGCATTAATCGTCATGGGCTCTGATGAGCATCCGTCGACAACAACTCGGAGAGACCGTTCACTCAGGAAGTCTTTTACCCAGTTAATCAGACCAGGGGAAATGCCGTACGCTGGAAGCTTACTCAATAGGCTAGCGTGCCATACCCTGTCGAAGGCCTTCGAGACATCTAAGGAAACGGCAATCGCTTCCCCATTCTTCTCGAGGGCCTCGCCCCACAAGTGGGTAGCATAAACCAGTAGGTCCCCAGTAGACCGCTTGCGGCGAAACCCGTACTGTCGGTCACTGAGGAGATCGTTACCTTCCAGGTATGCCATGAGGCGCGAGTTCAATACACGCTCCATAATCTTGCAGAGTATGGAGGTTACCGAAATCGGCCGATAGTTGGCAGGATCGGCACGACTGCCCTTTTTGGGCACGGGTTGCACGTTGGCAAGCTTCCAGGACTTGGGCACTATACCAGTCCTAAATGAGAGGCGATACAAGCGCGTCAATACAGGAGACAACTCGGGCGCACAAGCCTTTAGAACAATCGCTGGTATGCCATCTGGTCCACTGGCTTTATTCACGTCTAGACGACGCAGCTCTCTCAGAACTTCTCTGTTCCTCATGTGAACCTCCTGCATTGAAGAGTTACAATGAGGCAGAGTCGGTGGAGCAGCATTGCTAGTGTCAAGACGAGAATTATGGGCAAAGAGAGATGCAAAGAGTCCTGCTTTCTCTCTTGCCGTATGAGCCAGTGTTCCATCAGGCTTTACCAGCGGAGGCAAAGCGGGCCGACAGAAGTTCGCCTCGACCGACTTGGCAAGAGACCAGAATGCTCTGCTACCGGACGGCTGTGCAGAGAGTTTTTTGCCAATATGGGTTATGCGGTCGAAGCGTGCCTTCTTTAATGCTTTTTTGTAGGACTTGGCAGCATGGTTGAAGGCTCTCTTCTTTGAATTCAGATCCGGAGCTTTGCGGTCACGAGCGTCAACCCAGGCGAGAAACGCCGAATGCTTACGCTCTTCAGCCTGAACGCAATCGGCGTTGAACCACGGGTGAGCTGAGCCACCGATGCGTACATCGCTATAAGGGATAAAATACTCCATAGCTTGGTGTATCACATTGGTTACAGCATCCGCACAGCTCGACGGATTTTCAGAAGAGAAGCAGACCTGCTGCCAAGGATAAGACGCAAAGAAATGCCGCATCTCATCCCAATCTGCCGACCTGTATCGCCACATTCGCCGTTCGCCACGTGAGTCGCGGTCAGGTGGGGAGAAGGACGATACAGACTTCACCAGACAGTGATCTGAAGTTCCAAGTGGTGAGGAAACTGTTACGATACATCTGTCCGGATCGGTGGTCAGCAGTAGGTCCAGACAATTGGCAGTATGACCAACTACATCAGGCACCCTCGTCGCTTGCTTTACCAACTGGGAGAGGCCCAGCGACACTGCAAAGTTTCGAGTTTCCCTCCCAGCGTGGTCGGTCCTCTGGTATGGGAAAAGCCAGTCTTGATGGCAGGCGTTAAAATCCCCCAGAGCGACAAACTGCGCATCAGGGTGCCGATGCAGAGCCTCATCGGCGGCCTCACTGAGGTGGCCAAACAGCCGAGTCGTCTCCTGGTCGCCACTGTGCGACCGGTAAACACAGGTGTAGACAATTTTGTCCACACCGGTGTCCACCAGTAACCATAAACTTGAAAAACTGGGGTCTTCAAGGTGACGGAGACGCTGGCAGCAGATGTCATTGCGGACGTATACACAGACCCCGGCACGCTGCAGGAAATGGTGCTCCAAAGAGTATCCCGGGTAGTCGAGATACGCCGCATCAGACGGACATCTGATCTGCGTCTCCGTCAAGAAAAGTAAGTGGGGCTTGTCAGTCTCGAGGTGGTGGTGGACTGCATCGAGATTGGAGTGCAGTCCTCGTATGTTTGAGAGGTGCACATGGAACGAGAGGACGTGCATCCGCTGTACACACTTACTTTTCCTTTTATTAGCTTTCATGTATATAATTTTAGTGAATAGGGCTGATGGAAGATGGCAGTTGAGCGAGGTGATGCGATGTCAAACCCAACAACACAACCAGAGTTGCTGCGCCAATGGAGGGTTGATTTGGAGACTGCGGGGACGCCCGAACCCCCCCAGAGATCGCCATCGGGTCCTCTCATCCGGTCGCCAACCGGCACGATGGGGCCACCCTGGGATTTTTCGCAGTTGGCGGGGCAGCCTTTCGTGTGTGGCTGGCACACTACTTGGGCCCCCAACTATCTGCGGTCGGCCAGCGGAGCACCGTGCTTCGGATCCCGCTACCCTCCATGATCAAACCTCCGACACAACAGCAACTGGTGCATCATACCCGGCGTACATCGCAACACAACTGTTCAGACCCATCCTCCACCTTACGGCTTCACCAGATAACATGCCGGAACACGACGGATCGCTTGGCGGCATGACTTTATCTGGTGGGTGGTAACCTTTAAGCCGGCAGCCGATGATATGGCCTACCACCGTATTTACTGCTCGTTTAGCACTACCCAGGGGACACGTGTAGGGTGATCAAAAGTCAAGTAAATCCTACGGACGCGAGCAGTTCATCCCCCAAAACTGAATAGTTTGCGCGAGAGACACTTCCAAAGTGGTAAAATGTGTGTCCCCCCCCCTCTAACTTCTAAAATAAGAGAATGATAAAACTAAAAAAAATATATGATGTACATTGCTATAAAAACTGCCAACGAAAATTGGTTTGAACGAAATCTAGTAACTAGTTTTTTTTTAATGCGTCATAAATCGAAAAAAATACACCATTATTAAAACATCGATCAAAGTTACAACACATTACAAGAACTTTTATACTATGTTACTTGCTGCTACGGAACCTTTCATGGGCGAGTCCGACTCGCACTTGGCCGGTTTTTGTGTATTGGTATCACCTTGGCCAGTTTTAATTGGTCAGGAAAGATTGACTCTTCGATGCATTTGTTGTGCGTGTTCAGTGTACAGGGAGATGTTCAAAGTAAACGCACACGTTTATTGAAAAATTCAGAAAGAGGTGAAGCTAATACATCAATATTCTCCTTTATAATAGATATAGGTACGTCATCAAAGCCACAAGACTGTTTGTTAGCCATTTTACTAACTAACTTTGCTATTTCATGTGGTGTGGTCGGCTTGAAAGTTATATCACTTTCAACTCTCTTCGTTGCTTCCATTAAGAAAGACACTGCTCTATCTTTGTCCTTATTGGCCAGTGGTAATTTTAAAACAAAACTCTCAATAAATATATTTGCCACATCCTGAGGGTCAGTAATTATTTTATTATTTACATTTAGGATAAGATTTCTACGTCGCTTGTTTTTCTTCTTTTTAGTATGTTCGTTTACTATTTTCCATGTTTCTTTCGATATATTCTTTGCACTTTTTAAATACCTCGATATAGCTTGCTTTTTGGCTTGCTTAATAACTTTTCTGAGAATTTGAACGTACTTGGTCTTATAATTTTTGATGCTGACGTTATTTAATGTTCCAGAGCACAGGACTCTTTTCATTTTACATGATACTTTAATACCTTTTGTAATCCACTTTATTGTATTGTTCTTGTTAGACTTCATCCTAATAGTTTTTTCATTACTCATACTCTGAAAGTAGTTCTGAAGTTGCCTGAGGAGCGGGCTGAAAGTGATACTTTTCATCCCTAGGGAGTTTTACTATACAACTGACAGCTGTCAAATTATTAAAAAAAAAACTAGTTCAATCTTCACATTTCTATTGAACCATGTTCCAATTTTCCATACAGCCAGTCAATCACAGCGCGATATAAAATTGAAATAACTTAAACACAAGTATTAATTAAATAATGTTATATTTTAAGTGATTTATTTGTTCAACTATTTCTTTAAAATACTTTATTTTTAAAAGATTACAATTAATTTCAAATTTTTAGGGTTCCGTAGCCAAATGGAAAAAAACGGAACCCTTATAGATTCGTCATGTCTGTCTGTCCGTCCGTATGTCACAGCCACTTTTATCCGAAACTATAAGAGCTATACTGTTGAAACTTAGTAAGTAGATGTATTCTGTGAACCGCATTAAGATTTTTACACAAAAATAGAAAAAAACTATAAATTTTGGGGATCCCCATACTTAGAACTGAAACCCAAAAATTTTTTTTTCTCCAAACCCATACGAGTAGTATCTATGAATAGGTCTTCAAAAAATAATATTGAGGTTTCTAATTCATTTTTTTCTTAATTGAATAGTTTACGCGAGAGACACTTCCAAAGTGGTAAAATGTGTGTGTGTGTCCCTGTAACTTCTAAAATAAGAGAATGATAAAACTAAAAAAAAATATATGATATAAAATATCATATATTTTTTTTAGTTTTATCATTCTCTTATATTACCATGCAAACTACCAACGAAAATTAGTTTGAACGAGATCTAGTAAGTAGTTTTTTTTTTAATACGTCATAAATCTTAAAAAAAAATACACTATTATTAAAACATCGATCAAAGTTACAAAGAACTACAAGAACTTTTAAATTATGTTACTTGCTGCTACGGAACCCTCCATGGGCGAGTCCGACTCGCACTTGGCCGGTTTTTTTCATTAATGAGGCTGAATAGCTGGCCGGCCGCAGAAAAAAAAAACAAAATGGCGGAAAAGTGGCAATCAGTCGTTGGTTTTTTCGAGTTTTGTTTACATTTCCGTACAGCGAGATTTGTATTAACACGTTATGTTTATCAGATTAAAATAATGATTTAACGCCTAATTTCATAAGAGAAGAGGCTAAAGCAGTAGTGGAATACCTTTTACCGCCTAAATCAGAAGAAAGATACCTACTTAAGGTGTATAGTGCGCAAGATCGACCTTGAGCGTCGAACTCACACATACGCACGAGACCTGTACACACTGACTCTCCGTACCGAGCGCGCTACCGCTCAAAGATAACGCAGTGACGCAGAGAGGCGTGCCTATTCAGTAGTATTTTGCCTACGACTCTAGAAGTTCTAAGATGCACGGCTAATTTTAATTTAAATAGATACTTATTATGTTTCGTGTAAATCTCAAACTATCATTTGTATGTACCTAGGTAGGTGTAGAAAAAGAAACAATAGAACAAAAACAACAACAGGTTATACAAACTAAATTCATTAAAATACTGCTGTTTTTCGATTATTTCATAACATAAAGTGTAGATTATAAAAGTAATTCAAAATACAATTTATGATAAATGTTATATCTGATTCTTCTACAACTATAATGAGGTAAAAATCTGTTTTTTATTTTATTCTGTTGTTTGTAACAAATAAGCTCGTAAACAAATGGAACGATTAAAAAAAATTAAATCATTGAATATGAACATAATTGGTGAAATAAGGGTACCACTATAATAGTGTGAATTTTACACATACGAGTATGTGGCCCCTTCAAAGCGATCTGGCGTGATCGTAAGTTATGAAATGGTGAAACAATAAATAGACATGCGATTACAGCAATCTCAAAAGATTTGCTGTAATGTTTAGGGTTCCGTACCTCAAAAGTAAAAAACGGAACTTTTACAGTATAGGATCATTATGTTGCCGTCTGTTTATCTGTCTCCCTTTATTTCGAGAACGCATGGATTTACAGAGTTGAAATTAAAACCAATGTTATTTATGTTACTTGCTGGCCGGTTTTCTTTTTTTGGTTTTCGTTAACTTAAACGTTAGATTTTTTCACAGCTTCAAGGGATCGCAGACCTGAGTACGAGTATTAATTTCAACTCGATACCACTGCTAGTTCCCGAGATAAAAGGGTTTGACAGACGACAGACGGATAGACGGACAACAACGTGATCCAATAAGGGTTCCAATTTTTCTTTTTGAGGTACAGAACCCTAAAAAGAATCATTAAAGTCGGTTAATATTTAGCGAAGGTATCGCTGAACAAGATACAAATAAATCAGACAACATGAGAATCTTTTTCTTTTTTAGGAGTCGGTTAAAATTTTTCTTAACTTTAATTTAATAAACTAGTGCGCTTCACCATCAATGATTGCATCACTGCTTACCATCAGGTGCGATCGCAATCAAGTACTATTTTATTAACCGACTTCTAAAAAAGGAGGAGGTTCTCAATTCGGATGTTTGTATTTTTTTTTTTTTTTTTTTATGTATGTATGGGCATAACTTCGTCGCTTGCCAACCAATTTGAAAAATTCTTTTTTTGTTGGAAAGGGTATACTTCCCAAATGGTCCCATAGTCACCAAGTCGGGATCTGATGATGGAATCTTGGCTAAATCGAGGGAACTCCTCAAATATTATAGGCAACTATATAGTCATTTTGATATTTTCATCAAGGAATTAAGCATTTACACAAAAAGTGACATTTTATGAGGTGGAACTGGTTAAGAAGACCAGAAATTGCCAACGGAACTTCATACTCAAACAAATATCACAATGAACATAGTTAAGCGACTATGACAATACAAATAAATGAATAGTTCTGAATAGTTATGTTGAAAATGGTATCATCGAAGTAACCTGATGATAGTGATGGAGCTGGAAGATAGGCACCGGAACTCCGTAATTAATCAATGTATCCTACCCGTGTTTGGGCTTATTAGAAATGTCATGAGATGCACTTTGGCTATAAGGTACTATCAAAGTGATCTGATGATGGAGCCGGAAGGTGGAAGGTAGACACGGGAACTTCATATGAAAATGATGTATTCTAGCAGGGTTTGAGTTAATTGGAATTGACATGAGAAAAAAGTACTCTGGCTGTAAGTGTGTTGCAACTAAAAAGTATGAAATAAAAAACTTTTTATAAAAAAATAAAACCGACTTCACTAAAAAAACACTAAAATGATCAAAATAATTTTAATTTCGGAAGTCGGTGTTAAATAAGGAACAAACAATAACGAAAAACACCGACTTCCGAAATTAAAATTATTTTGATCATTTTAGTGTTTTTTTAGTGAAGTCGGTTTTATTTTTTTATAAAAAGTTTTTTATACCAATTATAAAAAATAAAAAATCCATATTATTTGCTTCAGCAACATTCACCTATTTTTACCTATAGGGATAAAATATCCACGTGAGCTGTTGAAATTCATAATAATACTAATAATTCATAGTACTGTATAGAAAAATAATATTGTTTCTAAATGACTTTTTTTATTTCAGTCAACAATTTTATTGTAGTTGAAAGCGGTTACGGTCGCAGAAATCACTTTTGTGTCATGTATTTTTCTATAAATAATAGGAAATACAGACTTATTTTTGCGGCCGATAAAATTATTTTATTTAAGTGCATGAGTGAGTAGGTACATATAAATCCTCACTACTACGGCATCCTGTACTAAAAGTATTTGAAAAAAAATACACATAGAATAGTAGTTTATGTGACTAGGGGATAAAGCAGTGTCTTTAAGTCGCGGGCGGCATGTTGAATTCCGAACGAAACGAAGGTTGGAATTTTAATCCCGAACGATAGTGAGGGATTTATAAATTTAACTCCGGAGCATTGCGAGGGAGTTAATAAAGAAACCTGAGTGAAGTGAGGAATTTAAGCCGCCCAAGACAAAGACAGCTTTATCCCCGTGTTGCATACTCTACTTTTTACACCATCTGTGAGATAATTAAAAGACAATTTGGTCGACCAAATCATAATTATATTAGAGAAAAATATGTATTACCTATATTAACAAGTTCATCAAACAAACAAAATTCACCACCTGCTCGATAATGTCGTTTTATACGTCATACAAACCTCACTCAAAGCAAGTCATTCTATCCCTAGTAGTCTAAGATCCGATTAAGAACGACCTTCACCGGTCTGTTTAATGGATGAAACGTATTTTGTTATAAATTTAGTGTATTAAATAATATATCGCGGGTGGGTTGCCTAAGAAATTCCTGGCCAGACTATTATTAATTTAAAATTGAAAATTTATTTTATTTTTAGAAAATTGCACAACCGTTATCCATACCAGATTTTTTTGCAGACAACACTATAACATCGTATTCGTAATGAAACAGCGTTTATTTTGATATAGAATTTGTTGTATATAAAAAAAACACACCTGTTTATGCATACCTGTTTATACCTGGCAACCCATAGCTATGCCAGGAAACAAATAGGCAACCCAACATTTTTATGTTCTAAAGGCTTCACTCTTTCGGTTAGTATTAAATTTATTCGTTAAACACACCGGTGCATTTTACAAAAAAAAAAAAAAAATGTTTGACCAGGAATTTCTCAGGCAACCCACCCGCGTTATATTATTTAGTATACTAAATTTATCATAAAATAGGTTTCATCCATTAAACAAACCGGTGAAGGTCGTTCTTAACCGTATCCTGGACTATAGGGAGATAAAGCAGTATGGCCGATCCCTAGGGAATAATGAGATTTGAATTTGGAGCATCAAGAATCGTCAACATTGTGAATTAAAATGTAGGCGCATCGAACAAGTTGACTCGAAATTCAAACCAAAGAGTATGTAATCACTATGATTCTAACTGGCCACTAACAAAAAAAAGAAAATAGAATAAAACGTGCGTACTGACGGCATGGGAGCATTATAGAAAATTGAAACTATAGAATCATGGAGTAGTGAATTTTGTTTGTTTGATGAACTTGTTAATATAACACTTATATTTCTCTAATATATGATTTGGTCGACCAAATTGTCTTTTAATTATCTCACAGATGGTGTAAAAAGTAGAGTATGCAACACGGGGATAAAGCTGTCTTTGTCTTGGGCGGCTTAAATTCCTCACTTCACTCAGGTTTCTTTATTAACTCCCTCGCAATGCTCGGGAGTTAATTTTATAAATCCCTCACTATCGTTCGGGATTAAAATCAGCAACCTTCGTTTCGTTCGGAATTCAACATGCCGCCCGCGACTTAAAGACACTGCTTTATCCCCTAGTCACATAAACTACTATTATATTTTTCCATTTGAACTACACTTCTGGACACATCTATTGGCCCACCTTGTATTTTCAGTTTCGTTTGGTCCTAGCTAAAATTTTATATTAGGTCGAGCAAAAAGTTTTTATGCAGTTTTGAACCTGGCACATTCACAATTTCATTCAATAGTCTTTTTTTTGAATTTCGAACACAGAATTTAAAGAAACAAAAGACAATTTGGAGCCTGTTTGTTGATATCAAACAATCGAATACTAAGAAAACTTGGTTTTATTGGTTTACTTGGATTTAATTCTTGAAAAAGTGATTGATATCTTTGGTTTTGCAACAAACATTACTTATTCTTAACATTAAGGTGAGGTTCTATCAATAATCTATGGATACTTCACCTGAAGTCGCCGCCCAAGCTGTGGCACTTATTCAGGCCGGACACAGCCAAAGAAACGTGAGTGCTCAACTTAATTTAAGTCGATCTGCGGTCCGAAATGTTTATCGGAGGTACCTAGAGACTGGCGGCTTTGTTCGTCGCCAAGGAAGGCCACGATCTCGGGTCACAACTGAAAGGCAGGATCGATTCATCGTGACGACCAGCTTGAGAAATCGTCACCTTACCTCCGTTGAGATACAAAACCAACTTCGCGACTTCCACGGAGTATCTGTGAGCGCTCGAACTGTTCGGAGAAGGTTAAAAGAACGCGATATGGTACCACACAAGCTAGCCCAAACTAACGCGAGCCCACCGAACAGCGCGCCTTCATTTCGCACGCAGTCATTTAAATTGGACACAGCAAGATTGGAGCCGTGTACTCTTTTCTGATGAGTCTAAAATTGTGTTACATGGCAATGATGGAAGGAAGAAGGTCTACCGACGTAAGGGAGAGCGTTTCGCACAATGCTGCTTTGAAGAGAGGGTTGCTTATGGCGGTGGCTCATGGACTGTCTGGGGCGGTATATCCGCGAGCGGCAAAACTCAACTTGAGGTTGTTACAGGACCACGGCTGCCAACATTAAATGCTGAAAGGTACATTCGTGAGTGCTTAGAACCTCACGTGATACCATACGCGGACTATGTGGGCCCAAATTTCCTTTTTATGCATGATAATGCAAGAGCCCATGCGGCCGGTATCGTCAGGGAATATCTTCGGGATGTGAACATCACAGTTATGGACTGGCCAGCCAGAAGCCCAGACATGACCCCATTGAGCACATGTCGGACGAGCTAAAAAGACGTGTTAGGGCTCGTCAGCCAGTTGCCCAGACGATGCAGGAGTTGAAAACTGCCATAGAAGAGGAATGGGAGATGATCCCTCAAAATTTCATAGAGCGGTTGATAAACTCTATGCCTAATCGTATGAGAGCTGTGGTAGATGCCCATGGAGGCAACACGCGTTATTAAATTAAACCTTTATTTGATAAAACATGTTTTTTATTCAAAAATCAATTGCCTTTAACAAGGCGCATGTCCGACTTGTTAGGCGTAGCTCCATGTCGTATGGTATTCTGAATTAAAATTTAAAACAATACGATCGAAAAAGATGGTAAAATTTATCAGGTTTAAAACTACATCAACAGTTTTTGTTCAATCTAGCAATCATATTTCGGTAGGGGCCATCGAAACCTAAACTAAGGTGGGCCAATAGATGTGTCCAAGTGTATTTGTTATCTATTTGTTTATTGTGCAAACCTACCACAGTTTTGTCTTGTTTAACCCAAATCTGGTAGAGAATGCCTTGTGGCATTAAGTCCGCCTATGTACCACTATTGTACTTGAAGTTTAAATAAATAAATAATAAATAAATAAAGCGTCCACGCACATTATTGGCAAAGTGGTTGAGCGATTGACTGCTGCGCTTCGAGTCAGGATTCCACTCCCGCGCGAAACAAAGATTTGTGTGACCTACAGATAATCGTTCTGAGTATGAGCGTCTTGTGTATGCGTTTAATGTTTAGGAACGCACCCTCGATACAAGAGTAATTCCGGGAGTGGGGCACAATTTGTCTGTATAATGTGTTCGTGTGATAGATGGCTGAAATTAAAGATTACACGTAAAACAATTTTTTTTTGTCTCATAAATGTTAAAGATTACAAGTGATATGATTTTTATCATAGCTATACAGTATATTCTGATCAAGCCGTGAATACCTTCTGACGCGGTAAGTTACACGGCACGAAGCGACTATTTGCCACCCGAAATCTATATGTCGTATCATATTGGGTCCTCTGCAAGCGTGCTAGCCTATAAACTCACACTAATACAAAATCTTCGTAAACATTCGCGCCAACACATACGTAGCGCGCTGTCGTTCCATGGGAACGGAGCGCCGAGCGACACAGCCTCCCCGTCTGAACGCTAACACGTGACTGGCCGCCTGCGCCCGCACAGACTTTTATATATATTCGATCTCAATATTGATCATTTTATTTAGTAAATATTGATTGATTTGCGTAAGCGATGTTCACTTTGAAGAATATTTAACCACCAATTTTTCTGTGTAAAAATATTTCTAAAGATCCAAGCCATTTCGAAGGAGTAAAGTAGCGAAATTCGTAAAATATTTTTTTAGACAAAAGTATTAATTGCACGAAAAAATCAAATGTTGATATTATTGTTCATGAATCTATAATAAACATATATTTTTTTCAAACCAATTGACCTAGCCGTTACGGAGGAGTAGGCCTCAGAAAAGCACTGTTTTATGGCACTTTTCGGGCGCTTGGCCCTTAAAATCATAGGTACGACGACTAAGGTTTTACAAACTTTTTTTATTTTTAGTTTCCTCGTATTCGTAATGAAAAGCACAGTGTTTACCTCGGGGTGAAAGTAACCCATTTAACCCCTCGAATTAGCGACCACGCTGCGCTCGCCCGCCAACTCCTTCTCGGGACGAAATGAGTTACTTTCACCCCTAGTGTAACAATGTACTATTTTGGGATAAGTATCTTGAAATATTTTATGAAAATAACTTAGAAACTGATTGAGACCCGTATTATTCAATTTTTCATCAGTAATAGTTCTTCTGAAAACGGAATTATTTTTTTCATCTAATAATCTTTTAACTATTGTAGTGTACTCGAAGTTTTTAGATTTTTTGCTGATTTCATCAAGAGTTACATAACAAAAAAGTCCACCATGTCCATCAGCTACCTAAGCCTTTATGGTCCACAAAACATTGTTCTATAGAGTCACTATCTAGATTTGTTAGTATATTATTCAAACACGATTGAGAATTTTTTCGAATGAATGTCGGATTTTTTATAAGGTATCTAAAATTATAACATGTCAATATACTTAAAAACTCCAAAGATTTTTTGGTTTCAACCAGTACGTCAATATTAAAGTCCCCACATATAATAGTTTTTGTCAAGAAAATATTCTAATAATTTTTCTAACCTTGAAATGAAGCTTTATGTTATAACCCTGTTGCAAGATCTTTTACACCACAAATCTCGAAAGTTTCGGCTTTGTAGAACTTGCTGATTGACTCGTTGTTTTCGCATTCTTTTGAATTATGTGCCAAAATAATACTACCCCCCCCCCCTTTTCTTGTTCGTTCGTGTGTTACATGCGACTAAATTATAGTTTGACATGGTAAAAACTTTGGCAGAATTGTCATTTAAGAAATGTTCTGATACACATAAATAGTCCACTAGTTTACCTGGAGTTTCAATATACACCGTTACTTTTTAGTCGTTTTAATCCCGTGGAGGGTCGAACCGGTGCATGAAACACTATCGATTTGTAAAGATAAAATTAAAAAATAAAATACTTTTTTTTTAATAACTCGAACCAATTCTCGCATAAATGAATAAATAATGCAAACCATTAGTAGACACCATTCCACAATAACAATAATAATGCGTTCACCTAGTCAACGTGGACTCACTAAAAATAGCCAATCCTAGATCAAACACGCCTCCAAACCCTATTTGATTGGCCATGCGACGCGGCGCGCGACCCGTGCGCCCCGCCCTTCCCGCGCGCTAAGTGCATCGCGTGAGTGACACGTCATGAATTATTCAGTTTCCCTCAAGACGTCATAGGTGTGGTGTCGTCGCGCGAAAATAATGGCGTCTCGGAATTATGTGTATTCCAACCTGGAGTTGGTGACGAAATCGCGAGTATGGTTGCGAAGGCGACTCCACGTTTTACAGTGCCAAACCAGCTTTCTTTGTGTTAAACGTGCAAGATTATGTATCCAAAGGAATGCTATGCTCTTGTGAAGTCTATCTAACCAGTGACGATTCGGAGGTGATTAGTTATTAGGTTTATAACAGCCCCTAAGACGACCCATTGACCTAGAACTCTTAAAACTTTGAACTATTTAACGTGTCGTTTAAGTGAACAATTTAAGTGTTAAATAAATAAAAATACAAAGGCGATTTAGGTAAGTACCTTATAGAACTTTTTTTTAAATCATTGTAACAGAACTTTTTTTAAATTATTGTAATCAAAATTATTGACTCCACATTTTTAAATACGCCATAACTAGCAGGCCTGTAGAGATTTATTTTTACATGTAATGTAATTAATTACCTAACACTTTTAGCATAAGTAATTATTTTATTACGTATGTCTTAGGCACAAAGTAGTTAAGTCCGCCCTAAGTCTGTAAAAGTATGAAGGAAATTTGGAATCATTTTATTTGTTTTACGCAAAGATCAGCTGAGCGAGTCAATTACCTTACTTGAGCGGGCGACCGACGTACAGGTCGCGCGGTGAATTAAGATCGTTCGGTGAAAGTAGTGGGGGCAATCGGCGCATGTGTACAATTGCACACAGAAGTTCTTAGTATGTATGAATTTTATTTTTAATTTCGTATGTTTGAACCTTAGTAACATAACTTATAATAACACTAGTTTTTGCTTGTAATTTATCTTGTAAGTAGGTAAATTCAGAAAAGTTAAAATTTTTTAAATTAAAATTAAAATTAAATTAAAATAATTTCGTTAGTTTCTTTCATAACGTAACAATTCACGTCGTAAACCATTTTTCTGGCTTGCCGTTTTAAAACTTTATTTTTAACTATTTTTTTTTTACGACTACGTATTACTAATACGATAACACAAGCGGTACGCAACAGTACTCAAGTACAACAGTATCCAATGAGACGCGAGAACGCAACGCGGGAATTGAAGAGCGACTCTATCTACCAATGACGTGTCGCCGACGGCGCACACCCGCCCGCACGTCGCCAAATAGACCTTGGAATTGAATACTGCGCGTGCACCTTCCACTTTTGCCGAGCGATCTTGATTCACCGCGCGACCTGTAGGTACTATCTCGTGGCGTTACCAATTGTTTCATGTATTTTGCGAGTATTACCTTATCACTTGCTGTTTTTAGGGTTCCGTAGTCAACTAGGAACCCTTATAGTTTCGCCATGTCGGTCTGTCCGTCTGTCTGTCCGTCCTCGCTTAATCTCTGTGACCGTTAGCACTAGAAAGCTGAAATTTGGTACCAATATGTATATCAATCACGCCGACAAAGTGGTAAAATAAAAATTGGAAAAAAATGTTTTATTAGGGTTTTTTTTTTTCTATGGGAAAAATCATCTTATGACAACCCCCGCTCTTGGGCGGAGCGGGAGATAGTGTCAGACTCTTACTTTATTAGGGTAGCCCCCCTATATGTAAAGTGGGAAGTGATTTTTTTTTTTAATTTCAACCCTAACGTGTGATATATTGTTGGATAGGTATTTAAAAATGAATAGGGGTTTACTAAAATCATTTTTTGATTATGTCAATGGTTTCGGAAATAATCGCTCCAAAAGTAAAAAACAATGTGTGTGTGTCCCTCTAACTTTTGAACCATAAGTTTAGAAAATATGAAAAAAATATGACAAGTAGAACTTTATAAGGACTTTCTAGGAAAATTATTTTGAACTTGATGGAAAGATTAGTTAGTTTTTGTACAAAAAAGACAAAAAGGTTCAACAAAATAATTTCTGGACTAAGTCTGTAGTATAATCGTATAAGCAAGCATTTTTTTTAACTTCGTTTACATATTTTATTATCCTGATCGTATCTTCTTTCAAACAAAAAAAGAATGATTAAAATCGGTTCTCGCAATCCAAAATTACCACCGAAAACTTCTTCTGGTACCTATGTATTAATTAATAACCCAATTCTCCGAGAGATGGCGCTAGGCTATTTCGCGTTCGCGCTGTTAGGATTTTTCCTGAGTTGATGGGGTCGGGTATTATCGAATTGTTCGGTTGGTCTCTCCTTGGCGGTATTATCTTATAACTACATAAAACTTCTATCAGGAACATGCTAAAGCAATTTAGAACAAAATGAAAATTCATTTTTAACGCCATCTATCAAAATGTTAAGATTTTTATCTTAACATTTTTATCGAACCAGTTCATAAATGGTTCGATAGATGGCGTTGCGTAATAACTTTCATGACCTACCGTAGTAAAAAATCGTTGCTTCTTAATTAAATTCGTAATTTTACGAGTGCACAATCGCTGTTCTACTAATTGCATACTGTTTTAGTTATCACCGTCCTTTGTGGGCCCGTTCTTAGGGTTCCGTATTTATTAGAGTTCCGTACTTAGTATGTTAACGTAACAATTAGCTTTTTTTTAAACTCATTAGTGGGAACACTTATTGTGACGGACGGGAAACTACGGAACCCTACACTGAGCGTGGCCCGACACGCTCTTGGCCGGTTTTTTTATTTTAAAAGTTACATCGCTCTACAAGCTTTGGATGAATAGTATTTTATAAGTGAAACCACCGGTTCAAAGGATTAAAACGATTAAAATTTAACGGTGTAGGTATAATTCGAGTTCAGATTTTTTGTTACTTATACCGCATACATTTTGATGAAAAATCTTTAAACAACCAGTATCTGATAATATTGTGCTATTTCTTACATTATTCGGTGTTTCCATATTATTCTCGAAAAAGATCCGAATTGTTTACCGGATGGATGCCGGAGAAAAATTTGTTTGTGAAGACGAATTCACAAACACCCTAGAGGTAGACGTTTCACTGGCTTTGAGTACCAGATTAGGAGTTGTCTGCGTAGAAATATTTTTAAACACCCGTTTCACTTTTTGATCCAAATTTTGCACATAGTTCAGTAGCCTGATTCACGTAAAATCAAACAAGCCAAATATCGTTGAAGTTTTATAGTCGTTCAATCGAAGTCCTATCCAAAAGCGGTACTCACGATGTATCGACTTATTTCCAGTTACATTAATACGTATTCTATCAGGATAATGTAATACAGATGTTTTTTTTAAATCGACGAATTTCAAACGACTATAAAATCGGTGTCGTTCAAACTCGATTGATGGATGTGAATACGGAAATGGTCTAAACAACTAAATCGCTACGATATCGTTACGGTTTTCATTACGTGAATCGGGCTACAGATAATTGACTCTGTATTGTATTCGCAATATTTCCCTGTAAATCAATTGACATGTAATTTGCTGCTTAATTACAGGTCTTTTTCTATTATTAAAGTAATTATTGTAATCTAGTGTAATAAAATTAGAATTGTCTCAATTATTGCATACAAGTTTTAAGGTACGATTATCAAACGTAAATCGTTACACACTACATTTAAATATTTATTATAATAAATCTCACTGACAAGGACATTAGTGTTTTGTATATTTTGCAAGGTGTAATGCAGAGAACTCAATATATTCAATGGATCTTTGTCACCACTACCTCCCATTATTAAAACATAGTCAGACTTAGTGAAATTCTGACACATAGTAGCACATGTATTTAATATGTAACTTAGAGGTGCATTTGGTTTGATTATAGAGGTTACACTAAAACTATATCCCACCAAGTTTTGAAGTATTTCTCTAATTTCATATCCAGTCGGATCAGCGAAGATAGCCATTTTATGCTTTGGTGGCAATTCTTGTGATAGTCGTGGACGGGATTTATTTCTTGATAGTTTATTCAAACTGACATTGTCGCTAACGTTTAGTTAGGAGTAGATACCTAGTGGTAAAATTTTGCTTGTTTCCTGTTTTTCCCTGTCCGTCAATGTACCTATACATCTCCCCCTTTTCTTGTTCCTCAACGTTGGTTGTAGGAGAGTTATGGACAAAACTCACTTGCAGTTCTTTGAAGCTGTTAGTAGGTGACAAGTTTTTGTCCCCAGTGACATAAGACTTATGTACATAAATTGTATTTTATTGGCGAGTCGTGAATGAGCATTGCCGACTTATTTTCAATTCGGTTCATTGATGCTATGGCATGCGTAGTAAATTCTCTCGAAGAAGTTCTGGGTAATCCTGTTTTCATAGTTATTGTCCTAAGTCGTCGTTGATATTGAGGTGAATAAAACCTTATTGGTGTTGACGCTGTATCCGAAGAGGTAGAATCCTGTATTCCTATGGACTAAAAAATCTTTATTTTGCTTTCATATTTCTTATTTGTCCTTTAATGAAAGATTTTCTAAGGTTAAATTATCTATTTCTGAGTTCGCAAACTGTAGTTCCGATTTAAGTTTATTTATTTCTTCATCCTTAGCAATCATATCAACATTTCCAGATGTATTGTTGGGTAAGCTTTGATAAGATATATCCATGTCAAATTCAAACTCGCTTACGTTTAGCTTTTGTTGCAATTTTGTTCTTTGCGTTATATTATCATCCATGTTTTAAAATCATATTTACAAAAAGACAATGATAACCCCAGTTCCGAACTAGCGACTCACTGCTTGCCAGTCCACAAAGTTCTGAACGCGCTAACTGTATTCTTATACGTCACGACGAAATAGTACCATAGCTTCCACTTGCAGACTTCAATTACTGTTTTATCGATTTTTAGTTTCGATTTTTTAAACTAGATGTCGCTATTTTCTATTATGTTTGGCACATTCTTTGAATAAGATTTTTTCGCAACGGATTCGTAAGTTGAAATGTTAAGAAAACTCACAATTTCCGCCGAGTCATTGGTTTGTTTGGTCCCCAGCACGTATACATTTGAATGTTTTGGTAATACACATCACAATCTTAGTTTATAATTTTGGAGAAACTGAGTAAATCAGAAAAGTAAACACTGAGGTCAGTCAATAAAGTAACTGTTTGTTACCACAAAGTTTTTTAGTGGTTAACACTGTCACTGATAGTTTATAGTATAATCACTTCGTCAAGTATTAAAGATGATCAAAAAACTTATCTCACTATTTTTAAACAATTGAAAACTACAGAGCAGGTGTAACTCGTGACGGCAGCGCCATCTGAATGTAATCATCAAAAACATTCGACATACCCAAATACTTTCAGAGAGGGATCTCAGGTTTATGGAATCCGTGAGTTGAGTGCCCATGGACTCCACAACCTCCCCTCGCTTTACATGCATGACTGCACATTTGTCCACACCAAACTCCATCCTGATGGCACTACAGAAGGTTTCACTACGGCCAGCCAATAAAGGCTGAGGAACAAAATTTCTCCCAGGAAATCGGGTCCGTGGAGTCGCTAATACTCATCAGTTCGCCACAAAACTGCCTTGCGGATTGTATCTCTCTTAGTCTGGCCCCTCACCCTAGGCATGATACTGTAACGTTGCTCAGCTCACGGTAGACTTCGTGTAGCGATTTTTCTATAAATGAAAGACACTGGCCTGCAGACTATTATATTTTCTTAGTTGAACGCACAAGCTTTTCTTACAAAGATTACTTCAACACTGAAAAAACAACACACATTCTTTTTTTCTCAAATCTATTCTAGAGTACATAATCCTTAGAAGTATATTTTACAAGCCAGTTTGTTGGCTTTATTAAAAATTAACTTATGCGATCTCCTTTCGATATCACAATACGACAAAGCAAACTACTAATTATTATTGTTTTTTTTATTATTTATTTAATAATTTGTGATGAAGGCTTCGCGCGGGCGCGTGGGGAGTGAGCGGCGCGGCGCTGGGGCTGCTGGCGGGCGGGCCGGTGGGGCTGGCCGTGGGCGCCAAGGCGGGCGCGCTGGCGGCGGCGGCCGGCTCGCTGCTGGGCTTCCTGGGCGCGCAAGTGCTGGGCCGCCGCGCGCGCCTGCCCCCGCCGCCCCCGCCGCCGCCGCGCGACCTCAAGGAGGGGAAGGCCGACTAGCCAAACTCTCCGGTACACGCACCGGCGAAACTATTTTTTCAATACTAATAGATAATATATTAAGTTTTAATAGGAAAAATAATAAATACACTCAGGTTCAAAATCGCAACCGCAAAGTAAAGTTGTACTTTAGATTCTAAATAGGTGTTCTACAAAGAAAGGAGAAACCCATTTTCTCTATACCTCTGGGCCCCTATGTTACAGTCATGAAATTGGAATTGAATTTTGTAGAGAAATAACCCAGGTGTAACCTCACTTAATTTCAATGAAATTGATAATTATGTTTCTGATAATTTTTATTTGAATTTGTAGCCAAGTTAGGTTAGAAAATGCTTACGTGACAAGCAACGGTACAATTAAATTGTAGATAATTCTTATAAACTGGTTACAGGCATTTTGTTTTACTCACAACCTCATATTTATTGTAGTATCAACCTAGATAATGCTCGCAAGTACTCACCGGACCGGCCGGTAAATTCGGGAAGTACCTGCATCGAATTCGTGCGCCCGGAGGACACGGTAGAGGTGAGCCCCGCTTGGGCAGAGCATCTCCGTGTTCTTGTGAGGGCGATCAGTGGCGGCGATCTCTCGCGCCGGCCTTAGTACAGGCCATGGTCCGGAGCGAGGAAGAGTAGCAGGCGGTCGCCTCCTTCTGCGAAGCAGTAATGCTAACAAAGGAGGAGGCCGACTGCATCAGGCAACGGCGCTCACGCCCTAGGCACAGCCGGAATTCCGATCCCGATTTCCGGCCACCGTAGGCGAGGGCTTGCGGACGGCGAGCTATGGGTAACTCGCTGCCCGACCGTCCGGTAACCGTCCGGACCGAGCCCAAGTCTTCGATGGCGCGTACTGTTTCCGCGCGCCTCAATGAGTTGTCAGTAATCGTAGGGGCCCAGCAGAGTCGAAGTCTACTGGGGCCAAGGGTCTGTTTCCGAAAGGGAGGCTCGGCCCCGGTATGAAAGGCAACGAAGGAACGGGGTGGGCTTTTTAGTCAGTAAGAGTCTGACACTACCAGGCAGAGGATGTCATCTGGATGATTTCGACTCATCGAAAAAAATAAAAAAAAACCTAGATCATGATATCAATAACAGGGACTATATTTACAACAATGTCAAATGTAATGTAATGTGTAATGCATTTGAAGTCAAAGTCTTTGGTAAAATCACAGAAAATATGTACGATTATTACAATAGAAACAAAGTGACTAAGTGAGTGATTTTACGTCATGTTTGACAACTTTGACAAATGATACAGGTCATCATTTGTCAAAGTTGTCAAACATGACGTCAAATCATTCACTTTGTTGTATTATAAAACCTGACACAATGTCTTTTTAGCCACATTTCCATACTTAAACAGTGAGAGATATTGATAAATGAAGAAAATGCATTTTTCTCAGTTTTCTAATTGTCAATTGGATTTTTCTTCGTTTTTAAATTGTATGGTAGATTAACAATTTTGGACGTAAGCAGTTGGCTGTAACGCGTAGGCCCAGAAGTGGGCATTCTCCTTTTAAAACTTCAGTTTTGGCAGTGACTACACTTTTGACTTGCAGTTGTAAATATTTTTATAAGAACTAACAGCTATTGAATTACGTTGGTTGCTGACGCACGGCTGCTCACGACATTGGCGACTGCTCCTCTGAGGTGTGATCATGAAATTGCCTGTTGTACGTGCCGACCGAGTGGTCTTTTGCAACTCGACTGTCAAATGTATTGTTTATCATAGGATGACGTTATTTCTCTGATTAGATGAGTATTTCGATATATGTATTGTGACGTAAAGCCATGCATTCACTAGTGGAGCTTTTATTTTTACTTTGATGCTCATTTATATAATTATTTTTTGTAAAGCACTCCTTGTTTAGCTGCATCCGGTTGGACTACTAGCGTACCCCAAGCTAGTTGGCAAAAGGCTAAGGAGGTGATGCTCATTTTTCTCCTTTAATGCATACATGACTTTAAGCTTTATTTTTGTTGTGTAAAGTAGACGCTTATTTAATCCTCATAACCGAAAATTATTTTGTTTTAGTTATTAATGCTATACAAGGTGCAGTTTTAAAACTGCACAATATTTCAGGAGGTTGTAATAAAACTCATAAATAATCATGTAAAAATACGATACCTGGTCAATAATCAGTAATACTTGTTAATTTTTATTTTAGCCGTTTTTCAGAATAACCCTCTAAATAAACTTTATAAAGAAACAGAATCACCCGTTGCGAATTATCGCGTGTCATGTCACTGTTTGCGTGAGTGCATCAACCTATACGAGGCTCCGCCCACTTATCCTACGAAATGAATAATTTAGCCTTATTTGTACCGGATTCGAATTCGATGATCATAATGTAAATTATTGTCTTTTTCGCTAAATAACTCATTTTTAAGCATCATTACAATGCGAAAACCTTTTTAAAGCTCACGTTGACGTCGCGTCGTTAGTTAGGTACCTACTTATCAGCTGATGAATAAAATGTTGGGCCGAGATCAATAAACCTGGTGTAAAGCTTACGAAATTGAAATTTCCCTTCCTCTTTTTTAATGGGCTGAGGATCGACAAAAATACTTCAAGATAATTTGTGATAGATAAGTAGATAGGGGTTTTAAGTGATTTATCTTGCTAGGTAGGTATTTTTAGCGGAGTTAAAATTTTTAAATCAACTTATTTACACTAATCAAATTGATTCGGCTAACAACGTTACAAATGATTTTTTATCTACTTACTAATAAAATAAAAAACCTAAGTACTTATGTTACCTGGAGGTAGGTATTGTTCAAAGTGTCCACCTTCACATTCCAGCCACAGCCTTTTATTTTATCTTAATTTACGTAGCACAAACACATTCGTTTTTAGAGTGTCGAAAGCACTGATCACCTTTTCACGTAATTGTGTTCGGAACGCCGAATTGTCAAAACTCGCCGAGTCTTTGTGTGGCAATCAGCATTACCCTTTGAGATGGACGTTACGCTGTCTCCACTGATAGCATACAAGTGGACCATCTCCACCAACTCCACATTGGAGTGTTGGTCTTTAGAGATTAACTAAATACCGCAACCGTTAATGACCGAAGGCACACCTGAGTGCGAATTTGCAAGAATATGGACACGCCGGCGACATCAAATAAACTAAACTAAATCGATTGATCGATGGCCGCGGGGGTGTGCCGTGCGGGATGATGATTGGATGATACATGATTTATGAAACTATCGTTGCGAGTTAGTGTGTGTGAAAGCGCCGTTTATTGTTCCGTGTTTGTGTGTGTGAAATAAAGCGCGGTTATAATGCAGGTATCAGACAGGCTGCTTTTTAAGAAACGTAGTTCACACATACCGATTTCCATAAATAAGAAAAAAAAAAAATGACCTACTCATTTTATTATTGATTCGGGTCGAGAATCACTAACATAATTACCTCCTGAAATATTTTGCAGCCTCAAAACGACACCTGTATAAGTAGCTACTTGAATTAGTAGACAATTTCGATCCATCGCCACAAAATCATCGCCGCCCACTCCAGTGACACTTTGTGTTAATAAAGTACGAGTAGCAATGGAATTTGGGCTTTGTCAAGTAAGACATGGCGATTATTGTTCCATTTGATTTATTTTTTTAATTATTTTTCTGAAAATGTTAATTAGAATATAATTTAGTACAATCAGTGCTAGCAAGTTTGCACGAAGTTGCATGTGAATTCTATAGATATATCTGTTACCAGACGAAGCTAACATCTCCAACAACTATCAGAGTCGTAAGATCTTATGCTGGTAATCTCTACTTGACTATTACGAAGTATGCCATACCTGTTTAGCAATAAAGTTCCTTTTTTTACTTATAAATTAGTGTGAATATATTACAAGTGTAGTGCTAGCATAAGAGTTAGTTTCTTTGTGCGACGACTGTAATAAAGAGTGTTTAAATATTTTTGTAATTTAGAAAAAAAAAACATTTTTTTAATACAAACATTTTGTAATGAAAAGAATATGATAATGAATATGGGCCTTATAATATTATGACCTAAACTGTTTATCGTGTATGTTTCCTATCAAACTGGCATCGCTATAAAATAAACAGAGCCAACAAGTCAGCGATCATCCCAAAAAATATAAGACGGCAAAGGATAATTTTAATATACATAATACAGAACCAGATCATGTAGCGTTAATTTGTTTTGAAGCGCCATCTACTGCTCTAAAAATGCGACAATACTTCTCAATACTCTGCCCTGTATGGTATAATAATTGAAACCTCAAAAAAGCTTTTGTAGATTATTTTCAATTGATAATAAAAAAATAACTGTCCTGGGGCCTTACTGTGAATCTTTATGTGATTGTAGTGACATAATTCCGCTTCGAAAAAGGGACAGGGTTATACATCCTGCATTGCTCCGTCTTTTTCACATTAGAAACTCAATGGCTTTAAAACGTCATATTTGTAGATAGTATGATCCCGGTGTCTTCTCAGGGCTATTTGTAGAATGTTGCCAGTACAATTTATAAACTTGTTTGTTTTGGTCGTGGTGTATTTTGTAAATAGATTGCAGCTCGCGTTACGAATAACATATCAAAATAATACTGTAAATAGTTGTAGGAATATAAATCATATAATATATATTTTTTTATTACCTGACAAGCTTTTTTATTTTGTGTGAATGGGACCACTATTAAGGCTGGCTTCACTGCTATCCGGGAGACCCGTACGGGCTGTCCGCGCGCGGTAGAGCCGTACGGGTCACGCCCGCAGTGCTCTGAAACGTGGGTTCACTACAATGGTTCACTACGATACGGTTGCTGGGGGGGTTAAAAAATGAATGCATATACATAATAAATACATTTAAAAAAATATTGGTGTATATTTAATTTATAAGAGACGACGACGGCAGATAAAAAGACTATGAGTACCTACATCCGATCCTCGAAATCAAAGTGCATTTGTCAATTTAAATTATGGTTTAAGTTGACAAATGCTCTACTCAGGGATGATCCGTGCAAATTTTTCAATTACCTGTTTTCGTAATATCGATTAGGTACTAGTTTTGATTAATTACTAGCAAGGTTGGAGAATAGAATAAAACATCAAGACATGTTTCGTGCCCGTTGGGGCTGAAAGGTTCTGGAGTGGTAAACGCGTACCGGAAGACGCAGCGTTGGAAGGCCTCCTACAAGGTGGACCGATGACCTGGTGAAGGTTGCGGGAAACCGATAGATGCGAGACGCCCAGGAACTTTCGTCTAGGCGACGCTTGGGGGATGCCTATGTCCAACAGTGGACGCATACTTATCGGCTGAAATGATAATGATGATGATGATGATTCGTGCTGCCATACCCTTACCTCCAATTGAAAGACTGGCGCTTACTTTGAGTTGAGGTAATTATATTTCATTCACACCTTCAAACATCTCATCACAAAATATCCTCCCTCGCCCGAGCCCGAGCATCTTTGGTTTTGTCATTGACTTATATTCTAGTGATAGACAAGCCCTTTCATGGAAACTATTTATCAAAATATTGAAAAGTTAAAACGAAAATCTGCTGCAGCGCTACATTGGCATTATGTCGTCTAATAGAACTAATAAAATATAAAGCGCTGATAGCTTTTAGAGGATAGGTACTTTTTTCGCGACCAAAACGTCTTAAGCGCCATGAATTTCGTAGTACTTACGCGTTTACTTCAACATAGTGTAATGACATGTTCTCCATATAGATTTTTATACCGCAGAAGTGACACAGTTTTTTGCCTACAATACTTCATTACGATAAAACTCTATTTCAAATTTTACCAATAGGCCACGTTAGTGTAAATTCAGAAAACTACGTCTACTACTTTAATAAATAAGTGTATTCAAAATCGTGTAAAATAATGAAACCATCTATTTATTGTAATCAACATTCTAAAGGACAGCTATCTTTAGTGAATGATGGTCAGGACTGCACTGCTAATATTTAGTAACAAAACAAACAACAACTATAACTATAGCATAATCAGCTTTTTAATGTTCCCACTGCTGGGACTCAAGCCTTCTCTTTAGGAGAGGGAATAAGCCGTAAACCACCACGCTGGTCCAGTGCAGGTTGGTGAATGTTGCATGTCTTCGAAATATGCCGGTTTCCTCACGATGTTTTCCTTCACCGTTTTGAGAGCAGTGGTGATGAAATAAATTACATAGAAAACTAAAACTTTTTTTAAATCTATTTTCAACTTAATTTTTGGGGGCGAATCAAAAATTGATTCGGAGTCAGAAATTTGCACTTGGTTTAATGATGTAGAGGAAAGCTATAAATGTTTGAAGGCACATTCTGAAGGAATAGCATTAGGTACTGCAATCAATAGCCGACTCATTAGAAAACGTTTTCCAGCTTTAGTATCATCATCAGAGCAGATAAACGGATATTTTCTAGGAAGCCACGTGTTTTCACGTCTATCCTTTTGAAGATATTTTATCAATTTTTCTCTTTTCGGCTGACTAGAGTGAACAAACTTGAAATATAATTATAGTTTATGAAGGACGAAATCTCAATAACAGTGATGATCACTTAGTGATGATCACTTAGTGATGTATCACTTATATTACACATCAAATTCAACTGAACCTAATTTATATTTGAATACTAATCTATGTATATATAATATCTAGGTAGGTACGTAATACCTCAGTGCTTACGAATGACAGAATGCTTAACCACAAAACTTAGCGATGAAAAGTTATACTCAATGATTTGCTGGCATTTCTTGCTGAGTTTTTACAGTATCGAAAAACAGACGTATTCATAATTATTGAATTTGACGGAATTCATTGGTACCTATTATTTTTACAAAAAAGAAAAAATATTAAAAAAAAAAACAAACGGAATAAAACATCATGCAAAGTTCGTGTTCACTAAAGCAGTTGTAGGTAAATACCCGGTTTTTGTAGGAGGGAACATCTGCATGTTTTAGTCTATGATCGTAAAATGGAAAAGCTTTTAAATAAAATAATATAATTTCTAACATACTATTACGATATTTGAAGCTATTAAATTGTTTGAATAATTAATTATTTTACTTTCATGACTACTGAATTATTATTTACGTCCCAAATTCACTTTCTTTTGAATTTATAAGCACCGCTCTCACACTGTATGAACGTCAAAATTGCACTAAAGTCATCAAAGTCAATTTGCCTAGAATTCAGTGCAACGGATTCGTCTGAAGTGAGTGTTCAGCACGCCTTATCTAGTGCGTAGTACATATATATCGATGGGTTTTGTAATTTACATTTGAGTGTAATCCCTTAAACAGGGTTTACATTGTACCTACTGCATCTATAAGAAATCCCGTGTCAATAAATCGACTCATATTGACTGTATTCCCGGAGCACGGGCGTTCTGTGTCGCTGTGAAACGATGAATGTGTTGGTCAGGAGAATGTGTTGTGTTGTATTTTTAATAGTTTCCAAAATAAATAATCGTCATCATTATACTGAAAGTGTTTAAAAGTGTTGGCTGGGATATTATCTTGGAAATCAACCGTGCTTTTTAAGAGGAATGAGAAAATATCGGGCATATGGTAGGTACCATTTTTCAAAGTTAGACCCATTTGTCAAATAATTTTTTGGGTGACCATATCAATAAAGTTCCCCTTCGTATTCGTACCCGAGCGGTGCTTGGCAGGAAAACGGGTGCGTCTCATGTGATATAAACTTATTGGGTATATTTTCATTTCAATAACGTTCACAAGATAATAAACGTGAGATATACAAACTGTTGATATATTTTCTTAAGATATAACATTTAAATGTTTTAAAACTTATTTCATATAATGTTATTATAGACTCTGACCAACGAAAGATGGGAGTGAATTATTTATTAAAGTCCATATATGGCAGCATTTATAAAAAAATTAAGCACTGTCAAAAATGTGTCGTTGACATTTTAAACTTCATTCATCTTGTGTTTACGTCAAAGATTTTTTATATATCCTACAGTACTAGATTGACTACGAAGAAACATTACGCTCTCTAAAGTGTTCTTTATTTCTATTGACATTAAGTTCATGTCTGTTATTGACACACAAAAGGGAAAAATGGTTCCGAGCAAGAGAGTACAGCAAAATCCTCTGTGTCCCTTTCTTACCTACTATCAGAAAAAAATTAGAAACAGATGGTATTTTTTAAATTGTTCAAGTAATCGTTAAATAGTCCATGTTCATGCATTTTGATAGGTATGCAACATAAAATCAATTGCAATTAAAACATTTATTTCAAAATAATGCTTCTTGAAATTTTATACGCATTCTTCTTGTATTTAATAATAATTTCATTTAGATATAGTAGCTATTCGTAGTAATTTTCAAATTATGAAGGGCAACACTCAGGAGGCTTCAATTTGACATCAATAAACAATATGGCCGATGTTTACATAGGGATAGAGTTGTATTTCTACTTGTTACAAGTTTTTAACACGTTATTTAGTTAAGTTTATATTGTGCAAGATGGTCAAACGTTGCTGTGTAAAGTTTTGTACTAGTGAGGCGTATCCTGGTTGTTGAATTTCATTTTTTAGGTAAGTTTTCTGTTTTGTTTACAAATTATTTATGTAGGGTGACAACAAACATCGTTTTGAATTTCATGCGGGAATTAAAACATATTAACTACCTGTAAAAATACATAGAGAGGAGGCATCATAAACAACTCACAAGACGGACTGGGCGATGCAATTTTATAAAATGTTGTTGTCTACTGTTCAAGTTTTTTTTTTATTATTATTATTGATAGGCTTGCGTTTGACCACCATCTCACCTGATGGTAAGCGATGATGTGGTCGACGATGGAGCACGCTTGCCTAGAAGTAACCTATTCACTCTTGACTTAAAGACCCCTAAGTTGTAGCTATCAGGAAACACAGACTCCGGCAAGGGATTCCACTCCTTGGCTGTACGCATAATAAATGTGTTCCTAAAACGCTTTGTGCGTATTGGTGGGAAGTTTTATATTATTAAAAGCAAAGCTTTAAAAAAAATATTGAGCCTCCTCAGATATTTAGTAATATATACTAAATACAATTAATACAGATATTAATAATGATATTTAGTAATATATACTAATACAATTAATTTAATTAACAATAAATCAAGTACCAATTTTACTAATCTTATCTTCCCCGTTGATCGAGCGCCTTCGACCGCTCGGAAATCTTCGGCTGCTCTCGTGACACAACGCAAAGCGACGAGCGGCGGCGGCGGCCGGAGGTGCGGCATGCGGGACACGTGTCTTCGGACTTCGGACCATTTCAAGTTATCTGTGACCACTTCGTTACCGATCTTTGAAAACAACGCGCGTGCACTCCAAACGCTTCCCAACATCGATATTGTACATTCGAGAAATAAATTCATTTTAAATTTTAGTCTACTAGTCTTTAAGTTTAGTCCTTAGGTTGGTCACTAATAAATGCCGCAAGCAATGCTGCACGTATGTGGCTTAATCGTTAACTACTAGTTATATGTATATATTATTTTTGATGTTTTGTTATCGTTTTCCAAGAAATGAGAATCTTCGGCAACAGTGGCTTGAAATTGTGCCATTGAAAAATAAATTTTCAAGCAACAGTTTTATTTGTAGTCGCCACTTTAAATCTGAAGATATAATAGTCCATAGAGTTAAATCTATACTAAAACCTAATTCTATTCCATCTATATACCCTTTTGTAAGTTCATCTTCTCCTGTTAAAAATCCGTTCAGTAGTTTTTGAGTTGATTGCAAACAAATATAGAAAAACGAACTTAGTGTGGGACTTTTTTGATGTGGGTAAGCGTCCAATAACTTATCCCGCTCTAAGGTGGAGCACCTTTCGCTCCATCTTAAAGCGGAACAAGTTATTTGAGGTTTATACTGAATAAATCTACCTGTGTCCTTCAGTTGCCCTTTGTGTTCCAGGATGGTTTCCCTTTCGGAAATTCCCTGTGCCCCTAGCGGGTATCGGGTATCGGTATACTGGGACCCCCTGCAGTTTTGCTGACATCTCTTTGAGGCGCGCGTGGAACACTTCGCGCAAACGCCCACACCGGTGCCCCATAAGGGTGTTTCGCGTAGTTCGTGCAAATTCGAAGCAATCCTACATTTTATATTTATTGTCGAATTATTTTGTTTTTTCTTACTAATATCGTTAATATATGGATAATCTTTGAACATTTCGTCGTTTCTACTTGCTTTTTATTAGTAACTTTGAATTTGATAATATTTCTAAAATCGAACTGAGACGGTAATGAGAACGATAGGGAAGGAAATGATATTGAAGCCTTTAAGGCCCAAGCGCCCGAAAAGTGCCATAAAACAGTGACTTTCTGAAGCTTACTCCTCGGTAACGGCCAGGTTAATAGGTTTGAAAAAAATATATGTTTATAATAGATTCATGAACAACATTATCAACATTTGATTTTTTCGTGCTATTAATACTTTTGTCTAAAAAAAATATTTAGCAATTTCGCAACTTTTCGCAACTTTTCCCTACTCCTTCGAAATGGCTTGGATCTTTAGAAACATTTTTACACATAAAAATTGGTGGTTAAATATTCTTCAAAGTGAACATAGCATAAAAATCATTTCATCATTAAATCAATCAATATTTAGCAAAGAAAATGGATTTAAAGGTCAGCCGCGCGCTTTCCGGGCCCTGCTGGCCGCAAATAAATGCACAGATATGCGTACTGCCGCATAGGCGGGTGCGAGAGTTGCATCCATTTAATTTCGGCCAGATGGTTCAAGGGACTATAAGACTTAATAAAAGAAGAGGTGTGCGAAGGTAATGAAAAAAAAACAGAAGGCAATGCTGTTAAATTAAAGAAACGACGGTAAACGAATGGAATGAGGAAGAAGGTAATGAGGTTTAAATCCTTTATTCAGTTTTTATTAAAAAATATCAAAATTACAAACCTAATACCTATTCCAAACTTCGAAGGGAATCATTGAAATTGATAATAAGCTAAGTAATTAACAAAATCAAATATACTCACGTTATAATACGGACGATAGGAAAGAGAACGATTCCAGAATAATCACCTCCCGCGACACTTAACACGAAAATATCTTTTTTTCACAAGCAAGGATGCACCTGTTACGATGTTCAATGGCATACTGAGATGTGCGCGGGGCTTGGCATCGCAGTAGAGTAGCATTTATGGTCAAGCGCAAACTATAGTGTGGATTTCTTTTCATAACGAGGGTAATCAGACAAAATAAAAAATAAATATTCATCAAATCATATTTTAATATATTGAGAAGATAGCATTATTTAATTTAGGTGTAAACGTTGTGTTTTTTAATATACTTAATTAATATAATTATTTTGTTTCTATTTACTCCGATTTATTTGATTAAAAAATACATTTATTAAGGATAGTAGTAAATGGACACCGAAGGAAATGAGAATAAGTAGAGTTTTTTATTTATAATTAATTATTTATGCTAATTACTACTGTAAATATTACATGCATGCACGCATAACTGTATTACATTTGGTATCCGTTGGAAAGAACATAGATATTTATGGAATAAATTGATGTTATTTTACTGGACGCATAATATGCACGAAAAAAAATAAACACCCATAAAGAGCCATGGACTAAACGATTCCCGGATAGGGTTTCTGGCAAGTTGATGGCGGAGGACATGGTAATATAAGGTATACCTATACAGACATCAGCTATTTCCTAATCATTACAGAGAAAACTCACAGTTCCGTTTTGGTTATGGGGTATATTGGGAACAGTTGATACAATATAATAATTACCTAATTGTTTTTGAACTTGCATGTCTATAATGCATCAAAAATATCTTTAACTACTTTAGAGCAAAATTGTCCCGTGGTATGTAGCTAGTGTATGGACACACTAGTAGAACGAGATGACGGGGGTCTTTCTAACTCTCCTTGTCGGGGACGCTTTTGAGGTGGTCGTAGTCAATCTAGTTAGATTAGAAAATCTTTGGTTTACGTTCATCCAAAGACATTAAATATATACTACCAATAGACAGGACATAGCGAACAAAAGTCCAAACCGATACTTGTTACTTGGTAGTAACAAGTCGCTCAGTCTAGTATGACACCCCTAAATGTCAAGTCGTGTTTGTATCCGCTTTAGGCACTAAAAGAAAATCATTTTCTGAGAAAATGTGCTGAGTTGCGCATTACGCTATTGCAAATCTTGTTATGGTAAAATTATTGGACCTAACTTCGGCTTATTTTCGTAAATATGCTTGGTATTTACGCAGTAATTAATTAAAATTAAACAATTTCCATGAATAGTTCTAGAACATTTGCTGATTTTATGATAGCGCCATCTATTGCTGAAAAGTTTAACCTTACCTAGCACACACCAGTGGCGTAGCGTGGGTTTTCGCCGCTTGGGGTCGACCAGAAATACGCCGCCCTTTGTTGTTTATTATGATTAAGAACACCAGTATTAAGAACGACTGCAGATATCCCGTCGGGGACACTAGCTTTATTCTTACGTACGATATATTCGTCACGTACCCATCAGGAGAAACAGGGGGCGGTGCGTCACCGGAATTCAAACGCGAAGATTCCGCAATAAGAGAGGCAATTAAGTTTGCTTTCTCCTCAGCGGTGTGAGCCAGGGACCCGTCGGGTTTCAGCAGTGGGGGAGGTGAGGGACGGCAGAAGCTCGATTCACTCGAGTTTGTCAACGGGGTTTGTTCCCTTTTCGGCCAATGTGGTCAAACTGAGACCCCCACAACATATTAAGTCACTTGCCTTGCGCATACGGGTGTTGGCCCAAGGTCCGTATGCGCGTGTTTAATCGCGTCAGCGTGAACACACTCAGTTCCAAGTCATGGTTGAGCTTGGTCCGACATTGTTACGTCAGAGAATGAACTTGGATTAATAAAAAGCAATATACCTGCTGCAGCACGCAGGGTAGACTTAACATCGATATCAAAATTTGCTTGGCACGTACGTAACATTGCGCTCGCAATATCGAATATCTAAGTTTTTTTTTTGGCGCTTTCTGCCGCCTCCTTTCTTATGCCGCCTAGAGCCATGGCCCCCACCGCCCTCCCCTCCCCAAGCTACGCCACTGGCACACACTGAAGCTTCTACCACGAGCTCATAACGTGATCTATTTTACGACCTAAACCGAACTGTTTGATCCTTTTTCGTTCGTACTACTGACATTTTAACATATCGTGGTAAAGCTCCTGGCCACCTACCGAGCAATAGTTAAATTTATACAAATTTTGACAAATTTAATTCGCGTGATTGCTATTCAAAGCTAGATGGCGTTACTGAGAGATAGGATGACAGTTTTTCTAAGACATTTCTCCTGATAGCTGATTATTTTCGTTTATTTTATTATTAATTCTTTACACAATAAATAATTCGACGAGGGGGCTTCTCTTCAAGATGATTGATAAAGTTAAAACCAAAAAAAGTGAGATTTATCGGAAATAACTAACTATAACTTCATATACTATAGGCACAGTATAAATATGGAACAGTATGGAAACAGCCTAGTTTATAAGATAAATATCTACGCATCATAAAAACAATAGGCTTGTAACTTTTAATGTTGTATTATTTTATGAAAAAAATAATTATTCTTTAGTGATCAATCATCATTATCATCATCATGTTAGCGATTCTTATGATAGAGTCTGTGCGGAAAGTAAACCATCGTGGGATTTGAGGGCGCTGCTGTAGATAAATATCGTTTTTGTTATGTAAGCAACATTGTGACGTCATTATAGTGCGACTGTTAAATCTTGATATTTTGAAACTATGTTAGACTAGCTTTTTCCAGCGGCTTCACCCTATAATAAAAATTATCCGATTGGCAGAATTTGCTCACCTAATGAAACTGCAAAGTTATAGCTTATGTGCTATATTATTGCAATGTTTATGGTTAAGTTCATCTGTCTAGTAGTTTTTGCGCGACACATCCATACATACGACTACCTCCATCCATCTTAACAAATTTTCGCATTTATAATATTAGTAGCCTATTTATTAAACTTGCTCACGTGATGAAACTTAGCAAAAATATAGGTTATAAGCTATATTATTGCAACGTTTATCATTAAATTCATTCGTTTATATGTTTTTGCGTAATGAGTAACAAACCGTTAATTGTGGCGACACCTGGGGGAGGTCTATGTCGAACAGTGGACGTCTTTCGATTGTAATGATGATGAACATTTAAATGCAAACAGGAACCGGTAAAGGAAAATAGCGTGAAGAAACTGCTGTACTGCCTATCTAGGTAGATTCCACCGGCGACCACTTACCCAGTGCCAACGAAAATGATTCTATCACTTTGACTGGGATCGGTCTATTATCACTGACTGGAATATTGTAGCTAACATCAAGTTTATGTTTACCCTAGTTAAATATAAAGGTAAAAATGGAACACACTACCACTTTCTCGTTGTCTTCCTCAGTACATTTTTCCCTTTTGCTAATCTATGAAAAATATGAACTTAATGACTATGAAAATAAAGTACACTTTTTTTTTTTTTTTTTTTTTTTTTTTTTTTTTTTTTTTTTTTTTTTTATGGTGGGAAAAAATCATGCATTGACATCCCCCGCCCTTGGGCGGAGCGGGAGATAGTGTCAGACTCTTACTGACTAAAAGACCCACCCCGTTCCTTCTAGCCTTCATACCGGGGCTCGAGCGCCCTTTCGGATAACCCTGGCCCCAGTAGGCTTCGACCCGGCTGGGTCCCTGCTGTTGCTGACAACTCCTTGAGGCGCGCGGGAACAGTGCGCGCCGTCGACGACTTGGGCTTGGTCCGGACAGTTACCGGACGGCCGGACAGTGAGCTACCCACTGCTCACCGTCCGCAAGCCCACGTCTACGTTGGCCGGAAATCGGGATCAGAATCCCGGCGACGGCGGCGGCGATAACGCCGTTGCCTGATGCGTTCGGCCTCCTCCTTTGCGAGCATTACTGCTTCGCAGAAGTCGGCGACCGCCTGCCACTCCTCCTCGCTACGGACCATGGCCTCAACCAAGGCCCGGCGCGAGAGGTCTCCGCCGCCGATCGCCCCCACGAGGGCACGGCGATGCTCCGCCCAAGCAGGGCACACCTCGACTGTGTGCTCCACCGTATCCTCCGGGCGTTCCGCACAGTGGCGACACCCGGGCGTCACTTCCGCATGAATCGAGTGCAGGAAACTCCCGAACGAACCATGTCCGGTGAGTACCTGCGTCATGCGGAAGGTAAGGACGCCGTGAGGTCTTTCCAGCCACGCCTCAAAGAGGGAAATAAAGTACACTTCAGAATTTGTAATGTTGCTTCGTAAAAAATCTATTTAGCCTGAAAGGGACCATCTCGTATAAAAGATCTTTGGGATCACTTGGTTGTCTGTCTGTTTATCTGTTATGACCTTTTAACGCTTGGAGGTATCGAGTTAAAATTAAAACCATACGCTCAAGTCTGCGGTCTTTTGAAGTTGTGAAAAAATCAGACTTCTGAGTTAACGAAAAAAAAAGATACGGCCGTTTATGTCGCAATAAAACGTATATTTCTATAATCAAGCGAATCAAAGTTCATAGGGTGAATCCCGTTGACCTTAAATCCTGAAATTTGGCATAAATCAAGGTCTCATAGAACAAGTACAGGGAAAAATCTGAAAATTGATACGCCACAAAAAAAAATTGTTTGTAATTCGGAAAAATCTTCGTAACTCAATTCAGGAATTGATTTCATAGGTAAATTTGTACAGAATCCTCAGTGCGCGAGTCCGACTCGCACTTGCCCTTTTTTATTTTAGTTACTGTATCCGTACTCAAGCCTGAAAATAATTATTCTAAGTTAGTCGAAACGCATTATAAATTTAAAGTATCAATACTCTTTATACTAGCCATAGAAAATATTGACCAAAACAAAATAAATAAATATCGTCATGTTTAAATGAATTTCCGTTTAATTTATATATATTTGGAGATAACAGGGACAGGAGTTTATCTAGGAAGTCTAAAAACATTAAAATAAAAGTATTACGTACCAAAAAAACAGCATACCAATGTTTCCCAAATTCGTGACTTTGTTTTGATCAATAATGGTGTGATTTGCCATTTGTTATCTTTGGAAAAACTGTAATATATTAAATATTATTTCCCTTGCAGCTCAGTGAAATTTTTTATCACATTTCTGAAGATTTCAATTAAAAATCACAATAAAATAACAGAATAAACAAACCGGTGCCAATATTATATGACGTTTGGCATTTGACGGATGGCTGGGTTGGGTTGCTACTTAAAATCTTTAATGTTGTTTTCACTTTACGCCACGACGACGGTTCTTTTATCGCACAGACAATAATGTTTCATACACTATGATTATTTTCTGGATAAGCAACATTAAATGTTTTTTTTTTGCACTGACAACTTTGACGGACTGCGACTTGACAGTGCGGCTCTTTTGACAGTTACAAGAGATTATAAAAGGCCATGCCGCACTGTCATGTCTCTCTTTACGTTTGAGTTTTCGGAGCAAGCAACATCTCAGTAAGTGCTAGTATATAATTTATTTATTCCTACTGTTATTGTGTAATGTGTATATGCTGGCAAGGCAAAAGTAGATTTATAGGGTGTGGTACCCGTTTTGGTCGTTTTATTTAAATAACCTGATAACAAACCCCGTAGGTACACTAAATAACTTTCTTAGTCAATCTTTCTCTAAAGATAACACATATAGTTAACAATTCAGAAGTGGGATAAACGAGTCGTTTATTTAAATGCATTCGTTTATCCCGCCCACAAGAGTTTTTTTTTCCTAACTTTGCATCTTCTACTTTTGCTTTGAAAGTACCTACGTAACCTATGTGCACAAATTTTTTGGGATAAACTATACTATTTTATCTAAGCGGGCAAAGTGATGTGTAGTTTGAAATGGTGTGCTCAGCTTATTCAATATGAGTTTCTTCTGACATTCTGGTGGTACTAGGACACTACAAGTATCTTGCCAGGGTTACACCCTGGGGGTACTACCACACCACACGTACCTTGCCAGGGCTACACCCTGGAGGTACTACCACCCCACACGTACATTGCCAGGGCTACACCCTGGAGGTACTGCCACGCCACACGTGCCTCGCCAGGGCTACACTCTGAAGGTACCACCACACCACACGTGCCTTGCCAGGGATACACCCTGGAGGTACTGCCACACCACACGTGCCTTGCATTGCCACATCACACGTGCCTAGCCATGGCTGTACCCTGGAGTTGTTAGAGGATAACTCGAGCTGTGTTCAGGTGGATTATGGACGGGTTCTGGGTCATTGTTGAGTAACCGTAGCAAACAAATCTATCAAATTATGAGTTACCCAGAACCTGCATTCTGAGTGTACTTATTGAGTTAGTGAGCAGACCAGTGATACTTTTATTTGGAAATAATCTAAATGCGACGATCTTTCCTCATTCAATAACCGTGATTTCATAGTGCTGCGCTCGCTCAGCTTATTCTCGCTATACTATAGCCATTTGCGTTTTTAGATTTTCTGTGTGTATCTCACAATAACTTATACTATTTTTCCATTACTAGAAAATCATACGATTTGCATTTCAACCACAGAGTACTATCAACGGCAGAGATCATTATTATTATTTTATAATAAATAGTGAGTAAGTAACAGTAAGTTTCATGTATTTTGAGTAGATTATCTGATTGTCCATTTTTCACATCCCTTGTAAATTATTTTTTGGTTCATACCGAGCCACTGCGCCAGTAAATCGGTGCTAGCATATTATATTTTATGTAAGTGCTACTCGCTAGATTGGGCGTGCCGAGCACTAGCTTCAGTCGATTCAGGTGTGATTATACTGTACAGTGTACACCTTGATCATTATAATAAATAAATAGATAAACAAATTACGCTGTGTTGAGCGAAGCGCGTAGGAGCCATTACATTCATGGCGCTTGAGAACTTTTGGCCGCGAAAGGGGTATCCTCTGGAGGTTGTCTTAGCGTTGCATATTATAATAGTTCAGAGTTGGTAACGGAATCGATTCCAACATGTTTTGCATTCTGCCGTCCTCTAGCTGGGGGGCGGCTAGGTTACTTGGAAAACAAAGCACTTGGCTGCTTTTTGGTTGGAGGACGGCAGTATTGTTATTTCTTCCCAAAAATATTTTAAAGGTTCACAAGTTGGACACTACCGACCCTAAGTATAACAAAGGTCACGGCAGATCATAGTGGGCGTTAGCCTATCAGCACACAGCTGGGTGCGGGAGCAAAATAGCCCCTTAGTCACCCGGATGGTCCGGTGACCATGTAGTTCTAGTAGACCACCAGGAACCATAACAAGCTTATAACTTTGTGATTTTACATGATAGTTACGAAATTTAGTACATTGATTCTTTACATTTCGCATATGCAGGAATTGGTGTTGTGTATGGCTTTACTGTTTAAAGTGATTTTACATGTCTACTATCATTGTCAATTTAACTGAAACCAGGTTAAATGGCGAATCAGTAGTATACAGGCTGAAATTGAATTAATGCGACAAAATGAAATGGGAGCTTCAGTTATAGTAACATAGTAATTATCAACTGTTTTTTCAACAATTTAAATCGTTAAAAAAAATTACGTTATTATCGTTATAAAATGGTCCATTGATGTTGTTATCTTTATTTAAGTATGAATTATCGATATTCCAGAAAAACTATTACTTAATATGCAAAATAAATAAGAAAAATTAAAATATCAAAAAATCTCGTCCGACTCGACGTAGTGCTCAATAATCGTCGTGGAGTACTCATGCTAGTAAACGTTGCCGTTCGTTGCGGTCATTTACCTAATTTTAAGTAAGAACCGTGCGACGTTGCCAAACCTCGCGCGAACGCCGGCGCTCGCTGCCATCCCTTCCCGGCGACCGCCCCTCCCCGCCCACGCTAGTCGCTCTAAAACGTTTGTAGGTCACGGACGGTCGCGCGCGCATTCCGCTAATCCTACTTTACGTATTGCGAATAATTTGTATTGTCTTGTGTGTGTGTCACAATGCCTAGGACGAGACGAAATAGTCGTGAACCGCTTACAAACGTCCAGTATCTCGATATTATCGTATGGTACAACACCGTAAGAAATTTACGTGAAACGCAGCGAAGATTTCGGCTAAAATATCCCAATGTCACTCCACCATCATTGGGAAGGATTCTAAGGCCTCATTTACGGAGACGCGGGGCGTCTCGCGTCGCGTGTGGCGTGGCGTCTCGCGGCGCGTCGGACGTTTTTTCTGTTTACGGTGGGGCGGCGCGTGAAGCGGCACGCATCATCGCACGCGTAAACACAAACTTATAGCAATATACGACCATGTTCATAGAGAAGCGAGACGGGAAGCGTGGCGGTGCCCGCCGCGGGCTCGGCCGCAAAAAACGCCCTAATTCAAACAAACGCGTCTAAAATCGCTTCTCCGTAAACGCACTCATACAACGCCATATATTTGAATTCAGTGCGGGCCGCGCCGCTCAACGCAACGCGCGACGCCCCGCGTCTCCGTAAATGAGGCCTAAGAATCACTCAGAACATGCTGGACTACGCAAGTGTACACGTGCCGGCACACGCCCGGGGTGGTGGAAGACCGCCGGTACACCCACGGCGCATGTACCGCATGGTACAGCGATTTTTTCAAGAAAATCCTCAGGCCAGCACCAGACAGGCAGCCAGGCGATTCAATGTGAGCCAGTATTTCATATGGAAGTTACTGAACACGTCTGGGAGTATCCCTATCATTTTCAGCGCGTGCAAGATATCGTGCTCGCCGACTATCGTCCGCGGAGACAATTTTGTGAATGGTTATTGGAAAATCTCCATAACAACATTTTATGGAGTGACGAAGCCACCTTTACGAGAATTGGACTTGTGGCGTATTACGTCGCAACACCGCCTACTATATTTTTGTGTGACAACACCAAACGTTTCCGGCGCCAGACTAGAGTCTGCCGCCATATTGAAAGACATAGACTGTTACCGCTACTCGAGACAGTGTGAGCTCTGGTTGTAATTTTGGCTTTCGTGTGAGTTATTACTGCTTACTGCAAATAGAAGATATTCCGAAATCCACGACGTGTTTCATTGTGTGTGTACCTCCAAATTGGTGACCCCGACGTGATACGAGACGCAACTACACAGCAAGGTACCTACAGCAGGAACGTGGAACCGGACTTCAGCAGTAAACCTCGCTGAGATCTTCAGCCTGCTTAATTTGACAACGCCCCGCAACGTTCCCAGGCTGGTTTTATCACTAACCGCCGGGAAATCGCCGAACGAGAAGTTGCCGAGTAGATACCTACCTACCTACCGGCTCACACCAGCACGCTACGCGCGCCTCTCCGAGGATCGGAAGGCGTACCAACGGTTCGCAGAAAGTTTGTGTTAACTAGTGCATCATTTTTCAAGCAGTTTTCGTCATCCTACGCATCATTTTCGCGTTTTCTCGAGTTTGGAATGCTCCGAGGCCATCGACCCGGAAACGGAATTTCGTGAAGACCTGCGACTAGTGACGCCATACGCTACCTATCGGGGAGTAGCGGAACTTTCGGTTAGGGATCGAATCGAATGAATGATTGAACTGCCGTCAACCCGATACGTCACTGTCATGACGTGTCATCTGTCATCGCAACGCGGGATTCTGAAGACTGGAAATTGAAAATTGAAATACGACTGCATGCCTGCATGTGCATCTTAACGTACTGATCCCACTAAACATTTACTAAAGAACTAACTTGTGGTGTGCTCGGTGGTTTCAAACGTTAATAACAAAACTTTATCAAATCTATCTCTTTATATCTTTATTTTTACACATTTTTGTTTTTTCGGTTTACATATTTTTGGTGTTTGGTTTATCGTGTGCGTGTTTGCTTAAAAGTTAGCTCTGTCTGAAGCCTGAAGCTCATTTTAAGTCGCTAATGGTACAAGGTATTGTATTTTTAAATTAAGCTATTTGCACCCATTTGTTTTGTGGATTATTTTTATATTCTTGTTGTCTGCAGCACATGCATAATTATCTTGCTCATTCTGTATATACCTTGTCTTCAGTGTTAAGTTGCTTGTTATAGTTTTAAGCAACCTGACTGAGTGGTAACTGCAACAAACGTATACCTCGTTTTATAATATATATAAATACACATTCAACATGGAGAGCCAACAAATTGAGGAGAGACTCAACCAAATTTTGGCAAATAATGAACGACTGATGCAACAAAATGAAGACCTGCGGGCACAACTAAATGCCCAAAGTGTGCAGAATCCAGCAGCATATGCGGTCCGTCCTAAACTGCCTCCTTTTTGGCATGAGCATCCCGCTGGATGGTTTGCTCACTTGGAATCACAGTTTGTTTTATGTAATATATCGGTGGATGAAACAAAATACAATTATGTCATTTCACAATTTGATTCTAGGATATCTCATGACGTTGAAGACCTGGTCACTAACCCTCCTCCAAAAGGTGGCCGGTATGAGTGGATAAAGGAGGAAGTTATCAAGCGTTTCTCCACTTCCGAGTCACAAAAAGTCAGACAGCTACTATCAGGTGAAGAGCTCGGTGACCGGAAACCTACTCAGTTTCTCCGTCATCTGAAGTCTCTGG